>OV884013.1:2588362-2987457 GCA_930367205.1 Acanthosoma haemorrhoidale
TGTTAATATCATCTCTCCTGTATGACTTTTGTAATGTTCTTTCAATTGGTTAGACATAATAAATCCTTTGTTACAGATTTCCCATGTGAAAGGTTTTTCTTCCGTATGATTCCTGTAATGTCCTTTCAATTGGCTAGACGTGATAAATCCTTTATTACGGACATCACATGTGAAAGGTCTCTCTCCTGTATGACTTATGTAATGTACTTTCAAATGGCTAGATGTCACAGATATTTCATGTTAATATCATCTCTCCTGTATGACTTTTGTAATGTTCTTTCAATTGGTTAGACATAGTTAATCCTTTGTTACAGATTTCCCATGTGAAAGGTTTTTCTTCCGTATGATTCCTGTAATGTCCTTTCAATTGGCTAGACGTGATAAATCCTTTATTACGGACATCACATGTGAAAGGTTTTTCTTACGTATGATTCCTGTAATGTCCTTTCAATTGGCTAGACGTGATAAATCCTTTATCACGGACATCACATGTGAAAGGTCTCTCTCCTGTATGACTTATGTAATGTACTTTCAAATGGCTAGATGTCACAGATATTTCATGTTAATATCATCTCTCCTGTATGACTTTTGTAATGTTCTTTTAATTGGTTAGACATAGTAAATCCTTTGTTACAGATTTCCCATGTGAAAGGTTTTTCTTCCGTATGATTCCTGTAATGTCCTTTCAATTGGCTAGACGTGATAAATCCTTTATTACGGACATCACATGTGAAAGGTCTCTCTCCTGTATGACTTATGTAATGTACTTTCAAATGGCTAGATGTCACAGATATTTCATGTTAATATCATCTCTCCTGTATGACTTTTGTAATGTTCTTTCAATTGGTTAGACATAGTAAATCCTTTGTTACAGATTTCCCATGTGAAAGGTTTTTCTTCCGTATGATTCCTGTAATGTCCTTTCAATTGGCTAGACGTGATAAATCCTTTATTACGGACATCACATGTAAAAGGTTTTTCTTCCGTATGATTCCTGTAATGTCCTTTCAATTGGCTAGACGTGATAAATCCTTTATTACGGACATCACATGTGAAAGGTTTTTCTTACGTATGATTCCTGTAATGTCCTTTCAATTGGCTAGACGTGATAAATCCTTTATTACGGACATCACATGTGAAAGGTTTTTCTTCCGTATTATTCCTGTAATGTCCTTTCAATTGGCTAGACGTGATAAATCCTTTATTACGGACATCACATGTGAAAGGTTTTTCTTCCGTATGATTCCTGTAATGTCCTTTCAATTGGCTAGACGTGATAAATCCTTTATTACGGACATCACATGTGAAAGGTTTTTCTTACGTATGATTCCTGTAATGTCCTTTCAATTGGCTAGACGTGATAAATCCTTTATTACGGACATCACATGTGAAAGGTTTTTCTTCCGTATGATTCCTGTAATGTCCTTTCAATTGGCTAGACGTGATAAATCCTTTATTACGGACATCACATGTGAAAGGTTTTTCTTCCGTATGATTCCTGTAATGTCCTTTCAATTGGCTAGACGTGATAAATCCTTTATTACGGACATCACATGTGAAAGGTTTTTCTTCCGTATGATTCCTGTAATGTCCTTTCAATTGGCTAGACGTGATAAATCCTTTATTACGGACATCACATGTGAAAGGTCTCTCTCCTGTATGACTTATGTAATGTACTTTCAAATGGCTAGATGTCACAGATATTTCATGTTAATATCATCTCTCCTGTATGACTTTTGTAATGTTCTTTCAATTGGTTAGACATAATAAATCCTTTGTTACAGATTTCCCATGTGAAAGGTTTTTCTTCCGTATGATTCCTGTAATGTCCTTTCAATTGGCTAGACGTGATAAATCCTTTATTACGGACATCACATGTGAAAGGTCTCTCTCCTGTATGACTTATGTAATGTACTTTCAAATGGCTAGATGTCACAGATATTTCATGTTAATATCATCTCTCCTGTATGACTTTTGTAATGTTCTTTCAATTGGTTAGACATAGTTAATCCTTTGTTACAGATTTCCCATGTGAAAGGTTTTTCTTCCGTATGATTCCTGTAATGTCCTTTCAATTGGCTAGACGTGATAAATCCTTTATTACGGACATCACATGTGAAAGGTTTTTCTTACGTATGATTCCTGTAATGTCCTTTCAATTGGCTAGACGTGATAAATCCTTTATTACGGACATCACATGTGAAAGGTTTTTCTTCCGTATGATTCCTGTAATGTCCTTTCAATTGGTTAGACATGATAAATCCTTTATTACGGACATCACATGTGAAAGGTCTCTCTCCTGTATGACTTATGTAATGTACTTTCAATTGGCTAGACGTCACAGATATTTCATGTTAATATCATCTCTCCTGTATGACTTTTGTAATGTTCTTTCAATTGGTTAGACATAGTTAATCCTTTGTTACAGATTTCCCATGTGAAAGGTTTTTCTTCCGTATGATTCCTGTAATGTCCTTTCAATTGGCTAGACGTGATAAATCCTTTATTACGGACATCACATGTGAAAGGTTTTTCTTCCGTATGATTCCTGTAATGTCCTTTCAATTGGCTAGACGTGATAAATCCTTTATTACGGACATCACATGTGAAAGGTCTCTCTCCTGTATGACTTATGTAATGTACTTTCAAATGGCTAGATGTCACAGATATTTCATGTTAATATCATCTCTC
Source organism: Acanthosoma haemorrhoidale (assembly GCA_930367205.1). Taxonomy (NCBI): domain Eukaryota; kingdom Metazoa; phylum Arthropoda; class Insecta; order Hemiptera; family Acanthosomatidae; genus Acanthosoma; species Acanthosoma haemorrhoidale. The sequence goes on from OV884013.1 coordinate 2,591,054, forward strand.
CTGTATGACTTTTGTAATGTTCTTTCAATTGGTTAGACATAGTTAATCCTTTGTTACAGATTTCCCATGTGAAAGGTTTTTCTTCCGTATGATTCCTGTAATGTCCTTTCAATTGGCTAGACGTGATAAATCCTTTATTACGGACATCACATGTGAAAGGTCTCTCTCCTGTATGACTTATGTAATGTACTTTCAAATGGCTAGATGTCACAGATATTTCATGTTAATATCATCTCTCCTGTATGACTTTTGAAATGTTCTTTCAATTGGTTAGACATAGTTAATCCTTTGTTACAGATTTCCCATGTGAAAGGTTTTTCTTCCGTATGATTCCTGTAATGTCCTTTCAATTGGCTAGACGTGATAAATCCTTTATTACGGACATCACATGTGAAAGGTTTTTCTTACGTATGATTCCTGTAATGTCCTTTCAATTGGCTAGACGTGATAAATCCTTTATTACGGACATCACATGTGAAAGGTTTTTCTTACGTATGATTCCTGTAATGTCCTTTCAATTGGCTAGACATAATAAATCCTTTGTTACAGATTTCCCATGTGAAAGGTTTTTCTTCCGTATGATTCCTGTAATGTCCTTTCAATTGGCTAGACGTGATAAATCCTTTATTACGGACATCACATGTGAAAGGTCTCTCTCCTGTATGACTTATGTAATGTACTTTCAAATGGCTGGATGTCACAGATATTTCATGTTAATATCATCTCTCCTGTATGACTTTTGTAATGTTCTTTCAATTGGTTAGACATAATAAATCCTTTGTTACAGATTTCCCATGTGAAAGGTTTTTCTTCCGTATGATTCCTGTAATGTCCTTTCAATTGGCTAGACGTGATAAATCCTTTATTACGGACATCACATGTGAAAGGTCTCTCTCCTGTATGACTTATGTAATGTACTTTCAAATGGCTAGATTTTGTAAACCCTTTGTTACAGACATCACATGTGAAAAGTTTTTCACCTGTATGATTTTTGTAATGTTTTGTCAATTCGCCCGACCGAGTAAATCCTTTGTTGCAGACATTACATGGGAAAGGTTTCTTTCCTGCATGACTTCTGTAATATACTTTCAAATGACCAGATTTAGTAAATCGTTTGTTACAGATGTCACATGTGAAAGGTCTCTCTCCTGTATGCATCCTACAATGTCTTGTCAAGTCGCCAGATTTAGTAAATCCTTTGTTGCAAATGTCACATGTGAAAGGTCTCTCTCCTGTATGACTTCTGTAATGCACTTGCAAATGGCCAGATTGAGTAAATCCTTTGTTACAGATGTCACATGTGAAAGCTCTCTCTCCTGTATGCGTCCTAGAATGTCTTGTAAAAAGGCTAAAATGAGTAAAACGTTTGTTGCAGATGTCACAAGTGAAAGGCCTCTCTTCGGAATGGGCTTTTACTTGATTTGGTGGGTTTGCATTAACCACATGTACTGAACCCGAATGTTGCAGAGTATCAATACCTGAAACCACAGATAAATAATTATATTAGTAATGTATAATATTATATAATCGCTATTATAGACTTATAACCAGATCTACTTAATCTTTGAAATACCCAAAAATGTTATGTAATAATTAAACATTACATATGTAATGTAAGGGGAATGCCTCGTTAATAAGGGCAGATAAATCTGGGTTCTAACAAAGTGATGTTTTAATTTCACCCGAAATTTTTACTAGTTTACTCAAGGAATAACTAGTACGGCTTCTGGGCTGTGTGACCATAACACTCGCTGTGGGCCTGGCCTCCCTAGATGGTCTGTTGAACCGAGCATTAGGCGATTGCTCAGGGGCAGTAGTGCCATTTGCCAGGTAATTGTTCGGTCAAGTTCCTCTATCTGGACTTATTGAATTTAGGGCAAGTTTCATAATTAGCAATATGTAGCCCACCACATTTGATATATACTTATACCTCACTATGTAAACCGCAATTTTTATAATTGTGAGGACTTGCACATTTCACTATTAATCTGAGTCAACTAATAACATGGAAATAGACATTTGTAAGTATTTATATATTAGGGAATGGCTCAATAATGCTTTAGTGTACTCACCATTTTCCAAGATCACTTCTTCTTCTTTAAAATGGATTGGGCCATATGCTAACAAGAGTAAGATATATAAGATATAATTAACTTATTAAAAATTAAAAGGTCATAAATAAATAGATAGTTAAAAACAGTGATTATATCAGTAATGCTATGTTAAGACATTAACTACCAATAGAGTAGTCTCACTTTGTGATAAAGGAAATGCTGAAAACCTGTTATTTTGAGGTGAAAGATAAGATATTTAATCTTAAAAGGGATTGCATTTTATAAGCACAGGTGTATTTCTATCATAGGGAATATGTCAGATAACTCGCAAAATTGATTAAATGCTGCAGGTGTTGATAATTTTTGTGGGTCACATTCAATTTGATAAAACACGTACCATCTAGTTATGTTGAATAACCCAATTATGTGTGACAAATATACATACATTTAGGAGTTGAACACTAAAACCTCCTTAACAAACACAAAATCCATATTTCTATCTTAACTTACAATCAAAGTCTTCTATTTCTTGCTTTATACCCTCAAAGGACTCCTCGACATCTGCAAACAAAACAATAAAAATCATTGGAAATACTATCAGGTGATTTTATAATCATTATATTCTTATTCAATACGATTAAAAAATATTACAATAAAGCAGTTTTTTTGTTTCAAAATCTCTTTATTAATTTTACAGTAGAGACAAAAAAACAAACCCATTTTACCACAACTATGATATTGTTGATGATGAAAACTTATCATAAAACGATCATGGGCCTTGGTTCTTTCCAAAAACATTTACCCAAATACAAATGCCTGGGTTAAGGTAGTTTTTTGCCTCTCCTGTCAAATTTCTGAAAATGGATATAGTGGGTTTTGATTCTAAAGGCCTCACATAGAGAGAGTAAGCGTAGATAAAGTATTTGTATACTTATTGTGATATCACTTTTCAATTTTATTGATAGATAGTGCTAATAGCTTCTCTAAAACTATTAAGTCCAATATTGTATGAAATATATTTACAGATCTCAATGCATTTTCAGAGCTTTCTTATTAAGCATTCAACAGTAGTAATATACAGAATAGTTATTGTACCTGTTGTATCCATCATCAATTCAAGAAACCTGCAACAAACAATTCTCGTTGCACAACAATTCACTAGACTACATAGGTATGATCATGTAGGAGCCAATGTCTCAAAAACCAGAAATGAACGGACCTCTCATTGAATGACTCAATGCATAGAGGTCATACCTTATTATCATTAATAGAGGTGGGATTTATATTAAATAAAAAAAATTAAATAAGTACATTTACACGTATTTATTTTCACAGAAATATGCAGCTAGAAATGAGAAATATGTAAAAACATAAATGCACTTACTGTAACTCAAATTGTCAAAATTATATAAGCACTATTATTTTCAAATCTTAGGTTAGTCAAAATGTTCAAAAGAAATATATGAGATAAATAACTACAGATAAGGAAAGAAAAACAAAAACTGTTCTACACGCCATTTCAAATTTTCGATTAAATACTGCGTTGATCAGGCCTTAAGTTTGATTTATAACAGCTAATGACCACCCAACATCCATGGATTTTTAGCATGTTTAAAAATAACCATTTCCATTGGAGGCAATGTGACCGGAATTTTAAGTTACGTCCATTCTGCAGTGCACGTCTTATATAAATTATCTGTAACCTTTTCAAACCCCCCCTAAAGGCTAGTTTAATCCCGAATTTTATCATTTCCAATCAGCTCTTACCAAAATCAGGCAAGACCTCCAATCCACCATTCATACATATCTTCATCCTCATTCTATTAGACTTTACTAAGGCATTCGACACCCTTGATCATTCTGTCCTTATATCGAAACTAGTATCGATGTCCTTTTCCTACAATTCCGTCAGCTTGTTTAAATCATTCATCTCGAATCACTCCCAGTACTCATCCCTGTTCAACCTCCATCCCAACCCCTTTCATTGTTTTCCAGTATTTCTCAATGTTTATCAATTTTGCCATTAATTTTCTTTGTCTGCATCAACGACCTTCATAAATCTATCCATCACTTCACATTCCAGCTTTATGCGAACGACACACAAATTTGCCTATCCTCATCTTCTAGGCTGCTGTATTCCACTTTCCTTAAGATTCAAGAATTGAAGAAGACCTGGACCGAATTAAAACCAGGGGCTCACGCCATGATCTTCATTTGAATGCGGAGAAATCGAAGGCTCTCATATTTAGTTAACCCCCCCCCTTCTCAATACCCTAAATAATATTCCCACCGTAACAATCGATCCGATTCTCTACTTCAGTCAAAAATTTAGGTTTTTCATTGACCATACACTATCCTAGAAACACCACATTTTCCAAACCACCGGACAATCTATTTCCACCTTTCCACTGATAAATCGATTCTTACATCTCTTCCCATTACATATGCGGCAATTCCTGGTTTCCCCTCTCTTTTTCCCCCATTTTTACTACGGCTGGGTGGTGTATGGCGACTTCTCGGGGCTCAAGGCTCGGTTAAAGAGGCTGATGAATTGTTTCCTTAGATTTATACTCGGGATCCCCAAAGACTGTCGCATTTCGCAGGACTACTCCGAGGTGCGATGGCTCATCGCCAGCTCATCATAGCTTTAGCAACCTCAACTAATACAAATCGGCGATCTAATCTCCCAACCACCTGGCCTGTATTTCCCATCCCACAAATCTGGTTCCTTTGATCGTCCTGTTCTTATCAGCGTCACAAACTTCTGGAACTATATTCCTATTGATATTCGTCGTTTATCGACTCTCCCAATTTTCAAATCTAGACCTTACCAGTTTCTTACCTTCCTCCAATCTAAAAATTCATAATTCGCCAACGCAGGCAAAACCGCCAGAACATATTCTTCTACTTATTTCACTACGCAATAATTGTTAGAATAACTAGTACAATACAGGGAATCGTGAAGCCAAGAAAGTAGTCAACTCTCTCACTACACAAGTTCGTGACTCGATGAGGAATTGGAAGATGGCGAAGTGGCACGAACGACTTCGCGGCTTACAAGCGAATTACTGTAAATTTTGGAAGCTCCTTAAGACCACTACCAAGAAAGATTTAGGCGACACCCATCACAAGAACAGGCGAAAATACTGGCCCACCACTACACCGCCGCTAGCACAGGTAACAACCACGTACTTCGTCTCCCTAAAGCCGCTCAAAGTGATTATTCACCAGTGTGAGGGAAAAGGGCGGGGTACATACTTGTTTTGTTGAAGCAGCTGCCTAGTAAAGGGATTGCCAACTCGCTAACATGTACAATTCTTGCATCAGGTTAGGTTACTTCCATAAGCCATCTTGTTCCCACTACTGAAGCCCAGAAAGAGAGGTGATCACCCAGCCCACCACATGATAATATTATACATAAATTACCTGAAAGTGTTTTGTTCAGAAAATCTGCTTGTGAATGTACAGAATTAAGTTTTTTTTTTATTTCAATTCTGAAATAATCTTCCGACCTGGGAGGGGGGCTCCCAAAGAATCGCATTTTAGTTTTATCTTAAATTTAAATATAATTTCTTCTGTGGGCTCTTACAGTTTTGCAAAGAAACGGTAGATAATAGCGAAGCTATCAATCAAGACATAAGATGAATCTCTAATTGTAAGGGATAAGAAAACGGCATTTGTATGCCACGTACTCTCTTAATGACATAATATAAAAAATAAACTATTAATAATATTAATGGGAAGTTTAAACAATTTCTGCAGTATTGCGTAGTATTCTGCTCAGACAGGATCTGATATTTGTCAACCAGGACTAGGTACTCACTATACTCTCGTCGTGGAGGATAGTTCCAAATTGTACATCGTATGAGCTAAATGTTATGTTTTAAGTACTTATCTTTGTGAAATAGATTTATTACGTGCCGATATCTTACAGCATGTTATTAAATAATGGTTATAATGACGTATTTTACATCTAATAACAATTAAGTTTGAATTGTGATCATTTATCAAGTAGTTACTTCAGACTGGAGAGAAGTATAACACAAAAAGTGAGTGATTAATCTAAAAGTGAATTTGTATTATTAATATGTTAATGTGCTTTTGATAACACTAAATAAAGTGAAAACTATTTTACTTATTTTGAAACATTTATTTGTGTTCACATAAATATGAATTTTGGCTAATAATTATACCACTAAAATATATAAACCTAACGTCTATACTTATACATTTATAATTTTATAATCAGTGGGACTAAACACTAACATGCCATAATAAGAATACTACAAGACAAAAAGGTGTTCGAATAATAACCCATAAAATAGTGTATTTTAATGAAAACTGCCCAACCGCGTTTTTCACCTGTAAGATTTCTGTAATGTTTTGTCAATTCGCAAGACCGAGTAAATTCTTTGTTTCACAAATCACATGTATAAGGTTTCTCTCCTGTATGTATCCTAGAATGTCTTGTCAAGTCACCAGATATAGTAAATCCTTTGTTGCAAATGTCACATGTGAAAGGTTTCTCTCCTGTATGACTTCTGTAATGTGCTTTCAAATGGCCTGACTGAATAAATCCTTTGTTACAGATGTCACATGCAAAAGGCCTCTCTCCTGTATGAATTCTGTAATGTGCTTTCAAATGGCCTGATTGAATAAATCCTTTGTTACAGATGTCACATGTGAAAGGTTTTTCTTCTGTATGTGTCCAATGGTGGCTTGTCAATTGGCCAGACGTAATAAATCCTTTGTTACAGATGTCACATGCAAAAGGTCTCTCTCCTGAATGAATTCTGTAATGTCCTTTCAATTGGCCAGATTCAGTAAATCCTTTATTACAGACATCACATGTGAAAGGTTTCTCTCCTGTATGAATTCTGTAATGTACTGTCAATTGGCTAGACGTAATAAATGTTTTGTCACAGATGCCACATGTAAAAGGTCTCTCTCCTGTATGAATTCTGTAATGTTCTTTTAAATGGCCAGACTGAGTAAATCCTATGTTACAGATGTCACATGTAAAAGGTCTCTCACCTGTATGAATTCTGTAATGTTTATTTAATTGGCAAGACTGAATAAATTCTTTGTTACAAATGTCACATTTAAAAGGTCTCTCTCCTGTATGAATTCTGTAATGTTCCTGTAAATGGCCAGATTCAGTAAATCCTTTGTTGCAGATGTTACATGTGAAAGGTCTCTTTTCTGAATTGGCTTCTTCCTGATATCGTGTGCTTGAATTTACCGTATTCACTAAATTCGATTGTTGCGAAGTAACAATACCTGAAACCACAAATAATTAATTATTTCACTACCAATAGAGCAGTTCCACTGTGTATTAAGGGAAATGCTGAAAACCTTATTATTTTCATAGAAATATGTAAAACATGAATGCATTTATTTTAATTTTGTGAAAAAAAAAACTTACGCCTATCAAGCCTTAAGTTTATAACCCTTGGTTGTAAAATTAGTCCCAATAGTCACAAAAAAAAAGAACCTTAGCTTACAACTAGCCCGGGGATGAAGAGACCATGTTTCATCCTCTTTAGCAGAACTACAGCAATACTAATTTACTCAAATTTATTATTTTAGCTAGCTCAATATATTTTCCTACCTCTGCAACTCAACATAACTCTTGAACGGAGCCATAGCCAAAAGGGGGGGACAAATAAAGTGGCCGAGAAGTTCATCAGTCCGATTTTTCCAGCGCCAATATTATTGTACAAACATCCCCCCACGAGTGAAAACTTATTTTCAGATAAGGTTAGTACAACAATGCACTCTATCAACCCAGCCATCATTATACAAATAATCAACACACAAATCCACTATATAGAAACTGAAATAAATCAAATATATACAAGTTAAAATAAATTAGTGATATATAAAAGATACTACTATTGAGGCAGAGGATAAAGCTTGGTTGCGGGTCTCTTGTATTGAAAATTACTTTAAAGAATGTACTTTTTGTTGGAAACCTAAGGTGTAATTTATTAATTGTAAAAAAGTTAGAGATATTGGTTACAAAGTAGAATTTAAAATGGTAAAGTGTTAGTAAATGATACAAACGCTCTAGAATATATACAGAATGGAGAAATAATTCATATAAAATAAAATTTATGAAAAGAGTGTGAGAATGGTGAATATTATAACAAAGAAGAAGAAAGTATTTATTTGCAATAAGCTGAAAGTTTGAAAGAAGATATGAATAGAGTTATGGAGGAAGCTGCAAAAGTAACAAATGTTATTAAAGAAGCTGAAAAATTGGAATTGATTTTTTTCATTTCAAGCTGATATACAGAGAGCTGAAAAGGATAATAGAGATAAAACAAAGAAAATTAAAGAGCTGGAAGAAGAATTAGAAAAAATTCTAAGTGAAATTGAAAGATAATGAACTTACATACCGGAAACAAAATCTAGATTACTTAACATAGCATGATAAGGAAGCTGGAGAATTAAAAACGGAGAATGACATGTTATCAAAAGATAAGGAACTTTAATGGAGGAGAGAAATGGAAAAGCTATAAACTCAAAATACAAGTGAGGTTAATAAGTTTATTAAAATTATCGAAGAAGAATTAACTCAAGAAATAAATTAAGAATCTACATGAAGGCGTACAAAAGTTAGTCAGCGGGTCCTGGTGCAAAAGACATCTTTCAACTTAAGGGAAAGAGGTTCTGTGATGGAAAAGTTTCATTATAGATCGTATATAATAGAAGTAAATGGACCTCTATACAGGAGAAATTTGAAATTTCTAAAGAAGCGACAAGCCATTGATTGATGCCGATGGAGGAGGTGCTTGATGCAGCAGAGCATTTGTCCCCTGAGGAGAGATAGGAGTATTCACCAACAGACATGTATACTGATGACAATCAATTACGTAACCAAATCAGGGAGATGTGTAAAAAACCAAAAACAAATATGTTGATTAATATGCTCATATTCATTAATTTATTGATATAAGCCCCCCCTCCCCTATAATATTGAGATAAATTTTTTTTTAATTTATTCCTTAAATCTATTGAACTCATAATAAAATACAAAACAAGAAACATCACTTTCTAAAGGGAAAAATATTTTTTAACTTCTTTCAGTGATAGAAAAAGAACAGTGCTTTTTAAGTAAATATTTTTGATAAAATGGCGAGAAAGACAAACTGACTGAAGCATAGCTAAATTGAAAAAAAATTATAATTATATCCAAGCATGTAAACCTGTTACTGGATTCCATGACTTCTACATAAAGCAAACTGAGTTAGTACAATATCGTCAGTCATTGTCTTCACTAGGAAAATTGAAATTGGGAAGGACATTTCAGAAAACCGTTAAAGGTGAATGAAAGGATAATTTTTTTTGCTCTAATTAGATATAAAATTGCCAAGTTTGGATTATCTTTGTATCCAAACAAAATTACTGCACATGGTAAAGGAAACCAACCAAATACATTGTTTGGAATCATTATGCCTTGAATATCATTGTATGCACCCTAGGTCATAGAATCATAAAATTAGTTAATGATCCAAGACATTTTATCAACTAAATAATGGGCTCTGAGACATATGACTCTAAAGAATCCGTTAAAGTAAATGGCAATGAATTTAAATTAAATTATTTTATTTCATCAGCAAAAGTAAAATAATTAAATAAAGTTGGCTACCACAGTTTCAATTCAGTAATAATTTCTTGTATTTTATTGATTATATTTATTCATTTTAATGATACAATATTTAAAAATAATTATAACCAGAATTTTTTATTTTACATTCATGATCTTGAACAAAAAAACAAAAGTGCAGTTGATATATTAGCTAAAGGTGATGATTTTTAGAGTTTTAATAGTAATGATTCCTTATAATTATTAAATAATTCAATTTATAAAAATTTTAGGGTTTGTCCATTTGTTAATTATTATACATCGATAAAAAGTTATCTCATCTGTATAATTTTGTAACTATGAATTACATACAGGTGTGGGGCTGCTAAAGAACATGACTTATTGTCTATTTCCATTAATTATCTATAAAATATTTTTTACTTCTTAGTTAATATTCCATAATGTAGTACCAGAACTATCAATCTGATCTCACAGCATGGTAGTGGACATTAGTAAGTATTTATATATTAAGGGATTGCTCCGTAATGCTTTAGTGTACTCACCATCTTCCAGGATTACTTCTTCTTTAAAATTGATTGGTCCATCTGCTAACAAGAGTAAGTTATTATTAACTTATAAAAAAGAAGTAACTTAAAAAATAGTTAAACATTGATTATATCAGCAATGTCACTAGATGTTACTACCAATACAGTACCAGAACTATCAATCTGATCTCACAGCTTGGTAGTGGACATTAGTAAGTATTTATATATTAAGTGATTATATCAGTAATGCATGCTAAGACATTAACTACCAATAGAGTAGTCTCACTTTGTGATAAAGGAAATGCTGAAAACCTGTTATTTTAAAGTGAAAGATAAGATATTATATCTTAAAAGGGTATCTTGCATTTTATAAGCACAGGTGTATTTCTATCATAGGGAATATGTCAGATAACTCGCAAAATTGATTAAATGCTGCAGGTGTTGATAATTTTTGTGGGTCATATTTAATTTGATAAAACATGTACCATCTAGTTATGTTGAATAACCCAATTGACAATTATACATACATTTAAGAGTTGAACACTAAAACCTACTTAATAAACACAAAATCCATATTTCTATCTTAACTTACAATCAAAGTCTTCTATTTCTTGCTTTATGCCCTTAAAGGACTCCTCGACATCTGCAAACAAAACAATAAAAATCATTGGAAATACTATCAGGTGATTTTATAATCATTATATTCTTATTGAATACAATTAAAAAATATCACAATAAAGCAGTTTTTTTGTTTCAAAATCTCTTTATTAATTTTACTGTTTAGTTAAAAAGTTAGAGAATTGACAATAATTTAAATCTATAAACTAAAATTTGCACTCTATGCTCATTGTATTCACTGTATTGTAACAACACTTCAAGTGGATATATAGTACAATTAAATGGTTTGGCACTTAAACCAGAACTCACATCTTTATTTGTATTATATAAATAGAAACAGTAATTATACATAACATTTAGAATCAAACCCCATTATATCTATTTTCGGAAATTTTACAGTAGAGAAAAAAAACAAAACCATTTTACCACAACTATGATATTGTTGATGATGAAAACTTATAATAAAATGATCATAGGCCTTGGTTCTTTCCAAAAACATTTACCCAAATACAAATGCCTGGGTTAAGGTAGTTTTTTGCCTCTCCTGTCAAATTTCTGAAAATAGATATAATGGGTTTTGATTCTAAAGACCTCACGTGGAGAGAGTACACGTAGATAAAGTATTTGTATACACATTGTGATATCACTTTTTTAATTTTATTGATATATAGTGCTAATAGCTTCTCTAAAACTATTAAGCCCAATATTGTATGAAATATATTTACATATCTCAATGCATTTTCAGAACTTTCTTACTAAGCATTCAACAGTAGTAATATACAGAATAGTTATTGTACCTGTTGTATCCATCATCAATTTATCAAGAAACCTGCAACAAACAATTCTCGTTGCACAACAATTCACTAGACTACATAGGTATGATTATGTAGGAGCCAATGTCTCAAACACCAGAAATGAACGGACCCTAAAGGTTAGTTTAATCCTGAATTTCCTCATTTCCAAAAAAACGCTTAAATCCCCTGAAATCCTGCTTCAGGGCTGGATTTTCCACCCAATCAGCTCTTACCAAAATCAGGCAAGACCTCCAATCCACCATTCATACATATCAACATCCTCATTCTGTTAGACTTAACTAAGGCATTCGACACCCTTGATCATTCTGTCCTTATATCGAAACTAGTATCGATGTCCTTTTCCTACAATTCCGTCAGCTTGTTTAAATCATTCATCTCGAATCACTCCCAGTACTCATCCCTGTTCAACCTCCATCCCAACACCTTTCATTGTTTTCCAGTATTGCTCAATGTTTATCGATGTTGCCATTAATTTTCTTTGCCTGCATCAACGACCTTCATAAATCTATCCATCACTTCACATTCCAGCTTTATGCCAACAACACACAAATTTGCCTATCCTTCCCACCTAGTCAGCTGTACTCCACTTTCCTTTAGATTCAAGAATTGAAGAAGACCTGGACCGAATTAAAACCAGGGGCTCACGCCATAATCTTCATTTGAATGCGGAGAAATCGAAGGCTCTCATATTTAGTTAACCCCCCCCCCCTTCTTAATACCCTAAATAATATTCCCAGTATAACAATCGATCCGATTCTCTACTTCAGTCAAAAATTTAGGTTTGGTCATTGACCATACTCTATCCTAGAAACACCACATTTTCCAAACCACCGGACAATCTATTTCCACCTTTCCACTGATAAATCGATTCTTACATCTCTTCCCATTACATATGCGACAATTCCTGGTTTCCTCTCTTGTCTTCCCCCATTTTTACTATAGCTGGGTGGTGTATGGCGACTTCTCGGGGGATCTCAAGGCTCGGTTAAAGAGGCTGATGAACTGTTTCCTTAGATTTATACTCGGGATCCCCAAAGACTTTTCGCAGGACTACTCCGAGGTGCGATGGCTCATCGCCAATACTTCTTTAGATCCCTCCTCTTCAATACTGTCATGACTAAACGCCTCCATAGCTTTAGCGACCTCAACTAATACAAATCGGCGATCTAATCTCCCAACCACCTTACCTGTATTTACCATCCCACAAATCTGGTTCCTTTGATCGTCCTGTTCTTATCTGCGCCACAAACTTCTGGAACTATATTCCTATTGATATTCGTCGTTCATCGGCTCTCCCAATTTTCAAATCTAGACGTTACCAGTTTCTTACCTTTCTCCAATCTAAAGATTCATAATTTGCCAACGCAGGCAAAACCGCCAGAACATATTCTTCTACTTATTTACGCAATAACTGTTAGAATAACTAGTACCATACAGGGAATCGTGAAGCCGAGAGAGTAGTCAACTCTCTCACTACACAAGTTCATGACTCAATGAGGAATCGGAAGATGGCGAAGTGCCACGAGCGACTTTGCGGCTTACAAGGGAATCACTGTAAATTTTGGAAGCTCCTTAAGGCCACTACCAAGAAAGATTTAGGCGACACCCATCGGCAGAACAGGTGAAAATACTGGCCGACCACTACACCACCGCTAGCACAGGTCACAACCACGAACTTCGTCTCGCTGAAGCAGCTCAAAGTGATTATTCACCAGTGTCAGGGAAAAGGATGGATTACATACTTGTTTTGCTGAAGCAGCTGCCTAGTAAAGGGATTGCCAACTTGCTAACATGTACAATTCTTGCATCAGGTTAGTTTACTTCCATAAGCCATCTTGTTCCAACTACTGAAGCCCAGAAAGAGAGGTGATCACCCAGCCCACCACCGGAAAATATTATACATAAATTACCTGAAAGTGTTCTGTTCAGAAAATCCAATCATTCCGTGGGAACAAACATGGTTTCAGGCTCATCTGAGTACAGAACATCTGCTTGTGAATGTACAGGATTAAGTTGTTTTTTTCATTTCACTTTTGAAATAATCTTCTGACCTGGGATGGGGGGGGGGCTCCCAAAGAATCACATTTTAGTTTTATCTTAAATTTAAATATAATTTCTTCTGTGGGCTCTTACAGTTTTGCAACGAAACGGTAGATAATAGCGAAGCTATCAATCAATGACATAAGATGAATCTCTAATTGTAAGGGCTAAGAAAACGGCATTTGTATGCTAGGTACTCTCTTAATGGCATAATATTACGTTTTTAATTATATACTTTATATTTAATTTTATCTTTATTTTCTGTTAATATAAAAAGGATAATTCTGGCAAAAGGAAAAATTGTTTATTTACACATATATTCATTAATTTAATACACAGATAAGTACGTATGTTGATAAAATTAACACTATTAAAAACTAAAGTTAAAATTGCACCTTATAACTTAAGCTACTGGCCAGTTTTCCTTTGTTGAATTCTTCAATGCGTCGTCTTCTTTGTGTCCCGAGCGTGGGTGTATACCTGGGGCTTCCTTTGTTGTCGTGCCGGGTGAAAGTGAAATGGGAGCCGGCTTCTTCCTAGCTCTCGTCTCCCGGGTCCCATATTAAAGAGTGACCCCGCTCTTAGCGTTGTTCTCTCTCATGCCTTTTCGCTGCCTTCTTGATCTTTTAACTGCGTTAAACTTCTTGATCGTTAAACTGCCAGTTGTTTTGGATATTATTACCTTTCTTGTTTTGAAGTTAATAAATTAAAATATTTATATTTAATTATACATATTAATGGTAGATACAACGCAACGAATAGTGTTTAATACATTCATGAATCGTGATCCACGGGTCGTATACCGCTCATTTTTAGTTTATCTCGAAAATCACAATATTTATCCATCAATGAATTGTCTTTTTGATTGCCGTGGCGCAATCAAAATCAAGTTTTGACAATATATTTTTTTTTAATCGAAGCTCTTGCACTAGTAAAGATCCAAGTAGCATCCCATCAAATCGGCCCTTTTTATGGTTTATTAATGTATTTACACTTGTTAAAAAATAAACTATTAATAATATTAATGGGAAGTTTAAACAATTTCTGCAGTATTGCGTAGTATTCTGCTCAGACAGGATCTGATATTTGTCAACCAGGACTAGGTACTCACTATACTCTCGTCGTGGAGGATAGTTCCAAATTCTACATCGTAAGAGCTAGATGTTATGTTTTAAGTACTTATCTTTGTGAAATAAGTTTAATTACGTGCCGATATCTTACAGCATGTTATTAAATAATGGTTATAATGACTTTTATTGATGATTTTACATCTAATAACAATTAAGTTTGAATCGTGATCATTTATCAAGTAGTTACTTCAGACTGGAGAGAAGTCTAAACACAAAAAGCAACGAAAAGTGAGTGATTAATCTAAAAGTGAATTTGTATTATTGTTATGTTAATGTGCTTTTGATAACGCTAAATAAAGTGAAAACTATTTTAATTATTTTGAAACATTTATTTGTGTTCACATAAATATCAATTTTGGCTGATAATTATACCACTAAAATATATAAACCTAACGTCTATAATATAAAATAACGTCTATAAAATATATAAACCTTACGTCTATACTTATACATTTTTATAATCAGTGGGACTAAACACTAACATGCCATAATAAGAATACTATAAGACAAAAAGGTATTCGAATAATAACCCATAAAGTAGTGTATTTTATTGAAAACTGCCCAACCGCGTTTTTCACCTGTAAGATTTCTGTAATGTTTTGTCAATTCGCAAGACCGAGTAAATTCTTTGTTTCACAAATCATATGTATAAGGTTTCTCTCCTGCATGACTTCTGTAATGTCCTTTTAATTTTCTAGACGTAATAAATCCTTTGTTACAGATGTCACATGCAAAAGGTCTCTCTCCTGAATGAATTCTGTAATGCCCTTTCAATTTGGCAGATTCATTAAATCCTTTATTACAGACATCACATGTGAAAGGTTTCTCTCCTGTATGACTTCTGTAATGTACTTTCAATTGGCTAGTCGTAATAAATCCTTTGTTACAGATGTCACATGTGAAAGGTCTCTCTCCTGTATGACTTCTGTAATGAACTTTCAATTGGCCAGACGTAATAAATCCTTTGTTACAGACGTCACATGCAAAAGGTCTCTCTCCTGCATGACTTCTGTAATGTACTTTCAAATGGCCAGACGTAATAAATCCTTTGTTACAGATGTCACACACAAAAGGTCTCTCTCCTGAATGAATTCTGTAATGTCCTTTCAATTGGCTAGGCGTAATAAATCCTTTGTTACAGATGTCACATGCAAAAGGTCTCTCTCCTGAATGAATTCTGTAATGTCCTTTCAATTGGCCAAATTCAGTAAATCCTTTATTACAGACATCACATGTGAAAGGTTTCTCTCCTGTATGAATTCTGTAATGTCCTGTCAATTTGCTAGACGTAATAAATGTTTTGTCACAGATGTCACATGTAAAAGGTCTCTCTCCTGTATGAATTCTGTAATGTTCTTTCAAATGGCCTGACTGAATAAATCTTTTGTTACAGATGTCACATGTGAAAGGTTTCTCTCCTGTATGAATTCTGTAATGTTTATTTAATTGGCAAGACTGAATAAATGCTTTGTTACAGATGTCACATTTAAAAGGTCTCTCTCCTGTATGAATTCTGTAATGTATATTTAATTGGCTAGACGTAATAAATTCTTTGTTACAGATGTCACATTTATAAGGTCTCTCTCCTGTATGAATTCTGTAATGTTCTTGTAAATGGCCAGAATTAGTGAATCCCTTGTTGCAGATGTCACATGTAAAAGGTCTCTCTCCTGTATGAATTCTGTAATGTATTTTAAAACAGCCGGGGTGAGTAAATTCTTTGTTACAGATGTCACATGTGAAAGGTCTCTTTTCTGAATTGGCTTCTTCCTGATATCGTGTGCTTGAATTTACCGTATTCACTAAATTCGATTGTTGCGAAGTAACAATACCTGAAACCACAAATAATTAATTATTTCACTACCAATAGAGCAGTTCCACTGTGTGTTAAGGGAAATGCTGAAAACCTTATTATTTTCATAGAAATATGTAAAACATGAATGCATTTATTTTAATTTTGTGAAAAAAAAAACTTACGCCTATCAAGCCTTAAGTTTATAACCCTTGGTTGTAAAATTAGTCCCAATAGTCACAAAAAAAAAGAACCTTAGCTTACAACTAGCCCGGGGATGAAGAGACCATGTTTCATCCTCTTTAGCAGAACTACAGCAATACTAATTTACTCAAATTTATTATTTTAGATAGCTCAATATATTTTCCTACCTCTGCAACTCAACATAACTCTTGAACGGAGCCATAGCCAAAAGGGGGGACAAATAAAGTGGCCGAGAAGTTCATCAGTCCGATTTTTCCAGCGCCAATATTATTGTACAAACATCCCCCCACCTGTGAAAACTTATTTTCAGATAAGGTTAGTACAACAATGCACTCTATCAACCCAGCCATCACTATAAAAATAATCAACACACAAATCCACTATATAGAAACTGAAATAAATTAAATATATACAAGTTAAAATAAATTAGTGATATATAAAAGATACTACTATTGAGGCAGAGGATAAAGCTTGGTTGCCGGTCTCTTGTATTGAAAATTACTTTAAAGAATGTACTTTTTGTTGGAAACCTAAGGTGTAATTTATTAATTGTAAAAAAGTTAGAGATATTGGTTACAAAGTAGAATTTAAAATGGTAAAGTGTTAGTAAATGATACAAACGCTCTAGAATATATACAGAATGGAGAAATAATTCATATAAAATAAAATTTATGAAAAGAGTGTGAGAATGGTGAATATTATAACAAAGAAGAAGAAAGTATTTATTTGCAATAAGCTGAAAGTTTAAAAGAAGATATGAATAGAGTTATGGAGGAAGCTGCAAAAGTAACAAATGTTATTAAAGAAGCTGAAAAATTGGAATTGATTTTTTTCATTTCAAGCTGATATACAGAGAGCTGAAAAGGATAATAGAGATAAAACAAAGAAAATTAAAGAGCTGGAAGAAGAATTAGAAAAAAATTTAAGTGAAATTGAAAGATAATGCTTCCTTATCATAAGCTGGAGAATTAAAAAAGGAGAAGCTATAAACTCAAAATACAAGTGAGGTTAATAAGTTTATTAAAATTATCGAAGAAGAATAAACTCAAGAAATAAATTAAGAATCTACATGAAGGCGTACAAAAGCTGGAAAACAGATATAAGAAAATGCCTAATAGCTATAATAATTATGAATTTTACACGGCTTCCGACGCCATGTCATATGTTGAGGGTGTACCAGATTCAGCGAATGAATCAGGAACAAGAGAAGATAAACAATTAATAATGGAGACAAGGGACCTTTGTCCAAAGGTGATTTGAAAGATTTTTCTTTTTAGGACCTAGACCAGATATTGGTCTCACAATAAACTATTTAAGCAGCCTGGAATCCAGCATGGCAAAAACACATCTTTTTATTCTAGTTGTATAGACATTAATTTTTTTTTGTTCTTGAAATCTACATCCAGAGATGTTTGGTAAGCAGAAATTACTCCTTTATAATGTTTTGTGTCTAACCTAGTGTATATCATGGTTTGAGCTAAGTAAGACATGTTGGAGCGTGTCCAATTAATTAATTGTATTTTTATCATAATAAAATACAAAACATGGTGCATTTAGTACGCAAATAAATTTTGAAGAACGTGAATGCGATTATTTGTATGGAAATGGAATTTCATACCGTATTTTGTGTATTTTTAATGTAATTTTAGAGGTTAAAAATAAAACTGAAAAGACTACAAGATAAAAAATTTTGCGTCATAACTTTCCATTACCTCCCAGGAAAGTTGATTTATTATTGAGAAATCTTGAACACACAGCAGGACCTGATGACTTAACGAATGATATGGTTCATACAGTATCGGCCAATATAAAATTCTCTGAAAAGGAATTTCTCAGATTTTCATCTGCAACAAAAAGTGACCCTGCTTTGCCCAAAGTTCTTGAACTTTAGCAAAAGGAATGCCTAAAAAGGAACTTCTTCTGTGTAAGACATGGGACATCCCATTTTTTAAGATGGCCCTTGACATTGGCGAGTTTAACAGAGAGAAATATCTGATTCTGGTGGACTACAACTCTTCATGGACTGAAGATGTAAAGATTGGCAATAAAACTACCAAGACTATTTATTATTGAAGCAGTAAAACCCCTATTGCACGATTCAGAATGTCAGAGCTACAAGAATTTGCCAAAGAATGACATGTAGAAGTTAAGACAATCAGGCCTCATTATCCTGAAAGCAATGGATTGACAGATAAAGTAGTGGGGGTTGTTAAGAACATGCTTAAAAAATGCCAATGCAATAAAGGAGATTTCAACTACTACTTATTAAATTATAGCAGTACTCCAATTTCCAGACTACAACCTCACTATCACAACTGTTGATGTCCAAGAATCTAAGAAAGACGATACCAATCTCAAAGTATGACCATAGACCCCGAATTGTGGAAGAAAGTCATCGAAACAAGTGAGATGGCACATTATTACATGAAGAGAAGTAGGAAAGCGGGCAACTTTTAAGTTAGTCAGCTGGTCCAGGTGCAAAAGACATCTTTCAACTTCAGGGAAAGAGGTTCTGTAATGGAAAAGTTTCATTATAGATCGTATATAATAGAAGTAAATGGACCTCTATACAGGAGAAATTTGAAATTTCTAAAGAAGCGAAATACTTAGATTAGATAGAAATAATCTTAGTTAATATTTCATAATGCAGTACCAGAACTATCAATCTGATCTCACAGCATGGTAGTGGACATTAGTAAGTATTTATATATTAAGGGATTGCTCCATAATGCTTTAGTGTACTCACCATCTTCCAAGATCACTTCTTCTTCTTTAAAATGGATTGCGCCATCTGCTAATAAGAGTAAGTTATTATTAACATATAAAAAAGAAGTAACTTAAAAGAAAGTTAAACATTGATTATATCAGCAATGTCACTAGATGTTACTACCAATACAGTTCCAGAACTATCAATCTGATCTCACAACATGGTAGTGGACATTTGTAAGTATTTATATATTAAGGGATTGCTCCGCAATGCTTTAGTGTACTCACCATCTTCCAAGATTACTTCTTCTTTAAAATTGATTGGTCCATCTGCTAACAAGAGTAAGTTATTATTAACTTATAAAAAAGAAGTAACTTAAAAAATAGTTAAACATTGATTATATCAGCAATGTCACTAGATGTTACTACCAATACAGTACCAGAACTATCAATCTGATCTCACAGCATGGTAGTGGACATTTGTAAGTATTTATATATTAAGGGATTGCTCCGTAATGCTTTAGTGTACTCACCATCTTCCAGGATCACTTCTTCTTTAAAATTTATTGGTCCATCTGCTAATAAGAGTAAGATATAATTAACTTATTAAAAATTAAAAGGTCATAAATAAATAGATAGTTAAATACAGTAATTATATCAGTAATGCTATGTTAAGACATTAACTACCAATAGAGTAGTCTCACTTTGTGATAAAGGAAATGCTGAAAACCTGTTATTTTGAGGTGAAAGATAAGATATTTAATCTTAAAAGGACCTGCATTTTATAAGCACAGGTGTATTTCTATCATAGGGAATATGTCAGATAACTCGCAAAATTGATTAAATGCTGCAGGTGTTGATAATGTTTGTGGGTCACATTTAATTTGATGAAACATGTACCATCTAGTTATGTTGAATAACCCAATTATGTGTGACAAATATACATAAATTTAAGAGTTGAACACTAAACCTACTTAACAAACACAAAATCCATATTTCTATCTTGACTTACAATCAAAATCTTCTATTTCTTGCTTTATGCCCTTAAAGGGTTTCTCGACATCTGCAAAAAAAACAATCAAAATCATTGGAAATACTATCAGGTGATTTTATAATCATTATATTCTTATTCAATACGATTAAAACATATTACAATAAAGCAGTTTTTTTGTTTCAAAATCTCTTTATTAATTTTACTGTTTAGTTAAAAAGTTATAGCATTGACAATAATTTAAATTTATAAACTAAAATTGGCACTCTGTGCTTATTGTATTTACTGTATTGTAACAACACTTCGAGTGGATATATAGTACAATTAAATGGTTTGGCACTTAAACCACAATTCACATCTTTATTTGTATTATATAAATAGAAACAGTAATTATACATAACATTTAGAATCAAACCCCATTATATCTATTTTCGGAAATTTTACAGGAGAAACAAAAAACAAACCCATTTTGCCACAACAATGATATTGTTGATGATGAAAACTTATAATGAAACGATCATGGGCCTTGGTTCTTTCCAAAAACATTTACCCAAATACAAATGCCTGGGTTAAGGTAGTTTTTTGCCTCTCCTGTCAAATTTCTGAAAATGGATATAGTGGGTTTTGATTCTAAAGGCCTCACATAGAGAGAGTACACGTAGATAAAGTATTTGTATACTTATTGTGATATCACTTTTTTAATTTTATTGATAGATAGTGCTAATAGCTTCTCTAAAACTATTAAGCCCAATATTGTATGAAATATATTTACATATCTCAATGCATTTTCAGAGCTTTCTTATTAAGCATTCAACAGTAGTAATATACAGAATAGTTATTGTACCTGTTGTATCCATCATCAATTCATCAAGAAACCTGCAACAAACAATTCTCATTCCACAACAATTCACTAGACTACATAGGTATGATTATGTAGGAGCCAAAGTATCAAACACCAGAAATGAACGGACCTCTCATTGAATCACTCAATGCATAGAGGTTATACCTTGTTATTATTAATAGAGGTGGGATTTATATTAAATAAAAAAAATTAAATAAGTACATTTACACGTATTTATTTTCACAGAAATATGCAGCTAGAAATGAGAAATATGTAAAAACATAAATGCACTTACTGTAACTCCAATGGCCAAAATTATAAAAGCACTATTATTTTCAAATCTTAGGTTGATCAAAATGTTCAAAAGAAATATATGAGATAAATAAACACAGATAAGGAAAGGAAAAAAAAAACAAAAGAAAAACTGTTCTACACGCCATTTCAAATTTTCGATTAAATACTGCGTTGATCAGGCCTTAAGTTTGATTTATAACAGCTAATGGCCACCCAACATCCATGGTTTTTTAGCATGTTTAAAAATAACCATTTCCATTGGAGGCAATGTGACTTCCGGAATTTCTAGTTACGTCCAATCTACAGTGCACGTCTTATATAAATTATCTGTAACCTTTTCAACCCCCCCCCCTAATGGCTTGTTCAATCCTCATTTCCAAAGAAACACTTAAATCCCCTGAAATCCTGCTTCAGGGCTGGATTTTCCACCCAATCAGCTCTTACCAAAATCAGGCAAGACCTCCAATCCACCATTCCTACACATCTACATCCTCATTCTGTTAGACTTAACTAAGGCATTCGAAACCCTTGATCATTCCGTCCTTATATCGAAACTAGTATCGATGTCCTTTTCCTACAATTCCGTCAGCTTGTTTAAATCATTCATCTCGAATCACTCCCAGTACTCATCCCTGTTCAACCTCCATCCCAACACCTTTCATTGTTTTCCAGTATTGCTCAATGTTTATCGATGTTGCCATTAATTTTCTTTGTCTGCATCAACGACCTTCATAAATCTATCCATCACTTCACATTCCAGCTTTATGCCAACAACACACAAATTTGCCTATCCTTCCCACCTAGTCAGCTGTACTCCACTTTCCTTTAGATTCAAGAATTGAAGAAGACCTGGGATTGGAAGAATTGCAGCTGCCTAGTAAAGGGATTTCCCAACTCCCTAACATGTACAATTCTTGCATCAGGTTAGTTTACTTCCATAAGCCATCTTGTTCCCACTACTGAAGCCCAGAAAGAGAGGTGATCACCCAGCCCACCACATGATAATATTCTGGAAAAGATTATACATAATTACCTGAAAGTGTTCTGTTCAGAAAATCCCATCATTCCGTGGGAACAAACATGGTTTCAGGCTTATCTGAGTACAGAAAATCTGCTTGTGAAGGTACAGAATCAAGTTGTTGTTTTTTCATTTTACTTCTGAAATAATCTTCCGACCTGGGAGGGTGGGCCGCTTAAACAATCGCATTTTAGTTTTATCTTAAAGTTAAATATAATTTCTCCTGTGGGCTCTTACAGTTTTGCAAAGAAAAAGTAGATAATAGCGAAGCTATCAACCAATGACATAATATGAATCTCTAATTGTAAGGGCTAAGAAAACGGCATTTGTATGCCAGGCACTCTTTTCATGGCATATTTATCCATCAATGAATTGTATTTTTGATTGCCGTGGTGCAATCGAAATCAAGTTTTGACAAAATATTTTTATCGAATCGAAGCTCTTGCACTAGCATTCAGCAACATAGATCAATGTAGCATTGCATAGTATTCTGCTCAGACAAGTTCACGGATCTGATATTTGTCACCAAGGACTAGGTACTCACTATACTCTCGTCGTGGAGGATAGTTCCAAATTCTACATCGTAAGAGCCAGATGTTATGTTTTAAGTACTTATCTTTGTGAAATAAATTTATTAGGTGCTGATATCTTACAGTATGTTATTAAATAATTATAAATAATGGTTATAACGACACATTTTACATCTAATAACAATTAAGTTTGAATCGTGATCATTTATCGAGCTAGTTGCTTCAGACTGGAGAGAAGTCTAAACACAAAAAGCAACGAAAAGTGAGTGATTAATCTAGAAGTGAATTTGTATTATAAATATGTTAATGATAACGCTAAATAAAGTGAAAACTATTTTACTTATTTTGAAACATTTATTTGTATTTACTTAAATATCGATGTTGTGGCCTACTCTCAATTAGAAATAATTATAAGTCTGTTTCCATATGTTTAATAAAGCTTATGACGTCAGTCGGAGTGGGGGAGAACAGCCACTGGTGGGGATGGCTCCCCACCACGACTAGTCGTCTATATAAGATCACCCTTTAGGGTGAAAATTAGAAAGAAACAAACCGGCACCTTGAACACTTCTTTCTCTCTGCACTGGCGCTTGCTTCTCTACTGAAACCATGGTCTTCTCATTCAACTACTTCTGCATCACTCTCTCCTAACCTCGCTATGTTTTAGTCCGGCGTTGTCAGACCCCCACACCTTCCTAGTGGGAATCTCTGCCTTCGTCTCGCTAAAACTAGCACCTCCTAGGGATAGGGAGAGACCTCTCCCTCGTGGACGACGGTTGCCGTGACCCTACAAACTTACTAGTAGCGTCTTCCAAGGCAATCCAGTCTGCCTCTCTCCGGTTCACACTCGCCCTTGGGATCCGGACGGTTTTCCACTACCCTTAAACCCCGAGTGTAAATTCGTGGTCATTCCAAGACCACATAATCTACCTATAAACCTACCCTGTACTTCTTCTCCTGAATATAGTGCACTTTCGGGGCACACCTTCTAAGATCTTATGGAGTCAGATCAAAACGACTTAAAGCTGCCCGCCGACTAGGCTGGCAGCCAGAGTGAAAGACCACAGGTCCACCCGCCTTATCTCTTTCTTGGCGCTCGCCGGACGGTGGCTAAGAGGTTGTAGCGACCCTAGCCCACGGCGGGCATCTCCTCCCCACTTTGAGGATACTCAGTTATCTGAGCCCGACAATCGATTTTGGCTAATAATTATACAACTATTTTTTACATTTCAAAACCTCAAACAAAAAATATGTAATGTACAAAAATAAATAATTCAATAATAGAGATACAATTTTCTCCTCTTGCTGCATTTACATGCATTTGGAGGAGTGCATAATATAATAGATTAGTGCTGCAGTTAAAAGTTTATACAACTAAAATATATAAACCAAACGTCTATACTTATACAGTTTTATAATTAGTGGGACTACAGACACTAATATGCAATAATAATAATACTACAAGACAAAAAAGTGATCGAATAATAACCCATCAAGTTGTGTATTTTATTGAAAACAGCTCGACTGAGTTTTTCACCTGAATGATTTTTGTAATGATTTGTTAATTCGCAAGACGAGTAAATTCTTTGTTGCACAAATCACATGTATAAGGTTTCTCACCTGCATGACTTCTGTAATGTACATTCAATTGGCCAGATTTGGTAAATCCTGAATAACAGATGTCACATTTGAATTGAGACTCTCCTGCATGACTTCTGTGATGTTTTGTATAATGGCATGATTTAGTAAATCCTTTGTTACAGATGCCTCATGTTAATGTCCTCTCTCCTGTATAACTTTTGTAATGTCCTTTTAATTGGCTAGACGTAATAAATCCTTTGTCACAGATGTCTCATGTTAATGTCCTCTCTCCTGTATGAATTCTGTAATCTGTTTTAAAACTGCCGGAGTGAGTAAATCCTTTGTTGCAGATGTCACGTTTGAATGGTCTCTCTCCTCTATGAATTCTGCAATGTCCTTTCAAACTACAAGATGTAGCAAATCCCTTGTTGCAGATGTCACATGTAAAAGGCTTCTCTCCTGTATGACTTCTGTAAAGTTCTTTCAATTGTTTAGACATAATAAATCCTTTGTCACAGATGTCTCATGTTAATGTCCTCTCTCCTGTAATGTTCTTTCAATTGGTTAGACATAATAAACCCTTTGTCACAGATGTCTCAGGTTAATGTCCTCTCTCCTGTATAACTTCTGTAATGTTCTTTCAATAGGTTTGACGTAATAAACCCCTTGTCACAGATGTCTCATGTTAATGTCCTCTCTCCTGTATAACTTCTGTAATGTTCTTTCAATTGGTTAGACATAATAAACCCTTTGTCACAGATGTCTCATGTTAATGTCCTCTCTCCTGTATAACTTATGTAATGTTCTTTCAATTGTTTAGACATAATAAACCCTTTGTCACAGATGTCTCGTGTTAATGTCCTCTCTCCTGTATAACTTCTGTAATGTTCTTTCAATAGGTTTGACGTAATAAATCCTTTGTCACAGATGTCTCATGTTAATGTCCTCTCTCCTGTAATGTTCTTTCAATTGGTTAGACGTAATAAACCCTTTGTCACAGATGTCTCATGTTAATGTCCTCTCTCCTGTATAACTTCTGTGATGTTCTTTCAATAGGTTTGACGTAATAAATCCTTTGTCACAGATGTCTCATGTTAATGTCCTCTCTCCTGTAATGTTCTTTTAATTGGTTAGACATAATAAACCCTTTGTCACAGATGTCTCATGTTAATGTCCTCTCTCCTGTATAACTTCTGTGACGTTCTTTCTATAGGTTTGACGTAATAAACCCTTTGTCACAGATGTCTCATGTTAATGTCCTCTCTCCTGTATAACTTCTGTAATGTTCTTTCAATAGGTTAGACGTAATAAACCCTTGTCACAGATGTCTCATGTAATGTCCTCTCTCCTGTATAACTTCTGTAATGTTCTTTCAATAGGTTAGACATAATAAACCCTTTGTCACAGATGTCTCATGTTAATGTCCTCTCTCCTGTATAACTTCTGTAATGTTCTTTCAATTGGTTAGACATAATAAACCCTTTGTCACCTGTGATGTTTTTTCAAATGGCAAGACTTAGTAAATCCTTTGTCTCAGACGTCTCATGTTAACGTCCTCTCTACTGTATGGCATCTGTGATGTTTTTTCAAATGGCAAGATTTAGTGAATCCTTAGTCACAGATGTCACTTGTGAAAGGCCTCTCTCCGGTATGACTTCTGTAATGTACTTTCAAATAGGCAGTTTTTGCAAATGCTTTGTTACAGATGTCACATATAAAAGGTTTCTCTCCTGTATGACTTCTGTAATGTACTTTCAAATGTCCAGATTTTGTAAACCCTTTGTTACAGACATCACATGTGAAAGGTTTTTCACCTGTATGATTTCTGTAATGTTTTGTCAATTCGCCAGCCCGAGTAAATCCTTTGTTGCAGACATTACATGGGAAAGGTTTCTCTCCTGTATGACTTCTGTAATGTATTGTTAATTCACCAGACCGAGCAAATTCTTTGTTGCAGACATTACATGGGAAAGGTTTCTCTCCTGTATGACTTCTGTAATGTACTTTCAAATGACCAGATTCAGTAAATCCTTTGTTGCAGATGTCACATGTGAAAGGTCTCTCTCCTGTATGCATCCTACAATGTCTTGTCAAGTCGCCAGATTTAGTAAATCCTTTGTTGCAAATGTCACATGTGAAAGGTCTCTCTCCTGTATGACTTCTGTAATGCACTTGCAAATGGCCAGATTGAGTAAATCCTTTGTTACAGATGTCACATGTGAAAGCTCTCTCTCCTGTATGCGTCCTAGAATGTCTTGTAAAAAGGCTAAAATGAGTAAAACGTTTGTTGCAGATGTCACAAGTGAAAGGCCTCTCTTCGGAATGGGCTTTTACTTGATTTGGTGGGTTTGCATTAACCACATGTACTGAACCCGAATGTTGCAGAGTATCAATACCTGAAACCACAGATAAATAATTATATTAGTAATGTATAATATTATATAATCGCTATTATAGACTTATAACTAGATCTACTTAATCTTTGAAATACCCAAAAATGTTATGTAATAATTAAACATTACATATGTAATGTAAGGGGAATGCCTCGTTAATAAGGGCAGATAAATCTGGGTTCTAACAAAGTGATGTTTTAATTTCACCCGAAATTTTTACTAGTTTACTCAAGGAATAACTAGTACGGCTTCTGGGCTGTGACCATAACACTCGCTGTGGGCCTGGCCTCCCTAGATGGTCTGTTGAACCGAGCATTAGGCGATTGCTCAGGGGCAGTAGTGCCATTTGCCAGGTAATTGTTCGGTCAAGTTCCTCTATCTGGACTTATTGAATTTAGGGCAAGTTTCATAATTAGCAATATGTAGCCCACCACATTTGATATATACTTATACCTCACTATGTAAACCGCAATTTTTATAATTGTGAGGACTTGCACATTTCACTATTAATCTGAGTCAACTAATAACATGGAAATAGACATTTGTAAGTATTTATATATTAGGGAATGGCTCAATAATGCTTTAGTGTACTCACCATCTTCCAAGATTAATTCTTCTTCTTCAAAATTGATTGGTCCAACTGCTAATAAAAGAAAGATATTATTAAATTATAAAAAATGAACTGAAAAGATAGTTAAAAACATTGATTATGTCAGCAATGTTACTAAGATGTTTACTACTAATGCAGTATTAGAACTATCAATCTAATCTCACAACATGGTAGTGGACATTTGCAAGTATTTATATATTAAGGGATTGCTCAGTTAAGTCAAGGCGCCGCTAGTGCCCAGCCTTAATCCCCAAACATATGTTATCTGTATATGTTTACAGGTAATACCTATAGATACAGGTATCTTGGACTAAATAAAGTAGTCTTGTTATAACGTTCTACGTGTTCTTATTACCGACCTTTCTTAGCTTGTAATTCAATAAACATTAACTGGTGCCGAAACCCGGGAACCGTAGAGAAAGAGAGTTATCGAGTGCGAGCGTAATTTTTTTTTTCTTCTATACGCGAAAGAGAGAAGATGACTGCAGCAGGAGTTTTGAGACAGCCCGTCTTGAATCTCGTAGAGGGAGCAGAAATTAGAAGAGTGGGAACTATGCCAGAAGTTCATGCCACGGCGCTCGCGCTGATGAGGGTAAAAGCGATGAATACCCAGGATCTGAGGAAGGCGGTTTCGGAGCTGGAGAGATTCACTGGGGAACTGGGGGAGCTGAACCATTTCCTAAAAGGAGGAGACCGTCTCACAGCTTTAATTGGAGCTAAAGCAGAAGAAAATTTAATAGATCCCAGAGACGCGGAATCGTTGAAGGCGGCCCTGATATGTCGGGTCAGGAGAAGTATACTGAATCAAATTCAGGCAGATGAAGAAACCCCGTGGGAAGTAATTAAGATGAGATTGAAGAAGGCGTACGGAGGAGGACGATGGACTCCCGAGGAGGACATATTCTAAATGTTTAGGGAGACAAAGTCCCCAAGACAAAGTAACGGGCAATATGCTGCGGGGTTAGTAGTCCGTTTCAATAAGATAACGGAGAAGATGAGAGAGTCGATTAGTGTAGAAGAGGTGGAGGGTAGAATGGGATTCTTATCCACAATTCTAAAAGTGCAACTGGCCAAGGAGACAGGAAGAAAGGAAGGATTCTCTGATGAGCGCTCGTTCTCGGAGTGTGTACAATCAATGATCGACACTAGTGCCAAGGAGGAAGAAGTGAGGGTGCAAGACGTCGACAATGAGTGGAGCCGAGTTGCATACAAAAGAACCCGGACCCTGAAACCAACCTGGAGGAGACCAGAAACGTCCGTTATTGGCAGAGACAAGGGAACGACAGGAGAAAGAAGATTCGGAGGAACGAGACCGAGGTATGCCCCGCCCAGGGAAGAAAGAAAATGCCACGGATGTAGGAAGGCAGGACATTTAGTGGCACAGTGTCCTAGAACGAAATGTTTTGAGTGTGGCGAGGAAGGACACATCGCGAGGCATTGCCCGTATATCTTCCGGAGGAGAGAATACCAACGACCAGAACCGATGGAGGTAAACACTCAAGAAGTAAGAGAAAGACGGAGCATGACACATGGGGAGAGTGGATCATCAGAAGATGAGTCATCAGGGACTTCGGGAACTGAAGGAGAAGAAGCGAGGCGCAGCAGAAACAGGAGACAGACAGGGCAGAAGGTCGAGTCACGTAGATGGGAGCAACGTGATGAAGCCTGAGGGGCGTGTCGGCAGAGAGGCGACCGCATCCTGAGATGTAATGCAATTCGGGAGAGGATGTGTGCGTTGCCAATAATTAGGGTCAAAGGAGGAGAGATGTGTCTGGTGGACACGGGAAGCACCAACACCATCATGTCCCGCGGAGCGCTGGAGAGGCTGTATGGCGGAGAGAGGGCACTCCAGATTCAGGTATGTAATTGTAGTTTAATCACCCTGGGAGGCCCTTGCGAGGTAGTGGGAGAGTTAGTCTTTGGGCTAAATAGGTGGGCGAAGAAAGGGGGAGATCTAAAGATACATATCGTAGGAAACATGCCGCGGGAGTACCAGGTGATAGTCGGGTGCGACATGTTGGGGAAGGTAGGCGCGCGTGTGGAGAATATCGGGGAAAAATGGAACATTAAGTTAGGGAAAGTGGAATATAAATGTCAAGGGACTATATGGGACGGAAGAGCGCGGATAGGGGCGGTTAATAAAATAGAGGGCTGGAGGGAAGGCCTACAGAGGGAGTTTAAGTATATTTTTTGCGTAGAGGGAGACACGCTAGGAGCGACTGGGAAGTCGGTCCACGAGATCCAGCTAAAGAAAGAACGAGTGACATACGTGAAAGAGAGACGATATCCGCAGGCGTTACGTAGGCATATTAGAGAGGAGCTAGAGAGTCTCAAACGGCAAGGGATTATAATTGATAGCACTTCGCCATATAACAGTCCTCTATGGGCAGTGAGGAAGAAAAATAGACCTGGGGACGAGACGGAGAAATACAGGGTAGTTATCGATTATCGGAAGTTAAACGAGAACACGACGGACGAGAAGTATCCTATTCCCCGATTTGAGGACATATTAGACAGATTAAACGGGGCGACAATATTTAGTACCCTAGATCTAAAGGCAGGCTATCACCAGATCAAGATGAGCGCGAACGACCAAGACAAAACGGCCTTTACATTTGAGAGGGGGCATTATCAATTTACCAGGATGCCATTTGGACTGAAAAACGCCCCGATTACCTTTCAACGCCTAATGGATGAATTTTTGAGGGGAATAGACGAAGCGGTATGCCAGGTCTACATGGACGATCTGTTAGTTTTCAGCAGAACGGAGGCAGAGCACGTTGAGCACCTAAGAAGTGTATTTCAAAGAGTCCGCGAATTCGGATTAAAATTGTCCATGGAGAAGTCTCTGTTGGGGAAGAAAAAAATCAATTTTGGGCCACACCATCTCACAGGAGGGGGTTAAGCCAGACTCTACGAAGGTCGAGGCGATTAGAAGGATGGTGGTGCCCATAGATGTAAAGGGGATCCGTCGACTTCTGGGGACGCTTAATTATTACAGAAGATTTGTGCCGGACATGGCGGCATACCTGGTGCCTATTAATAATTTACTGCGAAAGGGAGCGAGGGTGGTAATCACCCCAATCATGGAGCAGAACATCCGGAAATGTATGTCTAGCTTACAAGAGGAACCAATATTAGCATTTCCCGATTTCCAACATCCCTTCACAATCACCACTGATGCCAGCGAATACGCACTGGGGGCAGTGTTGTCGCAGGAGAGAGACGGTGGGGAGCGCCCGGTGGCGTACGCTAGTACGGAAGCGCGGTATAGTGCTCTAGAGAGAGAGCTCCTAGGTATCGTCTGGGCTATAGACCATTTCCGCCCATATGTCTTCGGCAGAAAATTCCCTGTTCACACCGACCACAGACCCCTACAATGGGTAGGAAAGTTAAAGGAGTCCTCGGCGCGGGTCACGAGGTGGAAAGAGTTTTTGTCCCAGTACAATATGGAGATCATATATAAACCCGGGACAGAGAACGTAGTGGCAGACTGGCTGTCCAGAGCCATTACTGTGAATGAATTGGAAGAAGGGGAACCATCAGTTTCTCCGGGAATGGACACCCGGGGAGGATGGAAGCCTCGGTATGCGAGGAGGTAGCGAAGGCGAGGAAACCCTTGAAGAGGAAGGTTCCGCCGCCGAAAGACCTGTTGAAATGGAAGTAACAGAAGGGATCGTGAACGACAAAAGACGGCAGATCATTTGGAAATCCAAGACCTCAGGGCGGCTGCAGATCGCATATGACAGTTATGGGAGAAGTAAAATCGCGACGATTTGGTCGCCACCAGGGGTTAGGAACGACCAAATTTGCCGTGCATTGAAAGATGCCTCGGAACCCGGAAAGACCCATCATGTATTTGTAGGGAATGCCACTATTTGGGAGAAAATTCGTAGACTTTGGCGAACGGAACAACTTGGAGTGGATAGGGTATTTATTCGGTGCACGTCGATGGTGGAGACACTCAAAGACAGAGAACAGCAGCTGGAAGTGACGCTGGCCTATCACCAAGGAAAAACGAACCACCGCGGAGTTCAGGAAACGTTGCAAGCGTTGCGGCGGAGGTACTTTTGGTGGGGAATGAAAAAGAGCATACAAGAAATGATAGGGGCATGTGCAGTCTGTCTCACTACGAAGTATGACAGACATCCGCCACAGGGGCGACAAGAAGAATCGCCCACCGCCGAGACACCGTTGAGTGACTTACAAGTGGATACCTTCACTTGGAGGGGGTATAAGTGGGTTACCACAATCGACAGCTTTAGCAAAGTGGCCATGGCGCACCCGGTGCAAGAACGGTCATCAGACGCGGTAATGCTGGCATTAAATACCTGGTTCCAGTTTTACGGAGTACCAGACCGGATCTCGTCGGATGGGGGCAGAGAATTCGACAATGCCAACATCCGAAAAGAAATGAAGACTCTCGATGTCTCTTGGCATCTTAATACCCCAGGGCACCCTAAGAGTAGAGGAGGGATAGAAAGATTGCACAGCACCCTGAGTGACCACCTGCGGGTATATCACGCGGAAAAGGGTCTGCCGGCGAATGAGGCGATGCCGAAGGCGGTGGCCGCTTACAATCATTCGATCCACACCGCGACGGGGTTCTCCCCGTTCGAGATCCTCTTTGGGCTGCGCGAAAGACGGAGAAATGGGGCAGAGACGGTAGCAGACGAGGGAATGGCGAGTAATACTGTCGGTTTGAGGAAAATATGTGACAAAGTCCGAGAAAGGATAACGAGGGACAAAGCGAGACGAGTGGAACGGGAAAACCTCAAAGTCCGGGATCGAATGGGGGAACTTAAAATCGGGACTATCGTCTATAAAAAACTAGGGTCAAATAGGAGCAAAGAGCTGGTGCGATATGAGGGCCCATTTAAAGTGGTCGTGATTAGGGAACACAACGTCGTGACAATTGAGAGTATACGCCCCCTAAGAAGCGGCGAAATGTCCACATAGAACAATTAAAGCTTCCACCAGGGGGGGAGGTTGTAGATCAGGAATGAGCTGGAGTGTCCTCGCAGCATACACGCGAGGAACATTGTAAATAGTTATAGTTATGTGATTTTTCCCACAAAAGTATTGTTTTTTTTTCAAAGTCAAAGTTTTCTTTTATGTTTTTTGTTTACAAGTGACAGTTGGTTTTTACGTTTTATAGGATTAGAGCTTAATGTGAGGGATTACAGGCTGTGTACGGGGTTGGCCTTTGCTCCTTTGTAACATTAGCGGAGCATTATTTGAATGGACTAAGACGTCCGAGTGTTGGACTTCAAAGTTTGCGAATGGGTGTTCGTAAACTGGTGGGGGGGAGTTAAGTCCAGGCGCCGCTAGTGCCCAGCCTTAATCCCCAAACATATGTTATCTGTATATGTTTACAGGTAATACCTATTGTTGTGACAAGGGCTGAATAATGAGACACATTTTTATATGTAATTGAATAACGCGACACAATTTATTTACACAATAGATATTATAAACAGAATGTATACACTCAAACAAACTGAAACCTTCTGAACACATGCCAGGTTTCGTAACACACTGTTATTTATATCAGCTAACCAAACTTATAGTTATTTATAACTGCTTCACTATAATCTCCCCCACTTATTTAATGACAGGTCCACAACACAAGTTGGAGACATAGTCCTCGAGATACTTCGGCTTTTTCCGGCTCCTGGTAGGGCTAGGCGATGGAGGGCCAGACGGACCAGGCTGAACAGGTGGCCTTGGATGGCATGGATTAGGCAAGTCGCGCTGTGTACCTGGACTACTTACATGTGGTAAAGGAGGTGTTGGTGGCGATTGGTGGTCTAGTGGCAAGTTTGTAGTTTCAGTTTTGGATGGCACCCCCATTCTGTGCTGTGGAACCAAAGGAGTTAAGGAGACTTCTTTCTTCGGAACCAAGGTGACGACCAGTTGATTAATATGGCGTTTCAGGGTGCGACCTGTGTCTAACTCGACAATATAATGATACTGGCCGAGTTTTCTCCTGATGGTGCCAAACTGCCAAACGTCTTGGTTTTCTAAGCGAATCTTCACCTGCACTCTCTCCTCCACTTGAAGATTACGAACCCGCAATGCAGTAGGCACAGTTGGAGCCAGAGGTTTGCTGTTTGGTATCAGAGCATCAAGACGAGTACGGATCCTTCTCTTTAGGTACAGTTCCGAAGGAGATAGACCTGAGGCTAAGGGTGTTGCCCTGTAGCGGAACATTATGTTCCGCAGCTTAGAACACAGCGGAGCAGGATCATCAGCAGCGGCATATACGATAGCCAGGGCTTCTCTGTCGAGCTGGCTGTAGTTTGACTCAGCCTGCGTCAGAGCTCGTGAGGCGTAGGCGATTGGACGCTCGTGACCATCAATTTCATGACTAAGTACTGCGGCTATCCCGGTTGGCGAGGCATCAGTTGTGAGAATAACCTGTTTTGAAGGGTCAAACGGAATGAGCACTTTGTCTGAGCACAACTCTGTCTTGAGATTCCGGAAGGAGGCCTCAGCAGCTGCAGACCAAAAGAATCGTTCACCCTTCCTGAGTAAGCAGCGTAGTGGGTAGGACTTAGAAGAGAAATCTGGAATGAATTTGGAATAATAAGTGATTAAACCAAGGAATCTCCTCAATTCATCCACATTCTTTGGTTGCAGCATCCGAGAAACTGCTTGAACCTTAGCTGGGCACTTCTGAATTTTATTGTGTGACACTACATGACCGAGGTAATTTATGCTTTCCTTGAAGAATGAGCATTTAGCACGATTGAGATGGAGATCATATTCTTTGAGTGTTTCCAAACATGCGATGAGAGTTCTGGAGCATTCTTCGAGATCTGAGCCATGACAGATGATGTCATCAAAGTATGCCTCGACCTTTGGTAGGCCGTTCAGCAATTGACCTAGGATCCGGTTGAATTCTGCTGGAGCGGTCTTAATTCCGAAACTGAGGCGATTCATTTTGAACGTACCCTTATGCGTTGAAATCGTTTGTATCTTGCTCCCTTCTTCATCGACCCGCAAATGCAAATATGCCTTGTGTAAGTCCAATTTACAAAAATACTTAGAATCTCTGAGACTATGTAGAACCTCATCTATTCTGCGGATAGGGTGATTTGAGGCAACGAGTCTGGAGTTTACCCCACACTTATAATCCACACATAGCCTTACACCACCATCAGGCTTAGCTATAACAACGAGCGGCGATCCCCAATCGCTTGATGCAACGGGACTAATGACTCCTGAAGTTTTATTAGACAAAATAATGTTTTACAATCGACATTAAAAATGTTAACCTCCAGCTCGGGTTTCTCCAACTCCATTTCCTAAACAAACGATACCTATTTAACTATATCAAAAATGTATATTCCACAATATCACCCCCTCTCATTTAGAAAATGAGGACGACCTGCAACACTGGACTCTTCCTGTTGCTTGTCACTCAAAGGAGGACCATGCTGACCGGCTGGAGTAAATGTGTCTTTGAAATAACCTCGTCAGTCATAAGAGTACACAAGAGCTATATTTAAACTGCGTTTGAGAGCGTACATCATTCTCTGCAGGTCAATCATACATGCGTGAAAATGGTTTTGCATATTCAAGGTCAAAACCATTTAACCGAAGATAATATTTACATGGTTGGCTATTGAATTCAGTTTCAGATTGTCCTAAACCATTAATATTTGATGAACCTGCAGTACATTCTTCCATGATGTGGCCGTTAAATCACTCCTGTATGGCATCTGTGATGTTTTGACAAATGGCAAGATTTATTAAATCCTTTGGCACAGATGTTACATGTGAAAGGTCTCTCTCCTGCATGACTTCTGTACTTGCTACATATGTCTCATCTTAACGCCCTCTGAAAGTCTAAGTCTGTGAAAACTTATTTTCAGATAAGGTTAGTACAACAACGCACTCTATCAACCCAGCCATCATTATACAAATAATCAACACACAAATCCACTATATAGAAACTGAAATAAATCAAATACATACAAGTTAAAATAAATTAGTGATATATAAAAGATACTACTATTGAGGCAGAGGATAAAGCTTGGTTGCCGGTCTCTTGTATTGAAAATTACTTTAAAGAATGTACTTTTAGTTCGAAACCTAAGGTGTAATTTATTAATTGTAAAAAAGTTAGAGATATCAGGTTACAAAGTAGAATTTAAAATGGTAAAGTGTTAGTAAATTATACAAACGCTCTAGTATATATACAGAATGGAGAAATAATTCATACGAAGTAAAATTTATGGAAAGTATGAGACTGTGAGAATGGTGAATATTATAACAAAGAACAAGAAAGTATTTATTTGCAATAAGCTGAAAGTTTGAAAGAAGATATGAATAGAGGTATGGAGGAAGCTGCAAAAGCAAGAAATGTTATTAAAGAAGCTGAAAAATTGGAATTGATTTTTTTCATTTCAAGCTGATATACAGAGAGCTGAAAAGGATAATAGAGATAAAACAAAGAAAATTAAAGAGCTGGAAGAAGAATTAGAAAAAAATTTAAGTGAAATTGAAATAGCATGATAAGGAAACTGGAGAATTAAAAAAGGAGAATGACATGTTATCAAAAGAAAAGGAACTTTAATGGAGGAGAGAAATGGAAAAGCTATAAACTCAAAATACAAGTGAGGTTAATAAGTTTATTAAAATTATCGAAGAAGAATAAACTCAAGAAATAAATTAAGAATCTACATGAAGGCGTACAAAAGCTGGAAAACAGATATAAGAAAATGCCTAATAGCTATAATAATTAGGAATTTTACACGGCTTCCGACGCCATGTCATATGTTGAGGGTGTACCAGATTCAGCGAATGAATCAGGAACAAGAGAAGATAAACAATTAATAATGGAGACAAGGGACCTTTGTCCAAAGGTGATTTGAAAGATTTTTCTTTTTAGGACCTAGACCAGATATTGGTCTCACAATAAAATATTTAAGCAGCCTGGAATCCAGCATGGCAAAAACACATCTTTTTATTCTAGTTGTATAGACATTACTTTTTATTTGTTCCTTAAATCTTGATCCAGAGATGTTTGGTAAGCAGAAATTACTCGTTTATAATGTTGTTGAGTCTAACCTAGTGTATATCATGGTCTGAGCTAAGTAAGTCATGTTGGAGCGTATCCAATTTATTAATTGTATTTTAATCATAATAAAATACAAAACATGGTGCATTTAGTACGCAAATAAATTTTGAAGAACGTGAATGCGATTATTTGTATGGAAATGGAATTTCATACCGTATTTTGTGTATTTTTAATGTAATTTTAGAGGTTAAAAATAAAACTGAAAAGACTACAAAATAAAAACTTTTGCGTCATAACTTTCCATTACCTCCCAGGAAAGTTGATTTATTATTGAGAAATCTTGAACACACAGCAGGACCTGATGACTTAACGAATGATATGGTTCATACAGTATCGGCCAATATAAAATTCTCTGAAAAGGAATTTCTCAGATTTTCATCTGCAACAAAAAGTGACCCTGCTTTGCCCAAAGCTCTTGAACTTTATCAAAAGGAATGCCTAAAAAGGAACTTCTTCTGCGTAAGACATGGGACATCCCATTTTTTAAGATGGCCCTTGACATTGGCGAGTTTAACAAAGAGAAATACCTGATTCTGGTGGACTACAACTCTTGATGGACTGAAGATGTAAAGATTGGCAATAAAACTACCAAGACTATTTATTATTGAAGCAGTAAAACCCCTATTTGCACGATTCAGAATGTCAGAGCTACAAGAATTTGCCAAAGAATGACATGGAGAAGTTAAGACAATCCGGCCTCATTATCCTGAAAGCAATGGATTGACAGATAAAGAAGTGGGGGTTGTTAAGAACATGCTTAAAACATGCCAATGCAATAAAGGAGATATCAACTACTACTTATTAAATTATAGCAATACTCCAATTTCCAGACTACAACCTCACTATCACAACTGTTGATGTCCAAGAATCTAAGAAAGACGATACCAATCTCAAAGTATGACCATAGACCCCGAATTGTGGAAGAAAGTCAACAAAACTAATGAGATGGCACATTATTACAAGAGAAGTAGGAAAGCGGGCAACTTCAAAGTTAGTCAGCGGGTCCTGGTGCAAAAGACATCTTTCAACTTAAGGAAAAGAGGTTCGGTAATGGAAAAGTTTCATTATAGATCGTGTATAATAGAAGTAAATGGACCTCTATACAAGAGAAATTTGGAATTTCTAAAGAAGCGACAAGCCATTGATTGATGCCGATGGAGGAGGTGCTTGATGCAGCAGAGCATTTGTCCCCTGAGGAGAGATAGGAGTATTCACCAACAGACATGTATACTGATGACAATCAATTACGTAACCAAATCAGGGAGATGTGTAAAAAACCAAAAACAAATATGTTGATTAATATGCTCATATTCATTAATTTATTGATATAAGCCCCCCCTCCCCTATAATATTGAGATAAAATTTTATTAAATTTATTCCTTAAATCTATTGAACTCATAATAAAATACAAAACAAGAAACATCACTTTCTAAAGGGAAAAATATTTTTTAACTTCTTTCAGTGATAGAAAAAGAACAGTGCTTTTTAAGTAAATATTTTTGATAAAATGGCGAGAAAGACAAACTGACTGAAGCATAGCTAAATTGAAAAAAATAATAATTATATCCAAGCATGTAAACCTGTTACTGGATTCCATGACTTCTACATAAAGCAAACTGAGTTAGTACAATATCGTCAGTCATTGCCTTCACTAGGAAAATTGAAATTGGGAAGGACATTTTAGAAAACCGTTAAAGGTGAAATGAAAGGATAATTTTTTTTGCTCTAATTAGATATAAAATTGCCAATTTTGGATTATCTTTGTATCCAAACAAAATTACTGCACATGGTAAAGGAAACCAACCAAATACATTGTTTGGAATCATTATGCCTTGAATATCATTGTATGCGCCCTAGGTCATAGAATCATAAAATTAGTTAATGATCCAAGACATTTTATCAACTAAATAATGGGCTCTGAGACATATGACTCTAAAGAATCCGTTAAAGTAAATGGCAATGAATTTAATTTAAATTATTTTATTTCATCAGCAAAAGTAAAATAATTAAATAAAGTTGGCTACCACAGTTTCAATTCAGTAATAATTTCTTGTATCTTATGCCCTTAAAGGGTTCCTTGACATCTGCAAACAAAACAATCAAAATCATTGGAAATACTATCAGGTGATTTTATAATCATTATATTCTTATTCAATACGATTAAAAACTATTACAATAAAGCAGTTTTTTTGTTTCAAAATCTCTTTATTAATTTTACTGTTTAGTTAAAAAGTTATAGCATTGACAATAATTTAAATCTATAAACTAAAATTTCCACTCTGTGCTCATTGTATTTATTGTATTGTAACAACACTTCAAGTGGATATATAGTCTTTGTCCTGTTATAAATCTTATTAAATAAAAATCTTAATTAAATGGTTTGGCACTTGAACCACAATTCACATCTTTATTTGTATTATATAAATAGAAACAGTAATTATACATAACATTTAGAATCAACCCCCATTATATCTATTTTCGGAAATTTTACAGGAGAAACAAAAAACAAACCCATTTTGCCACAACAATGATATTGTTGTTGATGAAAACTTATCATAAAACGATCATAGGCCTTGGTTCTTTCCAAAAACATATGCCTGGGTTAAGGTAGTTTTTTGAATCTCCTGTCAAATTTCTGAAAATGGATATAGTGGGTTTTGATTCTAAAGGCCTCACATAGAGAGAGTACACGTAGATAAAGTATTTGTATACTTATTGTGATATCACTTTTTGAATTTTATTGATAGATAGTGCTAATAGCTTCTCTAAAACTATTAAGCCCAATATTGTATGAAATATATTTACATATCTCAATGCATTTTCAGAGCTTTCTTATTAAGCAATCAACAGTAGTAATATACAGAATAGTTATTGTACCTGTTGTATTCATCAATTCATCAAGAAACCTGCAACAAACAATTCCCATTGCACAACAATTCACTAGACTACATAGGTATGATTATGTAGGAGCCAATGTCTCAACACCAGAAATGAACGGACCCTAAAGGCTAGTTTAATCCCGAATTTCCTCATTTCCAAAAAAACCCTTAAATCCCCTTTCAGGGCTGGATTTTCCACCCAATCAGCTCTTACCAAAATCAGGCAAGACCTCCAATCCACCATTCCTACATATCTACATCCTCATTCTGTTAGACTTAACTAAGGCATTCGACGCCCTTGATCATTCCGTCCTTATATCGATGTCCTTTTCCTACAATTCCGTCAGCTTGTTTAAATCATTCATCTCAAATCACTCCCAGTACTCATCCCTGTTCAACCTCCATCCCAACACCTTTCATTGTTTTCCAGTATTGCTCAATGTTTATCAATTTTGCCATTAATTTTCTTTGTCTGCATCAACGACCTTCATAAATCTATCCATCACTTCACATTCCAGCTTTATGCCAACAACACACAAATTTGCCTATCCTTATCTCCTAGGCAGCTGTACTCCACTTTCCTTTAGATTCAAGAATTGAAGAAGACCTGGACCGAATTAAAACCAGGGGCTCACGCCATAATCTTCATTTGAATGCGGAGAAATCCAAGGCTATCATATTTAGTTAACCCCTCCCCCTTCTCAATACCATAAATAATATTCCCACCGTAACGATCGATCCGATTCTCTACTTTAGTCAAAAATTTAGGTTTAGTCTCAGGGGATCTCAAAGCGGCTGATGAACTGTTTCCTTAGATTTATACTCGGGATCCCCAAAGACTGTCGCATTTCGCAGGACTACTCCGAGGTGCGATGGCTCATCGCCAATACTTCTTTGGATCCCTCCTTCTTTGGATTCTCTTCAATACTGTCATGACTAAACGACTCCATAGCTTTAGCAACCTCAACTAATACAAATCGGCGATCTAATCTCCCAACCACCTGACCTGTATTTCCCATCCCACAAATCTGGTTCCTTTGATCGTCCTGTTCTTATCCACGCCACAAACTTCTGGAACTGCATTCCTATTGATATATGTCGTTCATTGACTCTACCAATTTTCAAATCTAGACCTTACCAGTTTCT
This sequence comes from Acanthosoma haemorrhoidale, assembly GCA_930367205.1. Taxonomy (NCBI): domain Eukaryota; kingdom Metazoa; phylum Arthropoda; class Insecta; order Hemiptera; family Acanthosomatidae; genus Acanthosoma; species Acanthosoma haemorrhoidale. The sequence continues at coordinate 2,631,920 of OV884013.1, forward strand.
TACCTTCCTCCAATCTAAAAATTCATAATTCGCCAATGCAGGGAAAACCACCAGAAAATATTCTTCAACTTATTCACTACGCAATAACTGTTATAATAACTAGTACCATACAGGGAATCGTGAAGCCAAGAAAGTAGTCAACTCTCTCACTACACAAGTTCATGACTCAATGAGGAATTGGAAGATGGCGAAGTGGCACGAGCGACTTCGCGGCTTACAAGGAAATCACTGTAAATTTTGGTAGCTCCTTAAGACCACTACCAAGAAAGATTCAGGCGACACCCATCACCCAGCGGAAGAACAGGCGAAAATACTGGCCGACCACTACACCACCGCTAGCACAGGTAACAACCATGAACTTCGTCAGCAGCTCAAAGTGATTGTTCACCAGTGTCAGGGAAAAGGACGGGGTACATACTTGTTTTGTTGAAGCAGCTGCCTAATAAAGGGATTGCCCAACTCGTAAACATGGACAATTATTGCATCAGGTTAGGTTACTTCCATTAGCCATCTTGTTCCCACTACTGAAGCCCAGAAAGAGAGGTGATCACCCAGCCCACCACTGGAAAATATTATACATAAATTACCTGAAAGTGTTCTGTTCAGAAAATCCCATCATTCCGTAGGAACAAACATGGTTTCAAGCTCATCTGAGTACAGAACATCTGCTTGTGAATGTACAGAATTAAGTTTGTTTTTTTTCATTTCAATTCTGAAATAATCTTCCGACCTGGGAGGAGGGCTCCCAAAGAATCGCATTTTAGTTTTATCTTAAATTTAAATATAATTTCTTCTGTGGGCTCTTACAGTTTTGCAAAGAAACGGTAGATAATAGCGAAGCTATCAATCAATGACATAAGATGAATCTCTAATTGTAAGGGATAAGAAAACGGCATTTGTATGCTAGCTACTCTCTTAATGGCATAATATTACGTTTGTAATTATATACTTTATATTTAATTTTATCTTTATCTTCTGTTAATATAAAAAGGATAATTCTGGGAAAAGGAAAAATTGTTTATTTACACATATATTCATTAATTTAATACACAAATAAGTACGTACGTTGATAAAATTAACACTATTAAAAACTAAAGTTAAAATTGCACCTTATAACTAAAGCGACTGGCCAGTTTTCCTTTGTTGAATTCTTCAATTCAGCATATTATTAAATAATGGTTATAATGACGTATTTTACATCTAATAACAATTAAATTTGAATCGTGATCATTTATCAAGTAGTTACTTCAGACTGGAGAGAAGGTCTAAACGAAAAGTGAGTGATTAATCTAAAAGTGAATTTGTATTATTAATATGTTAATGTGCTTTTGATAACGCTAAATAAAGTGAAAACTATTTTACTTATTTTGAAACATTTATTTGTGTTCACATGAATATTAATTTTGGCTAATAATTATACCACTAAAATATATAAACCTAACGTCTGTACTTATACATTTTTATAATCAGTGGGACTAAACACTAACATGCCATGATAAGAATACTACAAGACATAAAGGTGTTTGAATAATAACCCATAAAGTAGTGTATTTTATTGAAAACTGCCCAACCGCGTTTTTCACCTGTAAGATTTTTGTAATGTTTTGTCAATTCGCAAGACCGAGTAAATTCCTTGTTTCACAAATCACATGTATAAGGTTTCTCTCCTGCATGACTTCTGTAATGTACTTTCAAATGGCCAGACGTAATAAATCCTTTGTTACAGATGTCACATGCAAAAGGTCTCTCTCCTGAATGAATTCTGTAATGTTCTTTCAATTGGCCAGACTGAATAAATCCTTTATTACAGACATCACATGTGAAAGGTTTCTCTCCTGTATGACTTCTGTAATGTACTTTCAATTGGCTAGACGTAATAAATCCTTTGTTACAGATGTCACATGTGAAAGGTTTCTCTCCTGTATGACTTCTGTAATGGCCTGTCAATTGGCTAGACGTAATAAATGTTTTGTCACAGATGTCACATGTAAAAGGTCTCTCTCCTGTATGAATTCTGTAATGTTCTTTCAATTGGCCAGACTGAATAAATCCTTTATTACAGACATCACATGTGAAAGGTTTCTCTCCTGTATGACTTCTGTAATGTCCTTTCAATTGGCCAGACTGAATAAATCCTTTATTACAGACATCACATGTGAAAGGTTTCTCTCCTGTATGACTTCTGTAATGTACTTTCAAATGGCCAGGCATAATAAATCCTTTGTTACAGATGTCACATGCAAAAGGTCTCTCTCCTGAATGAATTCTGTAATGTTCTTTCAATTGGCCAGACTGAATAAATCCTTTATTACAGACATCACATGTGAAAGGTTTCTCTCCTGTATGACTTCTGTAATGTACTTTCAATTGGCTAGACGTAATAAATCCTTTGTTACAGATGTCACATGTGAAAGGTTTCTCTCCTGTATGACTTCTGTAATGGCCTGTCAATTGGCTAGACGTAATAAATGTTTTGTCACAGATGTCACATGTGAAAGGTTTCTCTCCTGTATGAATTCTGTAATGTTCTTTCAATTGGCCAGACTGAATAAATCCTTTATTACAGATGTCACATGTGAAAGGTCTCTCTCCTGTATGACTTCTGTAATGTACTTTCAAATGGCCAGACCTAATAAATCCTTTGTTACAGATGTCACATGCAAAAGGTCTCTCTCCTGAATGAATTCTGTAATGTACTTTTAATTGGCCAGATTGAGTAAATCCTTTATTACAGACATCACATGTGAAAGGTTTCTCTCCTGTATGAATTCTGTAATGGCCTGTCAATCGGCAAGACGTAGTAAATCCTTTGTTACAGATGTCACATGTGAAAGGTCTCTCTCCTGTATGACTTCTGTAATGTACTTTCAAATGGCCAGGCGTAATAAATCCTTTGTTACAGATGTCACATGCAAAAGGTCTTTGTCCTGAATGAATTCTGTAATGTCCTTTCAATTGGCCAGATTCAGTAAATCCTTTATTACAGACATCACATGTGAAAGGTTTCTCTCCTGTATGAATTCTGTAATGTCCTGTCAATTGGCTAGACGTGATAAATCCTTTATTACAGACATCACATGTGAAAGGTTTCTCTCCTGTATGACTTCTGTAATGGCCTGTCAATTGGCTAGACGTAATAAATGTTTTGTCACAGATGTCACATGTAAAAGGTCTCTCTCCTGTATGAATTCTGTAATGTTCTTTTAAATGGCCAGACTGAATAAATCTTTTGTTACAGATGTCACATGTGAAAGGTTTCTCTCCTGTATGACTTCTGTAATGCACTTTCAAATCGCCAGATTTTGTACACCCTTTGTTACAGACATCACATTTAAAAGGTTTTTCACCTGTATGTTTTCTGTAATGTATTGTCAAATTGCTAGCCAGAGTAAATCTTTTGTTGCAGACATCACAAGGGAAAAGTTTCTCTCCTGTATGAATTCTGTAATGTACTTTCAAATAGCGAGATTTAATAAATACTTTGTTGCATATGTCGCATGTAAAAGGTCTCTTTTCTGTATGACTTTTGTAATGTATTTTAAAACAGCCGGGGTTAGTAAATTCTTTGTTACAGATGTCACATGTGAAAGGTCTCTTTTCTGAATTGGCTTCTTCCTGATATCGTGTGTTTGAATTTACCATATTCACTAAATTCGATTGTTGCGAAGTAACAATACCTGAAACCACAAATAAATCATTATTTCACTACCAATAGAGCAGTTCCACTGTGTGTTAAGGGAAATGCTGAAAACCTTATTATTTTCATAGAAATATGTAAAACATGAATCCATTTATTTTAATTTTGTGAAAAAAAAAAACTTGCGCCTATCAAGCCTTAAGTTTATAACCCTTGGTAGTAAAATTAGTCCCAATAGTCACAAAAAAATAGAACCTTAGCTTACAACTAGGCCGGGGATGAAGGGACCACGTTTCATCCTCTGTAGCAGAACTACAGCAATACTAATTTACTCAAATTTATTTTTTAGAAAGCTATTGAGCTATTTTCCTCCCTCTGCAACTCAACATAACTCTTGACCGGAGCCATAGGTTCCATCATTTCCTGATTTTTGCCCCCTTACTTCACCTCCTGAACGTGATGTTACGTCTGGTCCCGTCAATCATATCGCTCGTTAGCAGTTAGTTCAACGCCAATAGCAGGACTTCTGGAAACGCTGGCGCTGCGAGTACCTGCATACTCTGCAGCAGCGAAGCAAATGGTTGCATCCATCTACGCCTATAGTTCCAGGGACGGTTGTCCTTATTCACGAGGACAACCTACCTCCGCTTAAGTGGTCATTGGGCCGCATTCCGTCGGTATTTCCTGGTTCCGACGCTGTCACCCGTGTGGCTAAAGTCACCACCCCTTTCGGGACAGTTCGCCGCCCTGTGGTGAAACTGTGCCCTCTGCCATCTCAATAACAGTCTCGCCGTTCATCTGTCCTCTGTGTTTGTTTTTTAGACGTGAGACTTCAGGGCGAGCCGCATGTTCGGGCGTGCGTGGCTGCCGTGAATTTTTGTGGCGGCGGGGGTTGTGTCGAGATCGACGTCGGCTGTTACGGTGGCCCTGGTGAAATATAATCGATAGTTTTCACCCGATCGATCGAAAGTCTTATCTAGGTGGCCCCTCCCCTCTCTTTCTCACTTCTCCGTCAGACTATGACCAAGCTAGTTGGACTTCATCTGTGTAATCGTCTGTTTCCATCTGGAGTCATCGTCCAGCGGTGTTGTTCAACATATCCTCTAATTAATCCCCAACCTCCTAAAATCCCTTCGTCGAAAGAACATCGCTTGCAACCCAGCTTCGGATGGTCACCTTGTGGCAGGAACGACTCCGGACTTGGTAAGTTTTCTTTCATTTATTCGCCTATTTCGCTCCATGATTCTTTTCACCTTTTATTTCCCTGTGGGTGTAAATAACGAGCTCTCGGAAATTTCATCTTCCGTAAATTTCGAGAGTCGGGTTTACAATACAAGTTAAAATAAATTAGTGATATATAAAAGATACTACTATTGAGGCAGAAAATAAAGCTTGGTTGCCGGTCTAAAAAATAGAACCTTACCTTACAACTAGCCCGGGGATGAAGAGACCATGTTTCATCCTCTTTACCTTAAAGATTGGCAATAAAACTACCAAGACTATTTATTATTGAAGCAGTAAAACCCCTATTTGCACGATTCAGAATGTCAGAGCTACAAGAATTTGCCAAAGAATGACATGTAGAAGTTAAGACAATCAGGCCTCATTATCCTGAAAGCAATAGATTGACAGATAAAGAAGTGGGGGTTGTTGAGAACATGCTTAAAACATGCCAATGCAATAAAGGAGATATCAACTACTACTTATTAAATTATAGCAATACTCCAATTTCCAGACTACAACCTCACTATCACAACTGTTGATGTCCAAGAATCTAAGAAAGACGATACCAATCTCAAAGTATGACCATAGACCCCGAATTGTGGAAGAAAGTCATCGAAACAAGTGAGATGGCACATTATTACATGAAGAGAAGTAGGAAAGCAGGCAACTTCAAAGCTAGTCAGCAGGTCCTGGTGCAAAACACATCTTTCAACTTAAGGAAAAGAGGTTCGGTAATGGAAAAGTTTCATTATAGATCGTGTATAATAGAAGTAAATGGACCTCTATACAGGAGAAATTTAGAATTTCTAAAAAAGCGACAAGCCATTGATTGATGCCGATGGAGGAGGTGCTTGATGCAGCAGAGCATTTGTCCCCTGAGGAGAGATAGGAGTATTCACCAACAGACATGTATACTGATGACAATCAATTACGTAACCAAATCAGGGAGATGTGTAAAAAACCAAAAACAAATATGTTGATTAATATGCTCATATTCATTAATTTATTGATATAAGCCCCCCCTCCCCTATAATATTGAGATACATTTTTTTTTAAATTTATTCCTTAATCTATCTATCTATCTATTGAACTCATAATAAAATACAAAACAAGAAACATCGCTTTCTAAAGGGAAAAATATTTTTTAACTTCTTTCAGTGATAGAAAAAGAACAGTGCTTTTTAAGTAAATATTTTTGATAAAATGGCGAGAAAGACAAACTGACTGAAGCATAGCTAAATTGAAAAAAATAATAATTATATCCAAGCATGTAAACCTGTTACTGGATTCCATGACTTCTACATAAAGCAAACTGAGTTAGTACAATATCGTCAGTCATTGCCTTCACTAGGAAAATTGAAATTGGGAAGGACATTTCAGAAAACCGTTAAAGGTGAATGAAAGGATAATTTTTTTTGCTCTAATTAGATATAAAATTGCCAATTTTGGATTATCTTTGTATCCAAACAAAATTACTGCACATGGTAAAGGAAACCAACCAAATACATTGTTTGGAATCATTATGCCTTGAATATCATTGTATGCGCCCTAGGTCATAGAATCATAAAATTAGTTAATGATCCAAGACATTTTATCAACTAAATAATGGGCTCTGAGACATATGACTAAAGAATCCGTTAAAGTAAATGGCAATGAATTCAATTTAAATTATTTTATTTCATCAGCAAAAGTAAAATAATTAAATAAAGTTGGCTACCACAGTTTCAATTCAGTAATAATTTATTGTATTTTATTGATTATATTTATTCATTTTAATGATACAATATTTAAAAATAATTATAACCAAAATTTTTTATTTTTCATTCATGATCTTGAACAAAAAAACAAAAGTGCAGTTGATATATTAGCTAAAGGTGATGATTTTTAGAGTTTGAATATTTAATAGTAATGATTCCTAATAATTATTAAATAATTCAATTTATAAAAATTTTAGGATTTGTCCATTTGTTTAATATTACACATCGATAAAAAGTTATCTCATCTGTATAATTTTGTAACTATGAATTACATACAGGTGTGGGGCTGCTAAAGAATATGACTTATTGTCTATTTCCATTAATTATCTATAAAATATTTTTTACTTCTTAGTTAATATTTCATAATGCAGTACCAGAACTATCAATCTGATCTCACAAAATGGTAGTGGACATTTGTTACATATTAAGGGATTTCTCCGTAATGCTTTAGTGTACTCACCATCTTCCAAGATCACTTCTTCTTCTTCTTTAAAATGGATTGCGCGATCTGCTAATAAGAGTAAGCTATTATTAACTTATAAAAAAGAAGTAACTTAAAAGATAGTTAAACATTGATTTTATCAGCAATGTCACTAAGATGTTAACTACCAATGCAGTACCAGAGCTATCAATCTGATCTCACAACATGGTAGTGGACATTTGCAAGTATTTATATATTAAGGGATTGCTCCGTAATGCTTTAGTGTACTCACTATCTTCCACGATTAATTCTTCTTTAAAATTGATTGGACCATCTGCTAACAAGAGTAAGTTGTTATTAACTTAAAAAAAAGAAGTAACTTAAAAGAAAGTTAAACATTGATTATATCAGAAATGTCACTAAGATGTTACTCCCAATACAGTACCAGAACTATCAATCTGATCTCACAACATGGTAGTGGACATTTGCAAGTATTTATATATTAAGGGATCGCTCCGTAATGCTTTAGTGTACTCACCATCTTCCAAGATTACTTCTTCTTTAAAATTGATTGGTCCATCTGCTAACAAGAGTAAGTTGTTATTAACTTAAAAAAAAGAAGTAACTTAAAAGAAAGTTAAACATTGATTATATCAGCAATGTCACTAAGATGTTACTACCAATACAGTACCAGAACTATCAATCTGATCTCACAACATGGTAGTGGACATTTTCAAGTATTTATATATTAAGGGATCGCTCCGTAATGCTTTAGTGTACTCACCATCTTCCAAGATTACTTCTTCTTTAAAATTGATTGGTCCATCTGCTAACAAGAGTAAGTTGTTATTAACTTAAAAAAAAGAAGTAACTTAAAAGAAAGTTAAACATTGATTATATCAGCAATGTCACTAAGATGTTACTACCAATACAGTACCAGAACTATCAATCTGATCTCACAACATGGTAGTGGACATTTTCAAGTATTTATATATTAAGGGATCGCTCCGTAATGCTTTAGTGTACTCACCATCTTCCAAGATTACTTCTTCTTTAAAATTGATTGGTCCATCTGCTAACAAGAGTAAGTTATTATTAACTTATAAAAAAGAAGTAACTTAAAAGATAGTTAAACATTGATTATATCAGCAATGTCACTAAGATGTTACTACCAATACAGTACCAGAGCTATCAATCTGACCTCACAACATGGTAGTGGACATTTGCAAATATTTATATATTAAGGGATCGCTCCGTAATGCTTTAGTGTACTCACTATCTTCCATGATTAATTCTTCTTTAAAATTGATTGGACCATCTGCTAACAAGAGTAAGTGGTTATTAACTTAAAAAAAAGAAGTAACTTAAAAGAAAGTTAAACATTGATTATATCAGAAATGTCACTAAGATGTTACTACCAATACAGTACCAGAACTATCAATCTGATCTCACAACATGGTAGTGGACATTTGCAAGTATTTATATATTAAGGGATCGCTCCGTAATGCTTTAGTGTACTCACCATCTTCCAAGATTACTTCTTCTTTAAAATTGATTGGTCCATCTGCTAACAAGAGTAAGTTATTATTAACTTATAAAAAATAAGTAACTTAAAAGATAGTTAAACATTGATTATATCAGCAATGTCACTAAGATGTTACTACCAATACAGTACCAGAGCTATCAATCTGATCTCACAACATGGTAGTGGATATTTGCAAGTATTTATATATTATAAGCTCTGTAATGCTTTAGTGCACTCACCATCTTCCAAAATTAATTCTTCTTCTTTGAAATGGATTGGTCCATCTGCTAATAAGAGTAAGATATAATTAACTTATTAAAAATTAAAAGGTCATAAATAGATAGATAGCTAAAAAGATTGATTATATCAGTAATGCTATGTTAAGACATTAACTACCAATAGAGTAGTCTAACTTTGTGATAAAGGAAATGCTGAAAACCTGTTATTTTGAGGTGAAAGATAAGATATTTAATCTGAAAAGGGCTTGCATTTTATAAGCACAGGAGAATTTCTATCATAGGGAATATGTCAGATAACTCGCAAAATTGATTAAATGCTGCAGGTGTTGATAATTTTTGTGGGTCACATTTAATTTGATAAAACATGTACCATCTAGTTATGTTGAATAACCCAATTATGTGTGACAAATATACATACATTTAGGAGCTGAACACTAAAACCTCCTTAACAAACACAAAATCCATATTTCTATCTTCACTTACAATCAAATTCTTCTATTGTTTGCTTTATGCCCTTAAATGACTCCTTGACATCTGCAAACAAAACAATCAAAATCATTGGAAATACTATCAGGTGATTTTATAATCATTATATTCTTATTGAATACGATTAAAAAATATTACAATAAAGCAGTTTTTTTGTTTCAAAATCTCTTTATTAATTTTACTGTTTAGTTAAAAAGTTATAGCATTGACTATAATTTAAATTTATAAACTAAAATTGGCACTCTGTGCTTATTGTATTTACTGTATTGTAACAACACTTCAAGTGGATATATAGTACAATTAAATGGTTTGGCACTTAAACCACAATTCACATCTTTATTTGTATTTTATAAATAGAAACAGTAATTATACATAACATTTAGAATCAAACCCCATTATATCTATTTTCGGAAATTTTACAGGAGAAACAAAAAACAAACCCATTTTGCCACAACAATGATATTGTTGATGATGAAAACTTATAATGAAACGATCATAGGCCTTGGTTCTTTCCAAAAACATTTACCCAAATACAAATGCCTGGGTTAAGGTAGTTTTTTGCCTCTCCTGTCAAATTTCTGAAAATGGATATAGTGGGTTTTGATTCTAAAGGCCATAGAGAGAGTACACGTAGATAAAGTATTTGTATACTTATTGTGATATCACTTTTTTAATTTTATTGATAGATAGTGCTAATAGCTTCTCTAAAACTATTAAGCCCAATATTGTATGAAATATATTTACATATCTCAATGCATTTTCAGAGCTTTCTTATTAAGCATTCAACAGTAGTAATATACAGAATAGTTATTGTACCTGTTGTATCCATCATCAATTCATCAAGAAACCTGCAACAAACAATTCTCGTTGCACAACAATTCACTAGACTACATAGGTATGATCATGTAGGAGCCAATGTCTCAAAAACCAGAAATGAACGGACCTCTTATTGAACACTCAATGCATAGAGGTCATACCTTATTATCATTAATAGAGGTGGGATTTATATTAAATAAAAAAAATTAAATAAGTACATTTACACGTATTTATTTTCACAGAAATATGTAGCTAGAAATGAGAAATATGTAAAAACATAAATGCACTTACTGTAACTCAAATGGCCAAAATTATAAAAGCACTATTATTTTCAAATCTTAGGTTAATCAAAATGTTCAAAAGAAATATATGAGATAAATAAACACAGATAAGGAAAGGAAAAAAAAAACAAAAGAAAAACTGTTCTACACGCCATTTCAAATTTTCGATTAAATACTGCGTTGATCAGGCCTTAAGTTTGATTTATAACAGCTAATGGCCACCCAACATCCATGGTTTTTTAGCATGTTTAAAAATAACCATTTCCATTGGAGGCAATGTGACTTCCGGAATTTCTAGTTACGTCCAATCTACAGTGCACGTCTTATATAAATTATCTGTAACCTTTTCAACCCCCCCCCCCTAATGGCTTGTTCAATCCTCATTTCCAAAGAAACACTTAAATCCCCTGAAATCCTGCTTCAGGGCTGGATTTTCCACCCAATCAGCTCTTACCAAAATCAGGCAAGACCTCCAATCCACCATTCCTACACATCTACATCCTCATTCTGTTAGACTTAACTAAGGCATTCGACACCCTTGATCATTCCGTCCTTATATCGAAACTAGTATCGATGTCCTTTTCCTACAATTCCGTCAGCTTGTTTAAATCATTCATCTCGAATCACTCCCAGTACTCATCCCTGTTCAACCTCCATCCCAACACCTTTCATTGTTTTCCAGTATTGCTCAATGTTTATCGATGTTGCCATTAATTTTCTTTGTCTGCATCAACGACCTTCATAAATCTATCCATCACTTCACATTCCAGCTTTATGCCAACAACACACAAATTTGCCTATCCTTCCCACCTAGTCAGCTGTACTCCACTTTCCTTTAGATTCAAGAATTGAAGAAGACCTGGGATTGGAAGAATTGCAGCTGCCTAGTAAAGGGATTTCCCAACTCCCTAACATGTACAATTCTTGCATCAGGTTAGTTTACTTCCATAAGCCATCTTGTTCCCACTACTGAAGCCCAGAAAGAGAGGTGATCACCCAGCCCACCACATGATAATATTCTGGAAAAGATTATACATAATTACCTGAAAGTGTTCTGTTCAGAAAATCCCATCATTCCGTGGGAACAAACATGGTTTCAGGCTTATCTGAGTACAGAAAATCTGCTTGTGAAGGTACAGAATCAAGTTGTTGTTTTTTCATTTTACTTCTGAAATAATCTTCCGACCTGGGAGGGTGGGCCGCTTAAACAATCGCATTTTAGTTTTATCTTAAAGTTAAATATAATTTCTCCTGTGGGCTCTTACAGTTTTGCAAAGAAAAAGTAGATAATAGCGAAGCTATCAACCAATGACATAATATGAATCTCTAATTGTAAGGGCTAAGAAAACGGCATTTGTATGCCAGGCACTCTTTTCATGGCATATTTATCCATCAATGAATTGTATTTTTGATTGCCGTGGTGCAATCGAAATCAAGTTTTGACAAAATATTTTTATCGAATCGAAGCTCTTGCACTAGCATTCAGCAACATAGATCAATGTAGCATTGCATAGTATTCTGCTCAGACAAGTTCACGGATCTGATATTTGTCACCAAGGACTAGGTACTCACTATACTCTCGTCGTGGAGGATAGTTCCAAATTCTACATCGTAAGAGCCAGATGTTATGTTTTAAGTACTTATCTTTGTGAAATAAATTTATTAGGTGCTGATATCTTACAGTATGTTATTAAATAATTATAAATAATGGTTATAACGACACATTTTACATCTAATAACAATTAAGTTTGAATCGTGATCATTTATCGAGCTAGTTGCTTCAGACTGGAGAGAAGTCTAAACACAAAAAGCAACGAAAAGTGAGTGATTAATCTAGAAGTGAATTTGTATTATAAATATGTTAATGATAACGCTAAATAAAGTGAAAACTATTTTACTTATTTTGAAACATTTATTTGTATTTACTTAAATATCGATGTTGTGGCCTACTCTCAATTAGAAATAATTATAAGTCTGTTTCCATATGTTTAATAAAGCTTATGACGTCAGTCGGAGTGGGGGAGAACAGCCACTGGTGGGGATGGCTCCCCACCACGACTAGTCGTCTATATAAGATCACCCTTTAGGGTGAAAATTAGAAAGAAACAAACCGGCACCTTGAACACTTCTTTCTCTCTGCACTGGCGCTTGCTTCTCTACTGAAACCATGGTCTTCTCATTCAACTACTTCTGCATCACTCTCTCCTAACCTCGCTATGTTTTAGTCCGGCGTTGTCAGACCCCACACCTTCCTAGTGGGAATCTCTGCCTTCGTCTCGCTAAAACTAGCACCTCCTAGGGATAGGGAGAGACCTCTCCCTCGTGGACGACGGTTGCCGTGACCCTACAAACTTACTAGTAGCGTCTTCCAAGGCAATCCAGTCTGCCTCTCTCCGGTTCACACTCGCCCTTGGGATCCGGACGGTTTTCGCCTACCCTTAAACCCCGAGTGTAAATTCGTGGTCATTCCAAGACCACATAATCTACCTATAAACCTACCCTGTACTTCTTCTCCTGAATATAGTGCACTTTCGGGGCACACCTTCTAAGATCTTATGGAGTCAGATCAAAACGACTTAAAGCTGCCCGCCGACTAGGCTGGCAGCCAGAGTGAAAGACCACAGGTCCACCCGCCTTATTTCTTTCTTGGCGCTCGCCGGACGGTGGCTAAGAGGTTGTAGCGACCCTAGCCCACGGCGGGCATCTCCTCCCCACTTTGAGGATACTCAGTTATCTGAGCCCGACAATCGATTTTGGCTAATAATTATACAACTATTTTTTACATTTCAAAACCTCAAACAAAAAATATGTAATGTACAAAAATAAATAATTCAATAATGGAGATACAATTTTCTCCTCTTGCTGCATTTACATGCATTTGGAGGAGTGCATAATATAATAGATTAGTGCTGCAGTTAAAAGTTTATACAACTAAAATATATAAACCAAACGTCTATACTTATACAGTTTTATAATCAGTGGGACTAGACACTAACATGCAATAATAATAATACTACAAGACAAAAAAGTGTTCGAATAATAACCCATAAAGTAGTGTATTTTATTGAAAACAGCTCGACTGAGTTTTTCACCTGAATGATTTTTGTAATGATTTGTTAATTCGCAAGACGAGTAAATTCTTTGTTGCACAAATCACATGTATAAGGTTTCTCACCTGCATGACTTCTGTATTGTACATTCAATTGGCCAGATTTAGTAAATCCTGAATAACAGATGTCACATTTGAATTGAGACTCTCCTGCATGACTTCTGTGATGTTTTGTATAATGGCATGACTTAGTAAATCCTTTGTTACAGATGTCTCATGTTAATGTCCTCTCTCCTGTATAACTTTTGTAATGTCCTTTTAATTGGCTAGACGTAATAAATCCTTTGTCACAGATGTCTCATGTTAATGTCCTCTCTCCTGTATGAATTCTGTAATCTGTTTTAAAACTGCCGGAGTGAGTAAATCCCTTGTTGCAGATGTCACGTTTGAATGGTCTCTCTCCTCTATGAATTCTGCAATGTCCTTTCAAACTACAAGATGTAGCAAATCCCTTGTTGCAGATGTCACATGTAAAAGGCTTCTCTCCTGTATGACTTCTGTAATGTACATTCAATTGGCCAGATTTAGTAAATCCTGAATAACAGATGTCACATTTGAATTGAGACTCTCCTGCATGACTTCTGTGATGTTTTGTATAATGGCATGACTTAGTAAATCCTTTGTTACAGATGTCTCATGTTAATGTCCTCTCTCCTGTATAACTTTTGTAATGTCCTTTTAATTGGCTAGAGGTAATAAATCCTTTGTCACAGATGTCTCATGTTAATGTCCTCTCTCCTGTATGAATTCTGTAATCTGTTTTAAAACTGCCGGAGTGAGTAAATCCCTTGTTGCAGATGTCACGTTTGAATGGTCTCTCTCCTCTATGAATTCTGCAATGTCCTTTCAAACTACAAGATGTAGCAAATCCCTTGTTGCAGATGTCACATGTAAAAGGCTTCTCTCCTGTATGACTTCTGTAAAGTTCATTCAATTGTTTAGACATAATAAATCCTTTGTCACAGATGTCTCATGTTAATGTCCTCTCTCCTGTAATGTTCTTTCAATTGGTTAGACATAATAAACCCTTTGTCACAGATGTCTCAGGTTAATGTCCTCTCTCCTGTATAACTTCTGTAATGTTCTTTCAATTGGTTAGACATAATAAATCCTTTGTTACAGAAAACTCATGTTAATGTCCTCTCTCCTGTATAACTTCTGTAATGTTCTTTCAATTGTTTACACATAATAAACCCCTTGTCACAGATGTCTCATGTGAATGTCCTCTCTCCTGTAATGTTCTTTCAATTGGTTAGACATAATAAACCCTTTGTCACAGATGTCTCATGTTAATGTCCTCTCTCCTGTATAACTTCTGTAATGTTCTTTCAATTGGTTAGACATAATAAATCCTTTGTTACAGAAAACTCATGTTAATGTCCTCTCTCCTGTATAACTTCTGTAATGTTCTTTCAATTGTTTAGACATAATAAACCCCTTGTCACAGATGTCTCATGTGAATGTCCTCTCTCCTGTAATGTTCTTTCAATTGGTTAGACATAATAAACCCTTTGTCACAGATGTCTCATGTTAATGTCCTCTCTCCTGTATAACTTCTGTAATGTTCTTTCAATTGGTTAGACATAATAAATCCTTTGTTACAGAAAACTCATGTTAATGTCCTCTCTCCTGTATAACTTCTGTAATGTTCTTTCAATTGTTTAGACATAATAAACCCCTTGTCACAGATGTCTCATGTTAATGTCCTCTCTCCTGTATAACTTCTGTAATGTTCTTTCAATTGGTTAGACATAATAAACCCTTTGTCACAGATGTCTCATGTTAATGTCCTCTCTCCTGTATAACTTCTGTAATGTTCTTTCAATTGTTTAGACATAATAAACCCTTTGTCACAGATGTCTCGTGTTAATGTCCTCTCTCCTGTATAACTTCTGTAATGTTCTTTCAATAGGTTTGACGTAATAAATCCTTTGTCACAGATGTCTCATGTTAATGTCCTCTCTCCTGTAATGTTCTTTCAATTGGTTAGACATAATAAACCCTTTGTCACAGATGTCTCATGTTAATGTCCTCTCTCCTGTATAACTTCTGTAATGTTCTTTCAATAGGTTAGACATAATAAACCCTTTGTCACAGATGTCTCATGTTAATGTCCTCTCTCCTGTATAACTTCTGTGATGTTCTTTCAATTGTTTAGACATAATAAACCCCTTGTCACAGATGTCTCATGTTAATGTCCTCTCTCCTGTATAACTTCTGTAATGTTCTTTCAATTGGTTAGACATAATAAACCCTTTGTCACAGATGTCTCATGTTAATGTCCTCTCTCCTGTAATGTTCTTTCAATTGGTTAGACATAATAAACCCTTTGTCACAGATGTCTCATGTTAATGTCCTCTCTCCTGTATAACTTCTGTAATGTTCTTTCAATTGTTTAGACATAATAAACCCCTTGTCACAGATGTCTCATGTGAATGTCCTCTCTCCTGTAATGTTCTTTCAATTGGTTAGACATAATAAACCCTTTGTCACAGATGTCTCATGTTAATGTCCTCTCTCCTGTATAACTTCTGTAATGTTCTTTCAATTGGTTAGACATAATAAATCCTTTGTTACAGAAAACTCATGTTAATGTCCTCTCTCCTGTATAACTTCTGTAATGTTCTTTCAATAGGTTTGACGTAATAAATCCTTTGTCACAGATGTCTCATGTTAATGTCTTCTCTCCTGTAATGTTCTTTCAATTGGTTAGACATAATAAACCCTTTGTCACAGATGTCTCATGTTAATGTCCTCTCTCCTGTATAACTTCTGTAATGTTCTTTCAATAGGTTAGACATAATAAACCCTTTGTCACAAATGTCTCATGTTAATGTCCTCTCTCCTGTATAACTTCTGTGATGTTCTTTCAATAGGTTTGACGTAATAAACCCTTTGTCACAGATGTCTCAGGTTAATGTCCTCTCTCCTGTATAACTTCTGTAATGTTCTTTCAATTGGTTAGACATAATAAATCCTTTGTTACAGAAAACTCATGTTAATGTCCTCTCTCCTGTATAACTTCTGTAATGTTCTTTCAATTGTTTAGACATAATAAACCCCTTGTCACAGATGTCTCATGTGAATGTCCTCTCTCCTGTAATGTTCTTTCAATTGGTTAGACATAATAAACCCTTTGTCACAGATGTCTCATGTTAATGTCCTCTCTCCTGTATAACTTCTGTAATGTTCTTTCAATTGGTTAGACATAATAAATCCTTTGTTACAGAAAACTCATGTTAATGTCCTCTCTCCAGTATAACTTCTGTAATGTTCTTTCAATTGTTTAGACATAATAAACCCCTTGTCACAGATGTCTCATGTTAATGTCCTCTCTCCTGTATAACTTCTGTAATGTTCTTTCAATTGGTTAGACATAATAAACCCTTTGTCACAGATGTCTCATGTTAATGTCCTCTCTCCTGTATAACTTCTGTAATGTTCTTTCAATTGTTTAGACATAATAAACCCTTTGTCACAGATGTCTCGTGTTAATGTCCTCTCTCCTGTATAACTTCTGTAATGTTCTTTCAATAGGTTTGACGTAATAAATCCTTTGTCACAGATGTCTCATGTTAATGTCCTCTCTCCTGTAATGTTCTTTCAATTGGTTAGACATAATAAACCCTTTGTCACAGATGTCTCATGTTAATGTCCTCTCTCCTGTATAACTTCTGTAATGTTCTTTCAATAGGTTAGACATAATAAACCCTTTGTCACAGATGTCTCATGTTAATGTCCTCTCTCCTGTATAACTTCTGTGATGTTCTTTCAATAGGTTTGACGTAATAAACCCTTTGTCACAGATGTCTCAGGTTAATGTCCTCTCTCCTGTATAACTTCTGTAATGTTCTTTCAATTGGTTAGACATAATAAATCCTTTGTTACAGAAAACTCATGTTAATGTCCTCTCTCCTGTATAACTTCTGTAATGTTCTTTCAATTGTTTAGACATAATAAACCCCTTGTCACAGATGTCTCATGTGAATGTCCTCTCTCCTGTAATGTTCTTTCAATTGGTTAGACATAATAAACCCTTTGTCACAGATGTCTCATGTTAATGTCCTCTCTCCTGTATAACTTCTGTAATGTTCTTTCAATTGGTTAGACATAATAAATCCTTTGTTACAGAAAACTCATGTTAATGTCCTCTCTCCTGTATAACTTCTGTAATGTTCTTTCAATTGTTTAGACATAATAAACCCCTTGTCACAGATGTCTCATGTTAATGTCCTCTCTCCTGTATAACTTCTGTAATGTTCTTTCAATTGTTTAGACGTAATAAACCCTTTGTCACAGATGTCTCATGTTAATGTCCTCTCTCCTGTATAACTTCTGTAATGTTCTTTCAATAGGTTTGACGTAATAAACCCTTTGTCACAGATGTCTCATGTTAATGTCCTCTCTCCTGTATAACTTCTGTAATGTTCTTTCAATTGGTTAGACATAATAAACCCTTTGTCACAGATGTCTCATGTTAATGTCCTCTCTCCTGTATAACTTCTGTAATGTTCTTTCAATTGTTTAGACATAATAAACCCTTTGTCACAGATGTCTCGTGTTAATGTCCTCTCTCCTGTATAACTTCTGTAATGTTCTTTCAATAGGTTTGACGTAATAAATCCTTTGTCACAGATGTCTCATGTTAATGTCCTCTCTCCTGTAATGTTCTTTCAATTGGTTAGACATAATAAACCCTTTGTCACAGATGTCTCATGTTAATGTCCTCTCTCCTGTATAACTTCTGTAATGTTCTTTCAATTGGTAAGACATAATAAACCCTTTGTCACAGATGTCTCATGTTAATGTCCTCTCTCCTGTATAACTTCTGTAATGTTCTTTCAATTGGTTAGACATAATAAACCCTTTGTCACAGATGTCTCATGTTAATGTCCTCTCTCCTGTAATGTTCTTTCAATTGGTTAGACATAATAAACCCTTTGTCACAGATGTCTCATGTTAATGTCCTCTCTCCTGTATAACTTCTATAATGTTCTTTCAATTGGTTAGACATAATAAACCCTTTGTCACCTGTGATGTTTTTTCAAATGGCAAGACTTAGTAAATCCTTTGTCTCAGACGTCTCATGTTAACGTCCTCTCTACTGTATGGCATCTGTGATGTTTTTTCAAATGGCAAGATTTAGTGAATCCTTAGTCACAGATGTCACTTGTGAAAGGCCTCTCTCCGGTATGACTTCTGTAATGTAGCCAGGCAGAAATAGAGACATTAAAGAGAGAAATCATAGAAATATTCGACTTCACCATTAGAAGTCTAGAGGCAGAGTGAGCTCCCCTCTACAGGTAACTGCTAAGAGGGCGAGGCAAGCCAAACTTTCCCCCACCTAGTTACAAGTTAGACATATAAGGACTGAATGACCATTCCACATCAAAAGCATAAGAATCAAGTGTTGACAACACTTCTTATATTGAATCAAAATTCTTACAGTGATATTCAGCTGCCTTTAACCACGTGCCCCCTCTTATAACTTCTGCTTGAGGAGTTAAGCAAAGATAGTGCAATGTCTTAACAAATGCTATTATAACAAATAAAACAAAACTATTTTGAAACTGAAGTTTTATTAGACAAAATAATGTTTTACGATCAACATTAAAAATATTAACCTCCAGCACGGGTTTCTCCAACTCTATTTCCCAAACAAACGATACCTATTTAATCCTAATTCAAATGGCAAGATTTACTAAATCCTTTGTCACAGATCTCACATGTTAACGTCCTCTCTTCTGTAGGGCATCTGTGATGTTTTTTCAAATGGCAAGATTTAGTAAATCCTTTGTCACAGACGTCTCATGTTAACATCCTATCTACTGTATGGCATCTGTGATGTTTTTTCAAATGGCAAGATTTAGTGAATCCTTTGTCACAGATGTCACATGTGAAAGGTCTCTCTCCGGTATGACTTCTGTAATGTACTTTCAAATAGGCAGTTTTTGCAAATGCTTTGTTACAGATGTCACATATAAAAGGTTTCTCTCCTGTATGACTTCTGTAATGTACTTTCAAATGTCCAGATTTTGTAAACCCTTTGTTACAGACATCACATGTGAAAGGTTTTTCACCTGTATGATTTCTGTAATGTTTTGTCAATTCGCCAGCCCGAGTAAATCCTTTGTTGCAGACATTACATGGGAAAGGTTTCTCTCCTGTATGTATGACTTCTGTAATGTATTGTTAATTCACCAGACCGAGAAAATTCTTTGTTGCAGACATTACATGGGAAAGGTTTCTCTCCTGTATGACTTCTGTAATGTACTTTCAAATGACCAGATTCAGTAAATCCTTTGTTGCAGATGTCACATGTGAAAGGTCTCTCTCCTGTATGCATCCCACAATGTCTTGTCAAGTCGCCAGATTTAGTAAATCCTTTGTTGCAAATGTCACATGTGAAAGGTCTCTCTCCTGTATGACTTCTGTAATGCACTTGCAAATGGCCAGATTGAGTAAATCCTTTGTTACAGATGTCACATGTGAAAGCTCTCTCTCCTGTATGCGTCCTAGAATGTCTTGTAAAAAGGCTAAAATGAGTAAAACGTTTGTTGCAGATGTCACAAGTGAAAGGCCTCTCTTCGGAATGGGCTTTTACTTGATTTGGTGGGTTTGCATTAACCACATGTACTGAACCCGAATGTTGCAGAGTATCAATACCTGAAACCACAGATAAATAATTATATTAGTAATGTATAATATTATATAATCGCTATTATAGACTTATAACTAGATCTACTTAATCTTTGAAATACCCAAAAATGTTATGTAATAATTAAACATTACATATGTAATGTAAGGGGAATGCCTCGTTAATAAGGGCAGATAAATCTGGGTTCTAACAAAGTGATGTTTTAATTTCACCCGAAATTTTTACTAGTTTACTCAAGGAATAACTAGTACGGCTTCTGGGCTGTGTGACCATAACACTCGCTGTGGGCCTGGCCTCCCTAGATGGTCTGTTGAACCGAGCATTAGGCGATTGCTCAGGGGCAGTAGTGCCATTTGCCAGGTAATTGTTCGGTCAAGTTCCTCTATCTGGACTTATTGAATTTAGGGCAAGTTTCATAATTAGCAATATGTAGCCCACCACATTTGATATATACTTATACCTCACTATGTAAACCGCAATTTTTATAATTGTGAGGACTTGCACATTTCACTATTAATCTGAGTCAACTAATAACATGGAAATAGACATTTGTAAGTATTTATATATTAGGGAATGGCTCAATAATGCTTTAGTGTACTCACCATCTTCCAAGATTAATTCTTCTTCTTCTTTAAAATTGATTGGTCCAACTGCTAATAAAAGAAAGATATTATTAAATTATAAAAAATGAACTAAAAAGATAATTAAAAACATTGATTATGTCAGCAATGTTACTAAGATGTTTACTACTAATGCAGTATTAGAACTATCAATCTAATCTCACAACATGGTAGTGGACATTTGCAAGTATTTATATATTAAGGGATTGCTCAGTTAAGTCCAGGCGCCGCTAGTGCCCAGCCTTAATCCCCAAACTTATGTTATCTGTATATGTTTACAGGTAATACCTATAGATACAGGTATCTTGGACTAAATAAAGTAGTCTTGTTATAACGTTCTACGTGTTCTTATTACCGACCTTTCTTAGCTTGTAATTCAATAAACATTAACTGGTGCCGAAACCCGGGAACCGTGGAGAAAGAGAGTTATCGAGTGCGAGCGTAATTTTTTTTTGTTTTTTTTTTCTTCTATACGCGAAAGAGAGAAGATGACTGCAGCAGGAGTTTTGAGACAGCCCGTCTTGAATCTCGTAGAGGGAGCAGAAATTAGAAGAGTGGGAACTATGCCAGAAGTTCATGCCACGGCGCTCGCGCTGATGAGGGTAAAAGCGATGAATACCCAGGATCTGAGGAAGGCGGTTTCGGAGCTGGAGAGATTCACTGGGGAACTGGGGGAGCTGAACCATTTCCTAAAAGGAGGAGACCGTCTCACAGCTTTAATTGGAGCTAAAGCAGAAGAAAATTTAATAGATCCCAGAGACGCGGAATCGTTGAAGGCGGCCCTGATATGTCGGGTCAAGAGAAGTATACTGAATCAAATTCAGGCAGATGAAGAAACCCCGTGGGAAGTAATTAAGATGAGATTGAAGAAGGCGTACGGAGGAGGACGATGGACTCCCGAGGAGGACATATTCTAAATGTTTAGGGAGACAAAGTCCCCAAGACAAAGTAACGGGCAATATGCTGCGGGGTTAGTAGTCCGTTTCAATAAGATAACGGAGAAGATGAGAGAGTCGATTAGTGTAGAAGAGGTGGAGGGTAGAATGGGATTCTTATCCACAATTCTAAAAGTGCAACTGGCCAAGGAGACAGGAAGAAAGGAAGGATTCTCTGATGAGCGCTCGTTCTCGGAGTGTGTACAATCAATGATCGACACTAGTGCCAAGGAGGAAGAAGTGAGGGTGCAAGACGTCGACAATGAGTGGAGCCGAGTTGCATACAAAAGAACCCGGACCCTGAAACCAACCTGGAGGAGACCAGAAACGTCCGTTATTGGCAGAGACAAGGGAACGACAGGAGAAAGAAGATTCAGAGGAACGAGACCGAGGTATGCCCCGCCCAGGGAAGAAAGAAAATCCTAGAATGAAATGTTTTGAGTGTGGCGAGGAAGGACACATCGCGAGGCATTGCCCGTATATCTTCCGGAGGAGAGAATACCAACGACCAGAACCGATGGAGGTAAACACTCAAGAAGTAAGAGAAAGACGGAGCATGACACATGGGGAGAGTGGATCATCAGAAGATGAGTCATCAGGGACTTCGGGAACTGAAGGAGAAGAAGCGAGGCGCAGCAGAAACAGGAGACAGACAGGGCAGAAGGTCGAGCCACGTAGATGGGAGCAACGTGATGAAGCCTGAGGGGCGTGTCGGCAGAGAGGCGACCGCATCCTGAGATGTAATGCAATTCGGGAGAGGATGTGTGCGTTGCCAATAATTAGGGTCAAAGGAGGAGAGATGTGTCTGGTGGACACGGGAAGCACCAACACCATCATGTCCCGCGGAGCGCTGGAGAGGCTGTATGGCGGAGAGAGGGCACTCCAGATTCAGGTATGTAATTGTAGTTTAATCACCCTGGGAGGCCCTTGCGAGGTAGTGGGAGAGTTAGTCATTGGGCTAAATAGGTGGGCGAAGAAAGGGGGAGATCTAAAGATACATATCGTAGGAAACATGCCGCGGGAGTACCAGGTGATAGTTGGGTGCGACATGTTGGGGAAGGTAGGCGCGCGTGTGGAGAATATCGGGGAAAAATGGAACATTAAGTTGGGGAAAGTGGAATATAAATGTCAAGGGACTATATGGGACGGAAGAGCGCGGATAGGGGCGGTTAATAAAATAGAGGGCTGGAGGGAAGGCCTACAGAGGGAGTTTGAGGATATTTTTTGCGTAGAGGGAGACACGCTAGGAGCGACTGGGAAGACGGTCCACGAGATCCAGTTAAAGAAAGAACGAGTGACATACGTGAAAGAGAGACGATATCCGCGGGCGCTACGTGGGCATATTAGAGAGGAGCTAGAGAGTCTCAAACGGCAAGGGATTATAATTGATAGCACTTCGTCATATAACAGTCCTCTATGGGCAGTGAGGAAAAAAAATAGACCTGGGGACGAGACGGAGAAATACAGGGTAGTTATCGATTATCGGAAGTTAAACGAGAACACGACGGACGAGAAGTATCCTATTCCCCGATTTGAGGACATATTAGACAGATTGAACGGGGCGACAATATTTAGTACCCTAGATCTAAAGGCAGGCTATCACCAGATCAAGATGAGCGCGACCAAGACAAAACGGCCTTTACATTTGAGAGGGGGCATTATCAATTTACCAGGATGCCATTTGGACTGAAAAACGCCCCGATTACTTTTCAACGCCTAATGGATGAATTTTTGAGGGGAATAGACGAAGCGGTATGCCAGGTCTACATGGACGATCTGTTAGTTTTCAGCAGAACGGAGGCAGAGCACGTTGAGCACCTAAGAAGTGTATTTCAAAGAGTCCGCGAATTCGGATTAAAATTGTCCATGGAGAAGTCTCTGTTGGGGAAGAAAAAAATCAATTTTGGGCCACACCATCTCACAGGAGGGGGTTAAGCCAGACTCTACGAAGGTCGAGGCGATTAGAAGGATGGTGGTGCCCATAGATGTAAAGGGGATCCGTCGACTTCTGGGGACGCTTAATTATTACAGAAGATTTGTACCGGACATGGCGGCATACCTGGTGCCTATTAATAATTTACTGCGAAAGGGAGCGAGGGTGGTATTCACCCCAATCATGGAGCAGAACATCCGGAAATGTATGTCTAGCTTACAAGAGGAACCAATATTAGCATTTCCCGATTTCCAACATCCCTTCACAATCACCACTGATGCCAGCGAATACGTACTGGGGGCAGTGTTGTCGCAGGAGAGAGACGGTGGGGAGCGCCCGGTGGCGTACGCTAGTACGGAAGCGCGGTATAGTGCTCTAGAGAGAGAGCTCCTAGGTATCGTCTGGGCTATAGACCATTTCCGCCCATATGTCTTCGGCAGAAAATTCCGTGTTCACACCGACCACAGACCCCTACAATGGGTAGGAAAGTTAAAGGAGTCCTCGGCGCGGGTCACGAGGTGGAAAGAGTTTTTGTCCCAGTACAATATGGAGATCATATATAAACCCGGGAAAGAGAACGTAGTGGCAGACTGGCTGTCCAGAGCCATTACTGTGAATGCATTGGAAGAAGGGGAACCATCCGGGGAAATCCAACAGTTTCTCCGGGAATGGACACCCGGGGAGGATGGAAGCCTCGGTACGCGAGGAGATAGCGAAGGCGAGGAAACCCTTGAAGAGGAAGGTTCCGCCGCCGAAAGACCTGTTGAAATGGAAGTAACAGAAGGGATCGTGAACGACAAAAGACGGCAGATCATTTGGAAATCCAAGACCTCAGGGCGGCTGCAGATCGCATATGACAGTTATGGGAGAAGTAAAATCGCGACGATTTAATCGCCACCAGGGGTTAGGAACGACCAAATTTGCCGTGCATTGAAAGATGCCTCGGAACCCGGAAAGACCCATCATGTATTTGTAGGGAATGCCACTATTTGGGAGAAAATTCGTAGACTTTGGCGAACGGAACAACTTGGAGTGGATAGGGTATTTATTCGGTGCACGTCGATGGTGGAGACACTCAAAGACAGAGAACAGCAGCTGGAAGTGACGCTGGCCTATCACCAAGGAAAAACGAACCACCGCGGAGTTCAGGAAACGTTGCAAGCGTTGCGGCGGAGGTACTTTTGGTGGGGAATGAAAAAGAGCATACAAGAAATGATAGGGGCATGTGCAGTCTGTCTCACTACGAAGTATGACAGACATCCGCCACAGGGGCGACAAGAAGAATCGCCCACCGCCGAGACACCGTTGAGTGACTTACAAGTGGATACCTTCACTTGGAGGGGGTATAAGTGGGTTACCACAATCGACAGCTTTAGCAAAGTGGCCATGGCGCACCCGGTGCAAGAACGGTCATCAGACGCGGTAATGCTGGCATTAAATACCTGGTTCCAGTTTTACGGAGTACCAGACCGGATCTCGTCGGATGGGGGCAGAGAATTCGACAATGCCAACATCCGAAAAGAAATGAAGACTCTCGATGTCTCTTGGCATCTTAATACCCCAGGGCACCCTAAGAGTAGAGGAGGGATAGAAAGATTGCACAGCACCCTGAGTGACCACCTGCGGGTATATCACGCGGAAAAGGGTCTGCCGGCGAATGAGGCGATGCCGAAGGCGGTGGCCGCTTACAATCATTCGATCCACACCGCGACGGGGTTCTCCCCGTTCGAGATCCTCTTTGGGCTGCGCGAAAGACGGAGAAATGGGGCAGAGACGGTAGCAGACGAGGGAATGGCGAGTAATACTGTCGGTTTGAGGAAAATATGTGACAAAGTCCGAGAAAGGATAACGAGGGACAAAGCGAGACGAGTGGAACGGGAAAACCTCAAAGTCCGGGATCGAATGGGGGAACTTAAAATCGGGACTATCGTCTATAAAAAACTAGGGTCAAATAGGAGCAAAGAGCTGGTGCGATATGAGGGCCCATTTAAAGTGGTCGTGATTAGGGAACACAACGTCGTGACAATTGAGAGTATACGCCCCCTAAGAAGCGGCGAAATGTCCACATAGAACAATTAAAGCTTCCACCAGGGGGGGAGGTTGTAGATCAGGAATGAGCTGGAGTGTCCTCGCAGCATACACGCGAGGAACATTGTAAATAGTTATAGTTATGTGATTTTTCCCACAAAAGTATTGTTTTTTTTTCAAAGTCAAAGTTTTCTTTTATGTTTTTTGTTTACAAGTGACAGTTGGTTTTTACGTTTTATAGGATTAGAGCTTAATGTGAGGGATTACAGGCTGTGTACGGGCGGGGTTGGCCTTTGCTCCTTTGTAACATTAGCGGAGCATTATTTGAATGGACTAAGACGTCCGAGTGTTGGACTTCAAAGTTTGCGAATGGGTGTTCGTAAACTGGTGGGGGGGAGTTAAGTCCAGGCGCCGCTAGTGCCCAGCCTTAATCCCCAAACATATGTTATCTGTATATGTTTACAGGTAATACCTATTGTTGTGACAAGGGCTGAATAATGAGACACATTTTTATATGTAATTGAATAACGCGACACAATTTATTTACACAATAGATATTATAAACAGAATGTATACACTCAAACAAACTGAAACCTTCTGAACACATGCCAGGTTTCGTAACACACTGTTATTTATATCAGCTAACCAAACTTATAGTTATTTATAACTGCTTCACTATAATCTCCCCCACTTATTTAATGACAGGTCCACAACACAAGTTGGAGACATAGTCCTCGAGATACTTCGGCTTTTTCCGGCTCCTGGTAGGGCTAGGCGATGGAGGGCCAGACGGACCAGGCTGAACAGGTGGCCTTGGATGGCATGGATTAGGCAAGTCGCGCTGTGTACCTGGACTACTTACATGTGGTAAAGGAGGTGTTGGTGGCGATTGGTGGTCTAGTGGCAAGTTTGTAGTTTCAGTTTTGGATGGCACCCCCATTCTGTGCTGTGGAACCAAAGGAGTTAAGGAGACTTCTTTCTTCGGAACCAAGGTGACGACCAGTTGATTAATATGGCGTTTCAGGGTGCGACCTGTGTCTAACTCGACAATATAATGATACTGGCCGAGTTTTCTCCTGATGGTGCCAAACTGCCAAACGTCTTGGTTTTCTAAGCGAATCTTCACCTGCACTCTCTCCTCCACTTGAAGATTACGAACCCGCAATGCAGTAGGCACAGTTGGAGCCAGAGGTTTGCTGTTTGGTATCAGAGCATCAAGACGAGTACGGATCCTTCTCTTTAGGTACAGTTCCGAAGGAGATAGACCTGAGGCTAAGGGTGTTGCCCTGTAGCGGAACATTATGTTCCGCAGCTTAGAACACAGCGGAGCAGGATCATCAGCAGCGGCATATACGATAGCCAGGGCTTCTCTGTCGAGCTGGCTGTAGTTTGACTCAGCCTGCGTCAGAGCTCGTGAGGCGTAGGCGATTGGACGCTCGTGACCATCAATTTCATGACTAAGTACTGCGGCTATCCCGGTTGGCGAGGCATCAGTTGTGAGAATAACCTGTTTTGAAGGGTCAAACGGAATGAGCACTTTGTCTGAGCACAACTCTGTCTTGAGATTCCGGAAGGAGGCCTCAGCAGCTGCAGACCAAAAGAATCGTTCACCCTTCCTGAGTAAGCAGCGTAGTGGGTAGGACTTAGAAGAGAAATCTGGAATGAATTTGGAATAATAAGTGATTAAACCAAGGAATCTCCTCAATTCATCCACATTCTTTGGTTGCAGCATCCGAGAAACTGCTTGAACCTTAGCTGGGCACTTCTGAATTTTATTGTGTGACACTACATGACCGAGGTAATTTATGCTTTCCTTGAAGAATGAGCATTTAGCACGATTGAGATGGAGATCATATTCTTTGAGTGTTTCCAAACATGCGATGAGAGTTCTGGAGCATTCTTCGAGATCTGAGCCATGACAGATGATGTCATCAAAGTATGCCTCGACCTTTGGTAGGCCGTTCAGCAATTGACCTAGGATCCGGTTGAATTCTGCTGGAGCGGTCTTAATTCCGAAACTGAGGCGATTCATTTTGAACGTACCCTTATGCGTTGAAATCGTTTGTATCTTGCTCCCTTCTTCATCGACCCGCAAATGCAAATATGCCTTGTGTAAGTCCAATTTACAAAAATACTTAGAATCTCTGAGACTATGTAGAACCTCATCTATTCTGCGGATAGGGTGATTTGAGGCAACGAGTCTGGAGTTTACCCCACACTTATAATCCACACATAGCCTTACACCACCATCAGGCTTAGCTATAACAACGAGCGGCGATCCCCAATCGCTTGATGCAACGGGACTAATGACTCCTTGAGACTCTAGCGTGGCTAACTCTCTCTCAACTCGCTCTCGCATTGCAAATGGAACATCCCGTTCACGGACGAAAACTGGTTTCACCCCTTCTCTAAGTTGAAGCTTAACTTCAACGTTTGGAACACACCCGATCCTTTCTTCGAAAATGTCTTCGTATTTCCTGAAGATGTCTTCGATCGGAGTGACTGTGTTGACATCAACTGGACGGAGAGCTGAGTTTTTGTGGCTATCAATCTCATTGAGGCTGATGCCGAGACTACGAATCCACATGCGTCCAAGTAAAGCGTCATGTCCTGCTGGGACTATGACTAAATCGGCTTCCATCGAATTCTCTTTGTATGCGACTGAGACGGTAACTTTACCCTTAGGCTTAATGAGGTGATCTGAGTAAGAGCGGAAAGTGACTGGAGTCGGTTGCAGCGGTACGTTGAGTTCAAGTTTCTTGAAAGCAGTTTCTGAGATCAAGGAGAAACGTGCACCTGAATCCACTTCAAACGATTGCGGTTTGTTGTTGAGAGTGACTGTGACGATGTATTTATCGGTGTCTGGTCCAACCTCATGCAGATCCTCGACGGTTTCAATCCGAACGATGCCATATTCGTTGTTGGGGTGATGATCCTCTTCCTCTTGAAGGTATTCAGTTGACAGCTTCTTGGTCTTCGATTTCCGGAGCAGGGTGGTGATACAAACTTTCGTGACATGCCCGATTTTTCCACAAGAGTGGCACTTCATGGATTTACGCTCTGTTCTGCAATCACGCGATTTATGGTTTGAGCGACCACAGTTGAGACAAAGGCCATCGAGACCTAATGCTCGATAATCCACACGGCTTCTGGTGCTGCGGGACTGAGAACGATGACGCGGATGAGAGCTGGACTGATGACGATTGTCTTGAGACCCAGAACGCTGGCGGCTGGGACGATTTCTTTCTTGACGACGATCAATCTTGTTTGCGTCTGTAACTTGATCCGGCGGCTTCTCAGGTAGCTTATTTAATTGACCCGACTCAAATCGAGATGCTTCCAGTGCTGTGGCCTTCGTTACGAATCCATCGAAATCCTTGAGGGTTGTGTCTTGAAGGATCTGTTCGCGTATCCAATTGTCCTTCAGGCCTCTGATGAACTGAGCACGGAGGAATATTTGAGCTATTGAGAACCTCTTTTTACAGGTTGCACTGGGACAGGTTGTGTAAAAATCACAGTCCTTCAACTTTCCCTTCAGAGATGCGACGAAATCCGAAATTGATTGATGTGGCTGCTGAGTGATGCTGAGGAAGTAGTGCTGTGAGACGACGGTTGAGACTGATGGAGCCAGCATTTTTTCGAAATGGCACTTCAAGGTTATGAAGTCGATTTCCTTGATAGGATCATCTGGTCCCAGAAAAGCGGCTAAGTTGTTATAATGTTCTTTTCCTGTAGAAATATATTAGGATTACATAGATAAAACACAGACGCTAGGTTAACTCGTGTATTCCACCATAGTTGTTTTAGTTACAAAGAGGCCATATGTTACATATGTATATAATGATCTTGATGTAAGTACAAAGTAGAGGCCAATGCCACATCAATATTATTTTTTACACCCCCCCTCAATTTAAAGTATCTTTACAAAAGTACTTTAAATTGCTTACAATCATGTCCCAGTAAAAAAAAAATAGATTAATTAAGTAAATCAAACAGAATATTAAAATTATTTTGATCATATTCCAGTAAATCAAACAACATAGATTAATTAAGTAAATAAAACAAAAATATTGAGTCAATGCAGTGAAACTTCATTAATTCTCATCAATAGATAAAACAGCTAACATTTCACAACCAATTTGAAATTTTTGAGTGGACAAAGGTTTAGTAAAGATGTCTGCCTTATTCAGATCCGATTCGATATATTCTAGCTTTATAAAATTTTTAGAAACTAAATCTTTTATAAAATTCGCCTTTATGTCTATATGCCTACAACGCTTTGAGTTCTCATAATTGTTAATCATATGAATGGCGTTCTGATTATCGCAATATAATATAGGGATGGAGTCATTTACATATAGATCTTTTACTAAATCGTATAAACCAATAAGTTCAGACGAAGTCTGAGATGCAGCATAGTACTCTGCTTCGGCTGTTGATAATGCTACTGACTGCTGCTTAACTGATGGCCATGAAATTAAATTATCTCCATAAAATATGGCAGATCCACTTGTACTTTTTCTGTCCTTTTTATCTCCTGCCCAGTCAGCATCCGTATAAGCCACCAAATCGTTTTTACCCTTTCTATAGACCAACCCAAAATTTTTAGTCCCGTTCAAATATTTTAGAATCCGCTTGCCTGCATTCCATAAACTTTTAGTGGGTTTATCCAAGTAGCGACTAAGATATGCAACAGCATACGTAATGTCAGGTCTGCTCACCAGGCATAAATACATCAGACTACCTATAAGTTGTCTGTATGGGACATCGATTGTAAATTCAGAGGTATTAGGATCAGCATCATGAGCCATTGGAGTTATTGCCTTTTTACAATTCTCCATGTCAAACTTTTTCAAAATTATGTCTATGAAACCCTGCTGCGATATCTTTATTGTTTGAGAATCCCTTTTAATATCCATTCCGAGAAAATGATTCGCAACTCCTAGATCTTTAATATCAAATTCCTTTTTTAATAGATTTACCATTTCATTTATTTCCTCCTGTAATCCAACTAAAAGAATGTCGTCCACAAAAATTAAAAGCCAAATAATATTTTTATAGTACAAACACACATCTCTTTCGGATCTTTTAAACCCCAATTCAATTAAAAAATCATTGAAACGTTCATTCCACCTTTTGGAAGCCACTTTTAAACCGTACAGTGAGCGATTTAACTTTTGAATATTAGAATCACTATTGACACCTTCAGGTGTCCTTATATAAATATCATTTTCTAAAAACCCATTTAAAAATGCTGTCGGTACATCTAATTGTTTAATCTCGTAGTCATGATTAAGCGCAAATGAAAATAAAGTCCTGATACTACTCATCTTAGCGACAGGTGAGTATACATCATACGTGCACTTTTCCTGAAAGCCTCTAGCCACTAGTCTCGCTTTCTTTGCACCATTTTGCTTTGTGGTAAATACCCATTTTGTGTCTATGGCCTTTTCACCTTCAGGTATTGTTGTCGGAGACCATGTTTCGAATTTTTTATGTGCTGTCAATTCATCATCGATAGCTTTCCTCCACTCCGGTCCAGCTTTAACGGCTTCTTGAAAAGTTTTAGGATTACCATCGTAAGACATAAGACAATAATCTGAATAGAGTTCATATTCCTTTAAGTGAGAAGGAAGCTTTGTCTCCCGAGTTGATCTCCTTTCGTTATTAGAATTTAGTTCAGGTACAGTTGGTCCAACATTTATATCGTCATCAATTGGGAAACCATGTTTAAAAGATACATTGTCATTTGTTTCTTGAGTAAAATTTTTACTGTCAAAGTAATAATTATTTTCGTCAAATTTAACGTCACGTGAAATAATGATTTTATTTAATTGAGGGTCCCATAAACGATACCCATTTGAAGCATAGCCTACCATTCTAGCTTCATTAGCTCGTTGATCTAATTTATTCCCTTTAGGTAACTTATAATACCAAGCCTTACAACCAAAAACTCTTAGTTTCCCTAAATTTGTCTTACCAAGATATATATCTGCTGGAATTTTACCATCAAGCGCTCTAGTTGGGGAACGATTAAGTTGATATGCAGCGCATCTCACTGCCTCCCCCCATAGATATTTGGGCAGATTACTATCAGCAAACATAGCTCGTGCTTTATTTAATAAAGTCCTATTGAGTCTCTCAGACACTCCACAACTTTGGGGTGAATATGTAGTATTAAACTCCATCCTTATACCGTTATTACTACAAAAATTTCTCAAATTATTACAAGGAAATTCGGTATCCATTGCTTCCAAAACAGTAACTACTTTTTCGTATTCGTTTGGGATTGTCAATAGTAGGTGACAAACGAGATCGTCTTGTTCGAGTTTAGAGCCCATTGACTCGAGGTCCCTCACGAGATTGTCAAATTTATTAAAATGTTCTTGTAGAGAAGTCGTACACTTTAAAATTAAAAGTTTTTTACGTACCAGTAGTTTTGATATAGCACTTTTTCTTTCAAAAATGTTGCTTAAAGCAGACATCATGTCGTTTGCCGTTCCACAACTTCTCACGTAATCAATATGGCGATCGGTAATACAGTTGATAATAATGTTTTTGGCTTTCTTGTCCAATTCCTTGTTGCTGCTAGTGATTTCCACATCTTTTTCCAGTACTGATTTTACACCTTTTTCATCTAATAACATTAACACTCTGAATTTCCAGTTGTGAAAATTATTGTCCGTCAACTGAGGGTATGTTAACGTGTGTCCCGTAGCCATGACTGTCTCTCACGTTAATTTTTCTTTTCCAATACAAAACACGTCACTATCCAAAAACAAACAACCGGTAAAATTCCCTTTACTCACACAAAGTACTTTTTGAACATGACTGGGCCCATAACCTGTAGAAATATATTAGGATTACATAGATAAAACACAGACGCTAGGTTAACTCGTGTATTCCACCATAGTTGTTTTAGTTACAAAGAGGCCATATGTTACATATGTATATAATGATCTTGATGTAAGTACAAAGTAGAGGCCAATGCCACATCAATATTATTTTTTACATTTCCAATTGATGAACGCAAAAGTTGAACCTTTTTTGTATCATCAGTGACGTTTTTGAGATCACAATAATTGTCAAAACGCTCCATGTATGACGAAAACTGTTCAGTTTTGGGGTCATAGTTATCAAATGGTGTCAGTGGTAATGCTGGTGTGGTTTTTTGACTTCCCAGAGCAGATGACAAGACTAACATCAACTTCTCGAATTGTTCTGAATTCATTGTGACTTGATTTGCTTGTTTAAATCAGGTATATAACGGTTAGTAAAAAATAAATAAAATACCTTTTAGCGGTTATAGTATTGTTAGCGGCACTCAATTTTCCCAATGTTTTGTACTTTTATCCTCGTCGCCAACTTGTTGTGACAAGGGCTGAATAATGAGACACATTTTTATATGTAATTGAATAACGCGACACAATTTATTTACACAATGAGACATAGATATTACAAACAGAATGTATACACTCAAACAAAATGAAACCTTCTGAACACATGCCAGGTTTCGTAACACACTGTTATTTATATCAGCTAACCAAACTTATAGTTATTTATAACTGCTTCACTATACCTATAGATACAGGTATCTTGGACTAAATAAAGCAGTCTTGTTATAACGTTCTACGTGTTCTTATTACCAACCTTTCTTACCTTGTAATTCAATAAACATTAACTGCTCTGTAATGCTTTAGTGTACTCACCATCTTCCAAAATTAATTCTTCTTCTTCTTTAAAATGGATTGGGCCCTCTGCTAATAATAGGAAAATATAATTAACTTATTAAGATTAAAGGGTCATAAATAGGTAGGTAGTTAAAAACATTGATTATATCAGTAATGCTATGTTAAGACATAAACTACCAATAGAGTAGTCTCGCTTTGTGTTAAAGGAAACGCTGAAAACCTGTTATTTTGAGGTAAAATAACTCACAAAATTGATTAAATGCTGCAGTTTATGATATTTATGGTGGGTCACACCAAATTTGATAAAACAGTTACCATCTAATTATGTTGAATAACCCAATTGAATTATGTGTGACAAATATACAAGCATTAATGACTTGAACACTAAAACTTACAATCAAATTCTTCCATTCCTTGCTTCATGACCTTACAGGATTCCTTGATATCTGCAAAAAAACAAAACAATCGAAATCATTGCAAATCTTTTCAGGTGATTTTCATTCAATATGATGAATGAAATTATATAAACCATTTATTTTTTTATCAAGATACATTAATTTTTTACATATTTAAAATACTATATTAGTATATTGTGCTCATTGTATTTACTTTAGGGTACCAACATTTTACGTGGATATATAAACTTAGTTCTGTTCAAAATCTACATTAAAAGGGTTTGGTATTTAAACCCCATTTCATGTCTTTATTTGTATTACATAAATATAAGCAGTAATTATATATAACTTACTAGTGTACATATGATTACTTTAGAATCAAAACACGCTAAATCCATTTTGAGAAATTTTTCAGGAGAGGCCATTTTACTGTAACAACTATAGTATTGTTGATGGTGAAAACTTATGTTAAGACAACCATGGAGTTTGGTTCTTTCAAAAAACTTTTACCCAAATTCAAATGCCTGGGTGAGGGTAATCTTTGAACTTCTTACAAAATTTCTGAAATGGATATAGCTGGTTTTGATTCTAAAGGCCTCACATCGATAAAGTATTTGTATAGTTATTGCAGTATGATTTTTTTTTTATTGATAGATAGTGCTAATAGCTTCTCTACAACTATTTAGCTTTCTGATTAAGCATTCAGCAAGAGTTTCACAGAAAATAGTTAATTTACCTGTCATTTCCATCATGAGTAAAACAAATCTATATCAAAAATACAGAAGATTGAAAAAGGCACCAGGAACAATGAATTAATAAGACTAGATGGGTAGATAATGAACGAGTTGATAGCTGAGACAACCTACGAGGATATAAGAGAAGAACTTTTATTTATTCGTGGCGAAGAAGGTGATACAACAAAAGTAAACAAAGGACATCTCAGGAGTAGCTAGAATTTAGTATGAATTATATTTTAAGATAATTCAGTAAGACAATCTAAGAGCCGTAAACAGCTTTCTTTCTCTTGGTATAGATAACAAATCCAAATAACAGCTTTAAACTGGATGAGGTAATGAAGGCGGATGCTCCAATAGCCACTTATTGGAGTTCACTTTTGTTGAATATTCCTTTAAACGTTCTTGTATTTCATATTTCCTAACGACAATAATTTATATGTTACCGCTTTAATTTTCCTTATTAACAAAACCTTATTAAATTTGCATTTATTATTGTTATAAAACTATTTCCCTTCACTACACTGCCCATGGAACAACAACTATTTTCTTAATGAAAACATACTTTCTCTTTTCATTCCTCTTCTAAAACAACAAGCTTTTCTTTATAAGTATATATTTTTAAAGTTTATGATGTCAATAAGAATTTAGGAACAAGTTTCTTGTACCAGACAACACCCACCTACGTTTCCATATTTTAATAATGAAACCTTAAGCGTCAGTTAGAGAGGGGGAACTGGTTCACAACACGAGAAGCTCACGAAAGGGCGCGAGCATAGCCCGGCCTCTGACCTGCCTATATAAGGCCGAAATTCGGAGCTTTTTTAATTCATTCGGAAACCGGCCCTTGAAGTTACTATTATTAATAATTATTATATGATTAATTTGTCCCAGCAGCCTTTCATGTTTTTTCCCTGTTAAGTTGCTTTACTTTCTCTTGTTTTATTTACTTTTATCTGTACTCATTTTAATTTTTTGATGCAATCTTTTAGCTGCTGGTTCTTTGTTGTGCCACAGCACACATTATTATACATGTCATCCTCCTTATGCCAGAAACAGAAATGTCTCAATTTCAACTTCTTGGAAAAAAGCATCTGATCATTTCCTGTACTCTCATAACTCATGTGTTTTATTTTCCTAAAATGTTTGACACAAAAGGATTGTGGTACATTGCTTCTGATTCGAGTAATTTTTTCCCTTTTACCTCCTTTAAGTCTCAGAATTACACATTCACAAGGATGAAGGAGTGACAGTCATTATTGGCACTTTTATTTTTCAATTTTGGTGATTGTCTGGTCAGCATTATAAAAAAAAGCACAAATAAGTAGTTTACAAAAACAAATTTATTAAGAAAAAAAAATATATACATAAATCTGAAATGGATTACTCAGAAAAGACATTTTTATCCTTTATAATCTTCTGACTCATGTGGTTCAGAGAGTGCATTGTGAATTTTGGTTTTGGCTTTTAAATTTTTGTAAAATAATCTTCATTATGTATCAACAAATAATGCAATCAAGAAACTTAATACAACCATATTGTACAATATCTTATGCATTACAAATATCTCTTAGGTTTGTCCACTAAATGTCCTGACCTAATAACATAGCAGCTTTATAAATTTAGCTTTGAAGAAATCAAATATTTTTCTAAATAATGTGTCTGTCCTGTATGACTTATGTAATGTACTTTCAAATGATTAATTACAGCTGTCACAGGTGAAAGAGGTCTCTTCTGTAATGTTCTTTAAAATGGCCAGATTTAGTAAATCCTCTGTTACAGATGTCACATGTGAAATATCTCTTGAGAATTACTTCTGTAATTTACTTTCAAACCGCTAGATTCAGTAAATTGTTTGTTGCAGATGTCACATGTGAATGGTTTCTCTCCTGTAATGTGTAGTCAATCTGCGAGACTGAGTAAATCCTCTGTTACAGATGTCTGTCACACGTGAAAGGCCTCTCTTCTGTAATGTACTTTAAAATGGCCAGATTTAGTAAATCCTCTGTTACAGCTGTCACACGTGAAAGGCCTCTCTTCTGTAATGTACTTTAAAATGGCCAGATTTAGTAAATCCTCTGTTACAGATGTCACATGTGAACTATCTCGCGAGAATTACTTCTGTAATTTACTTTCCAACTGCCAGATTCAGTAAATTGTTTGTTGCAAATGTCACATTTGAATGGTTTCTCTCCTGTAATGA
Organism: Acanthosoma haemorrhoidale; assembly: GCA_930367205.1. NCBI lineage: Eukaryota > Metazoa > Arthropoda > Insecta > Hemiptera > Acanthosomatidae > Acanthosoma > Acanthosoma haemorrhoidale. The sequence continues at coordinate 2,668,612 of OV884013.1, forward strand.
GTAGGCAATCTGCGAGATTTAGTAAATCCTCTGTTACAGATGTCAAACGTGAAAGGCCTTTCTTCTGTAATGTACTTTAAAATGGCCAGATTTAGTAAATCCTCTGTTACAGATGTCATATGTGAAATGTCTCTCAAGAATGACTTCTGTAATGTACTTTCCAACTGCCAGATTCAGTAAATTGTTTGTCACAGATATCACATTAAAAGGTCTCTCTCCTCTATGAATTCTGTATTGTACTTTCAAATCACCAGGCCGAGTAAATTCTTTGTTGCAGACATCACATGAGAAAGGTGTCTCTCCTGTATGAATTCTGTAATGTTGTTTCGATTGGCTAGACGTAATAAACCCTTTGTTGCAGACATCACATGTGAAAGGTGTCTCTCCTGTATGAATTCTGTAATGTTGTTTCGAATGGCTAGACGTAATAAACCCTTTGTTGCAGACATCACATGTGAAAGGTGTCTCTCCTGTATGAATTCTGTAATGTTGTTTCGATTGGCTAGACGTAATAAACCCTTTGTTGCAGACATCACATGAGAAAGGTGTCTCTCCTGTATGAATTCTGTAATGTTGTTTCGATTGGCTAGACGTAATAAACCCTTTGTTGCAGACATCACATGTGAAAGGTGTCTCTCCTGTATGAATTCTGTAATGTTGTTTCGATTGGCTAGACGTAATAAACCCTTTGTTGCAGACATCACATGTGAAAGGTGTCTCTCCTGTATGAATTCTGTAATGTTGTTTCGATTGGCCAGATTTAGTAAATCCTCTGTTACAGATGTCATATGTGAAATGTCTCTCAAGAATGACTTCTGTAATGTACTTTCCAACTGCCAGATTCAGTAAATTGTTTGTCACAGACATCACATTAAAAGGTCTCTCTCCTCTATGAATTCTGTATTGTACTTTCAAATCACCAGGCCGAGTAAATTCTTTGTTGCAGACATCACATGAGAAAGGTGTCTCTCCTGTATGAATTCTGTAATGTTGTTTCGATTGGCTAGACGTAATAAACCCTTTGTTGCAGACATCACATGTGAAAGGTGTCTCTCCTGTATGAATTCTGTAATGTTGTTTCGATTGGCTAGACGTAATAAACCCTTTGTTGCAGACATCACATGAGAAAGGTGTCTCTCCTGTATGAATTCTGTAATGTTGTTTCGATTGGCTAGACGTAATAAACCCTTTGTTGCAGACATCACATGTGAAAGGTGTCTCTCCTGTATGAATTCTGTAATGTTGTTTCGATTGGCTAGACGTAATAAACCCTTTGTTGCAGACATCACATGTGAAAGGTGTCTCTCCTGTATGAATTCTGTAATGTTGTTTCGATTGGCTAGACGTAATAAACCCTTTGTTGCAGACATCACATGAGAAAGGTGTCTCTCCTGTATGAATTCTGTAATGTTGTTTCGATTGGCTAGACGTAATAAATCCTTTGTTGCAGACATCACATGTGAAAGGTGTCTCTCCTGTATGAATTCTGTAATGTTGTTTCGATTGGCTAGACGTAATAAACCCTTTGTTGCAGACATCACATGTGAAAGGTGTCTCTCCTGTATGAATTCTGTAATGTTGTTTCGATTGGCTAGACGTAATAAACCCTTTGTTGCAGACATCACATGAGAAAGGTGTCTCTCCTGTATGAATTCTGTAATGTTGTTTCGATTGGCTAGACGTAATAAACCCTTTGTTGCAGACATCACATGTGAAAGGTGTCTCTCCTGTATGAATTCTGTAATGTTGTTTCGATTGGCTAGACGTAATAAACCCTTTGTTGCAGACATCACATGTGAAAGGTGTCTCTCCTGTATGAATTCTGTAATGTTGTTTCGATTGGCCAGATTTAGTAAATCCTCTGTTACAGATGTCATATGTGAAATGTCTCTCAAGAATGACTTCTGTAATGTACTTTCCAACTGCCAGATTCAGTAAATTGTTTGTCACAGACATCACATTAAAAGGTCTCTCTCCTCTATGAATTCTGTATTGTACTTTCAAATCACCAGGCCGAGTAAATTCTTTGTTGCAGACATCACATGAGAAAGGTGTCTCTCCTGTATGAATTCTGTAATGTTGTTTCGATTGGCTAGACGTAATAAACCCTTTGTTGCAGACATCACATGTGAAAGGTGTCTCTCCTGTATGAATTCTGTAATGTTGTTTCGATTGGCTAGACGTAATAAACCCTTTGTTGCAGACATCACATGAGAAAGGTGTCTCTCCTGTATGAATTCTGTAATGTTGTTTCGATTGGCTAGACGTAATAAACCCTTTGTTGCAGACATCACATGTGAAAGGTGTCTCTCCTGTATGAATTCTGTAATGTTGTTTCGATTGGCTAGACGTAATAAACCCTTTGTTGCAGACATCACATGTGAAAGGTGTCTCTCCTGTATGAATTCTGTAATGTTGTTTCGATTGGCTAGACGTAATAAACCCTTTGTTGCAGACATCACATGAGAAAGGTGTCTCTCCTGTATGAATTCTGTAATGTTGTTTCGATTGGCTAGACGTAATAAATCCTTTGTTGCAGACATCACATGTGAAAGGTGTCTCTCCTGTATGAATTCTGTAATGTTGTTTCGATTGGCTAGACGTAATAAACCCTTTGTTGCAGACATCACATGAGAAAGGTGTCTCTCCTGTATGAATTCTGTAATGTTGTTTCGATTGGCTAGACGTAATAAACCCTTTGTTGCAGACATCACATGTGAAAGGTGTCTCTCCTGTATGAATTCTGTAATGTTGTTTCGATTGACTAGACGTAATAAACCCTTTGTTGCAGACATCACATGAGAAAGGTGTCTCTCCTGTATGAATTCTGTAATGTTGTTTCGATTGGCTAGACGTAATAAACCCTTTGTTGCAGACATCACATGAGAAAGGTGTCTCTCCTGTATGAATTCTGTAATGTTGTTTCGATTGGCTAGACGTAATAAACCCTTTGTTGCAGACATCACATGAGAAAGGTGTCTCTTCTGTATGAATTCTGTAATGTTGTTTCGATTGGCTAGACGTAATAAATCCTTTGTTGCAGACATCACATGTGAAAGGTGTCTCTCCTGTATGAATTCTGTAATGTTGTTTCGATTGGCTAGACGTAATAAACCCTTTGTTGCAGACATCACATGAGAAAGGTGTCTCTCCTGTATGAATTCTGTAATGTTGTTTCGATTGGCTAGACGTAATAAACCCTTTGTTGCAGACATCATATGTGAAAGGTGTCTCTCCTGTATGAATTCTGTAATGTTGTTTCGATTGACTAGACGTAATAAACCCTTTGTTGCAGACATCACATGAGAAAGGTGTCTCTCCTGTATGAATTCTGTAATGTTGTTTCGATTGGCTAGACGTAATAAACCCTTTGTTGCAGACATCACATGAGAAAGGTGTCTCTCCTGTATGAATTCTGTAATGTTGTTTCGATTGGCTAGACGTAATAAATCCTTTGTTGCAGACATCACATGTGAAAGGTGTCTCTCCTGTATGAATTCTGTAATGTGGTTTCGATTGGCTAGACGTAATAAACCCTTTGTTGCAGACATCACATGTGAAAGGTGTCTCTCCTGTATGAATTCTGTAATGTTGTTTCGATTGGCTAGACGTAATAAACCCTTTGTTGCAGACATCACATGTGAAAGGTGTCTCTCCTGTATGAATTCTGTAATGTTGTTTCGATTGGCTAGACGTAATAAACCCTTTGTGACAGATGTCACATGTGAAAGGTGTCTCTCCTGTATGAATTCTGTAATGTTGTTTCGATTGGCTTGATGTAATAAACCCTTTGTTGCAGACATCAGAAGGGAAAGGTGTCTCTGCTGTATGAATTCTGTAATGTTGTTTCGATTGGCTAGACGTAATAAACCCTTTGTTGCAGACATCACATGTGAAAGGTGTCTCTCCTGTATGAATTCTGTAATGTTGTTTCGATTGGCTAGACGTAATAAACCCTTTGTTGCAGACATCACATGAGAAAGGTGTCTCTCCTGTATGAATTCTGTAATGTTGTTTCGATTGGCTAGACGTAATAAACCCTTTGTTACAGATGTCACATGTGAAAGGTTTTTCACCTGTATGTTTTCTGTAATGCATTGTTAAATTGCTAGCCAGAGTAAATCTTTTGTTGCAGACATCACAAGGGAAAGGTTTCTCTCCTGTATGAATTCTGTAATGTTCTTTCAAATAGCGAGATTTAGTAAATCCTTTGTTACAGATATCACATGTGAAAGGTTTTTCTGCTGTATAACTTCTGTAATGTTCTTTCGATTGGCTAGACGTAATAAATCCTTTGTCACAGATGTCTCATGTTAATGTCCTCTCTCCTGTTATGTTCTTTCAATTGCTTAGACATAATAAACCCTTTGTCACAGATGTCTCATGTTAATGTCCTCTCTCCTGTATAACTTCTGTAATGTTCTTTCAATAGGTTAGACGTAATTAACCCTTTGTCACAGATGTCTCATGTTAATGTCCTCTCTCCTGTATAACTTCTGTAATGTACTTTCAATTGGTTAGACGTAATAAACCCTTTGTCACTGATGTCTCATGTTAATGTCCTCTCTCCTGTATGACTTCTGTAATGTACTTTCAATTGGTTAGACGTAATAAACCCTTTGTCACTGATGTCTCATGTTAATGTCCTCTCTCCTGTATAACTTCTGTGATGTTCTTTCAATAGGTTTGACGTAATAAACCCTTTGTCACAGATGTCTCATGTTAATGTCCTCTCTCCTGTATGACTTCTGTAATGTACTTTCAATTGGTTAGACGTAATAAACCCTTTGTCACTGATGTCTCATGTTAATGTCCTCTCTCCTGTATAACTTCTGTGATGTTCTTTCAATAGGTTTGACGTAATAAACCCTTTGTCACAGATGTCTCATGTTAATGTCCTCTCTCCTGTATGACTTCTGTAATGTACTTTCAATTGGTTAGACGTAATAAACCCTTTGTCACTGATGTCTCATGTTAATGTCCTCTCTCCTGTATAACTTCTGTGATGTTCTTTCAATAGGTTTGACGTAATAAACCCTTTGTCACTGATGTCTCATGTTAATGTCCTCTCTCCTGTATGACTTCTGTAATGTACTTTCAATTGGTTAGACGTAATAAACCCTTTGTCACTGATGTCTCATGTTAATGTCCTCTCTCCTGTATGACTTCTGTAATGTACTTTCAATTGGTTAGACGTAATAAACCCTTTGTCACTGATGTCTCATGTTAATGTCCTCTCTCCTGTATGACTTCTGTAATGTACTTTCAATTGGTTAGACGTAATAAACCCTTTGTCACTGATGTCTCATGTTAATGTCCTCTCTCCTGTATAACTTCTGTAATGTACTTTCAATTGGTTAGACGTAATAAATCCTTTGTCACAGATGTCTCATGTTAATGTCCTCTCTCCTGTATAACTTCTGTAATGTACTTTCAATTGGTTAGACGTAATAAACCCTTTGTCACTGATGTCTCATGTTAATGTCCTCTCTCCTGTATGACTTCTGTAATGTACTTTCAATTGGTTAGACGTAATAAACCCTTTGTCACTGATGTCTCATGTTAATGTCCTCTCTCCTGTATGACTTCTGTAATGTACTTTCAATTGGTTAGACGTAATAAACCCTTTGTCACTGATGTCTCATGTTAATGTCCTCTCTCCTGTATGACTTCTGTAATGTACTTTCAATTGGTTAGACGTAATAAACCCTTTGTCACTGATGTCTCATGCTAACGTCCTCTCTCCTGCATGACTTCTGTAATGTACTTTCAATTGGTTAGACGTAATAAACCCTTTGTCACTGATGTCTCATGTTAATGTCCTCTCTCCTGTATAACTTCTGTAATGTACTTTCAATTGGTTAGACGTAATAAACCCTTTGTCACTGATGTCTCATGTTAATGTCCTCTCTCCTGTATAACTTCTGTAATGTACTTTCAATTGGTTAGACGTAATAAACCCTTTGTCACTGATGTCTCATGTTAATGTCCTCTCTCCTGTATGACTTCTGTAATGTACTTTCAATTGGTTAGACGTAATAAACCCTTTGTCACTGATGTCTCATGTTAATGTCCTCTCTCCTGTATAACTTCTGTAATGTACTTTCAATTGGTTAGACGTAATAAACCCTTTGTCACTGATGTCTCATGTTAATGTCCTCTCTCCTGTATAACTTCTGTAATGTACTTTCAATTGGTTAGACGTAATAAACCCTTTGTCACTGATGTCTCATGTTAATGTCCTCTCTCCTGTATGACTTCTGTAATGTACTTTCAATTGGTTAGACGTAATAAACCCTTTGTCACTGATGTCTCATGTTAATGTCCTCTCTCCTGTATGACTTCTGTAATGTACTTTCAATTGGTTAGACGTAATAAACCCTTTGTCACTGATGTCTCATGTTAATGTCCTCTCTCCTGTATGACTTCTGTAATGTACTTTCAATTGGTTAGACGTAATAAACCCTTTGTCACTGATGTCTCATGTTAATGTCCTCTCTCCTGTATGACTTCTGTAATGTACTTTCAATTGGTTAGACGTAATAAACCCTTTGTCACTGATGTCTCATGTTAATGTCCTCTCTCCTGTATAACTTCTGTAATGTACTTTCAATTGGTTAGACGTAATAAACCCTTTGTCACTGATGTCTCATGTTAATGTCCTCTCTCCTGTATGACTTCTGTAATGTACTTTCAATCGGTTAGACGTAATAAATCCTTTGTCACAGATGTCTCATGTAATGTCCTCTCTCCTGTATAACTTCTGTAATGTTCTTTCAATAGGTTAGACGTAATAAACCCTTTGTCACAGATGTCTCATGTTAATGTCCTCTCTCCTGTATAACTTCTGTAATGTTCTTTCAATAGGTTAGACGTAATTAACCCTTTGTCACAGATGTCTCATGTAATGTCCTCTCTCCTGTATAACTTCTGTAATGTTCTTTCAATAGGTTAGACGTAATAAACGCTTTGTCACAGATGTCACATGTTAATGTCCTCTCCCCTGTATGACTTCTGTAATGTTCTTTCAATTGGTTAGACATTATAAACCCTTTGTCACCTGTGATGTTTTTTCAAATGGCAAGACTTAGTAAATCCTTTGTCTCAGACGTCTCATGTTAACGTCCTCTCTACTGTATGGCATCTGTGATGTTTTTTCAAATGGCAAGATTTAGTGAATCCTTTGTCACAGATGTCACTTGTGAAATGCCTCTCTCCGGTATGACTTCTGTAATGTAGACAGGCAGAAATAGTGACATTAAAGAGAGAAATCATAGAAATATTCGACTTCACCATTAGAAGTCTAGAGGCAGAGTGAGCTCCCCTCTACATGTAACTGCTAAGAGGGCGAGGCAAGCCAAACTTTCCCCCAGCTAGTTACAAGTTAGACATATAAGGACTGAATGACCATTCCACATCAAAAGCATAAGAATCAAGTGTTGACAACACTTCTTATATTGAATCAAAATACTTACAGAGATATTCAGCTGCCTTTAACCACGTGCCCCCTCCTATAACTACTGCTTGAGGTGGTAAGCAAAGATAGTGTAATGTCTTAACAAATGATATTATATCAAATAAAACAAAAATATTTTGAAACTGAAGTTTTATTAGACAAAATAATGTTTTACAATCGACATTAAAAATGTTAACCTCCAGCTCGGGTTTCTCCAACTCCATTTCCTAAACAAACGATACCTATTTAACTATATCAAAAATGTATATTCCACAATATCACCCCCTCTTATTTTGAAAATGAGGACGACCTGCATCACTGGACTCTTCCTGTTGCTTGTCACTCAAAGGAGTACCATGCTGACCGGCTGGAGTAAATGTGTCTTTGAAATAACCTCATCAGTCATAAGAGTACACACGAGCAATATTTAAACTGTGTTTGAGAGCGTACATCATTCTCTGCAGGTCAATCGTACATGCGTGAAAATGGTTTTTGCATGTTCAAGGTCAAAACCATTTAACCGAAGATAATATTTACATGGTTGGCTATTGAATTCAGTTTCAGATTGTCCTAAACCATTAACATTTGATGAACCTGCAGTACATTCTTCCATGATGTGGCCGTTAAATCACTCCTGTATGGCATCTGTGATGTTTTGACAAATGGCAAGATTTATTAAATCCTTTGGCACAGATGTTACATGTGAAAGGTCTCTCTCCTGCATGACTTCTGTACTTGCTACATATGTCTCATCTTAACGCCCTCTCTCCTATATGGCATCTGTGATGTTTTGAAAAATGGCATGATTTATTAAATCCTTTGTTACAGATGCCTCATCTTAACGTGTACAATGAGACCAAAATTAAAACCAATCATCACTAAATTTAATAGCAAAGCTAAAACATAAGGCTTTTATTTGTTTCCCCCTCAATAGCTGTAATATAAATAAAATTTCTAATAAGTATTTTTTTCACTGATACTGTTGAAGCAAGTAGGCTGTAAATATTACTTTTGGACAAACAGTCTGTTGACCTCTATAACCAACAAACCAAAATTGTTTCCTCATCTGGGTTTGAATGACTTCTTTCACAATGGTCTAGGTTCTTGCAGGAATATTCAGAATAGTAAAAGGAAACGAAATGAATGGACAAGGACGAACCTTGCAACATTTCACAGGAAATTCCAATATCTGTAAGCTATTTTCCTCCCTCTGCAACTCAACATAACTCTTCACCGGAGCCATAGGCAAAAGGGGATTACAAATGAAGTGGCCGAGAAGTTCATCAGTCCGATTTTTCCAGCGCCAATATTATTGTACAAACATCCCCCCACGTGTGAAAACTTTTGAAATCAACACACAAATCCACTATATAGAAACTGAAATAAATCAAATACATACAAGTTAAAATAAATTAGTGATATATAAAAGATACTACTATTGAGGCAGAGGATAAAGCTTGGTTGCCGGTCTCTTGTATTGAAAATTGCTTTAAAGAATGTACTTTTAGTTCGAAACCTAAGGTGTAATTTATTAATTGTAAAAAAGTTAGAGATATCAGGTTACGAAGTAGAATTTAAAATGGTAAAGTGTTAGTAAATTATACAAACGCTCTAGTATATATACAGAATGGAGAAATAATTCATACGAAGGAAAATTTATGGAAAGTATGAAAGACTGTGAGATTGGTGAATATTATAACAAAGAACAAGAAAGTATTTATTTGCAATAAGCTGAAAGTTTGAAAGAAGATATGAATAGAGTTATGGAGGAAGCTGCAAAAGCAAGAAATGCTATTAAAGAAGCTGAAAAATTGGAATTGATTTTTTTCATTTCAAGCTGATATAGAGAGAGCTGAAAAGGATAATAGAGATAAAACAAAGAAAATTAAAGAGCTGGAAGAAGAATTAGAAAAAAATTTAAGTGAAATTGAAATAGCATGATAAGGAAACTGGAGAATTAAAAAAGGAGAATGACATGTTATCAAAAGATAAGGAACTTTAATGGAGGAGAGAAATGGAAAAGCTATAAACTCAAAATACAAGTGAGGTTAATAAGTTTACTAAAATTATCGAAGAAGAATAAACTCAAGAAATAAATTAAGAATCTACATGAAGGCGTACAAAAGCTGGAAAACAGATATAAGAAAATGCCTAATAGCTATAATAATTATGAATTTTACACGGCTTCCGACGCCATGTCATATGTTGAGGGTGTACCAGATTCAGCGAATGAATCAGGAACAAGAGAAGATAAACAATTAATAATGGAGACAAGGGACCTTTGTCCAAAGGTGATTTGAAAGATTTTTCTTTTTAGGACCTAGACCAGATATTGGTCTCACAATAAAATATTTAAGCAGCCTGGAATCCAGCATGGCAAAAACACATCTTTTTATTCTAGTTGTATAGACATTACTTTTTATTTGTTCCTTAAATCTCGATCCAGAGATGTTTGGTAAGCAGAAATTACTCGTTTATAATGTTGTTGAGTCTAACCTAGTGTATATCATGGTCTGAGCTAAGTAAGACATGTTGGAGCGTATCCAATTTATTAATTGTATTTTAATCATAATAAAATACAAAACATGGTGCATTTAGTACGCAAATAAATTTTGAAGAACGTGAATGCGATTATTTGTATGGAAATGGAATTTCATACCGTATTTTGTGTATTTTTAATGTAATTTTAGAGGTTAAAAATAAAACTGAAAAGACTACAAAATAAAAACTTTTGCGTCATAACTTTCCATTACCTCCCAGGAAAGTTAATTTATTATTGAGAAATCTTGAACACACAGCAGGACCTGATGACTTAACGAATGATATGGTTCATACAGTATCGGCCAATATAAAATTCTCTGAAAAGGAATTTCTCAGATTTTCATCTGCAACAAAAAGTGACCCTGCTTTGCCCAAAGCTCTATCAAAAGGAACTTCTTCTGCGTAAGACATGGGACATCCCATTTTTTAAGATGGCCCTTGACATTGGCGAGTTTAACAAAGAGAAATACCTGATTCTGGTGGACTACAACTCTTGATCGACTGAAGATGTAAAGATTGGCAATAAAACTACCAAGACTATTTATTATTGAAGCAGTAAAACCCCTATTTGCACGATTCAGAATGTCAGAGCTACAAGAATTTGCCAAAGAATGACATGTAGAAGTTAAGACAATCCGGCCTCATTATCCTGAAAGCAATGGATTGACAGATAAAGAAGTGGGGGTTGTTAAGAACATGCTTAAAAAATGCCAATGCAATAAAGGAGATATCAACTACTACTTATTAAATTATAGCAATACTCCAATTTCCAGGCTACAACCTCACTATCACAACTGTTGATGTCCAAGAATCTAAGAAAGACGATACCAATCTCAAAGTATGACCATAGACCCCGAATTGTGGAAGAAAGTCATCGAAACAAGTGAGATGGCACATTATTACATGAAGAGAAGTAGGAAAGCGGGCAACTTCAAAGCTAGTCAGCGGGTCCTGGTGCAAAAGACATCTTTCAACTTAAGGGAAAGAGGTTCTGTGATGGAAAAGTTTCATTATAGATTGTATATAATAGAAGTAAATGGACCTCTATACAGGAGAAATTTGGAATTTCTAAAGAAGCGACAAGCCATTGATTGATGCCGATGGAGGAGGTGCTTGATGCAGCAGAGCATTTGTCCCCTGAGGAGAGATAGGAGTATTCACCTACAGACATGTATACACTGATGACAATCAATTACGTAACCAAATCAGGGAGATGTGTAAGAAACCAAAAAAAAAATATGTTGATTAATATGCTCATTATATCTATTTTCGGAAATTTTACAGGAGAAACAAAAAACAAACCCATTTTGCCACAACAATGATATTGTTGTTGATGAAAACTTATCATAAAACGATCATAGGCCTTGGTTCTTTCCAAAAAAATATGCCTGGGTTAAGGTAGTTTTTTGAATCTCCTGCCAAATTTCTGAAAATGGATATAGTGGGTTTTGATTCTAAAGGCCTCACATAGAGAGAGTACACGTAGATAAAGTATTTGTATACTTATTGTGATATCACTTTTTTAATTTTATTGATAGATAGTGCTAATAGCTTCTCTAAAACTATTAAGCCCAATATTGTATGAAATATATTTACATATCTCAATGCATTTTCAGAGCTTTCTAATTAAGCATTCAACAGTAGTAATATACAGAATAGTTATTGTACCTGTTGTATTCATCAAGAAACCTGCAACAAACAATTCTCATTGCACAACAATTCACTAGACTACATAGGTATGATTATGTAGGAGCCAATGTCTCAAACACCAGAAATGAACGGACCCTAAAGGCTAGTTTAATCCCGAATTTCCTCATTTCCAAAAAAACCGCTTAAATCCCCTGAAATCCTGCTTCAGGGCTGGATTTTCCACCCAATCAGCTCTTACCAAAATCAGGCAAGACCTCCAATCCACCATTCCTACACATCTACATCCTCATTCTGTTAGACTTAACTAAGGCATTCGAGATCCTTGATCATTCCGTCCTTATATCGAAACCAGTATCGATGTCCTTGTCCTACAATTCCGTCAGCTTGTTTAAATCATTCATCTCGATGTTCAACCTGTTCAACCTCCATCCCAACACCTTTCATTGTTTTCCAGTATTGCTCAATGTTTATCAATTTTGCCATTAATTTTCTTTGTCTGCATCAACGACCTTCACAAATCTATCCATCACTTCACATTCCAGCTTTATGCCAACAACACACAAATTTGCCTATCCTCATCTCCTAGGCAGCTGTACTCCACTTTCTTTTAGATTCAAGAATTGAAGAAGACCTGGACCGAATTAAAACCAGGGGCTCACGCCATAATCTTCATTTGAATGCGGAGAAATCCAAGGCTCTCATATTTAGTTAACCCCTCCCCCTTCTCAATACCCTAAATAATATTCCCACCGTAACAATCGATCCGATTCTCTACTTCAGTCAAAAATTTAGGTTTGGTTATCGACCATACTCTTTCCTAGAAACATCACATTTTCCAAACCACCGGACAATCTATTTCCACCTTTCCACTGATAAATCGATTCTTACATCTCTTCCCATTACATATGCGACAATTCCTGGTTTCCTCTCTTGTCTTCCCCCATTTTTTCTATAGCTGGGTAGGTGTATGGTGACTTCTCGGGGGATCTCAAGGCTCGGTTAAAGAGGCTGATGAACTGTTTCCTTAGATTTATACTCGGGATTCCCAAAGACTTTCGCATTTCGCAGGACTACTCCGAGGTGCGATGGCTCATCGCCAATACTTCTTTGGATCCCTCCTCTTCAATACTGTCATGACTAAACGACTCCATAGCTTTAGCGACCTCAACTAATACAAATCGGCGATCTAATCTCCCAACCACCTGACCTGTATTTCCCATCCCACAAACCTGGTTCCTTTGATCGTCCTGTTCTTATCCACGCCACAAAACTTCTGGAACTGCATTCCTATTGATATTCGTCGTTCATCGACTCTCCAAATTTTCAAATCTAGACGTTACCAGTTTCTTACCTTCCTCCAATCTAAAAATTCATAATTCGCCAATGCAGGGAAAACCGCCAGAACATAATCTTCTACTTGTTGCACTACGCAATAATTGTTAGAATAACTAGTACCATACAGGGAATCGTGAAACCGAGAAAGTAGTCAACTCTCTCACTACACAAGTTCATGACTCAATGAGGAATTGGAAGATGGCGAAGTGGCACGAGCGACTTCGCGGCTTACAAGGGAATCACTGTAAATTTTGGAAGCTCCTTAAGACCACTACCAAGAAAGATTCAGGCGACACCCATCACCCAGCGGAAGAACAGCCGAAAATACTGGTCGACCACTACACCGCCGCTAGCACAGGTAAAAACCACGAACTTCGTCTCCCTGAAGCCGCTTAAAGTGATTATTCACCAGTGTGAGGGAAAAGGACGGGGTACATACTTGTTTTGCTGAAGCAGCTGCCTAGTAAAGGGATTGCCAACTCGCTAACATGTACAATTCTTGCATCAGGTTAGGTTACTTCCATAAGCCATCTTGTTCCCACTACTGAAGCCCAGAAAGAGAGGTGATCACCCAGCCCACCACTGGAAAATATTATAAATAAATTACCTGAAAGTGTTCTGTTCAGAAAATCCCATCATTCCGTAGGAACAAACATGGTTTCAAGCTCATCTGAGTACAGAACATCTGCTTGTGAATGTACAGAATTAAGTTTGTTTTTTTTCATTTCAATTCTGAAATAATCTTCCGACCTGGGAGGAGGGCTCCCGAAGAATCGCATTTTAGTTTTATCTTAAATTTAAATATAATTTCTTCTGTGGGCTCTTACAGTTTTGCAAAGAAACGGTAGATAATAGCGAAGCTATCAATCAATGATATAAGATGAATCTCTAATTGTAAGGGCTAAGAAAACGGCATTTGTATGCTAGGTACTCTCTTAATGGCATAATATTACGTTTTTAATTATATACTTTATATTTAATTTTATCTTTATCTTCTGGTAATATAAAAAGGATAATTCTGGGAAAAGGAAAAATTGTTTATTTACACATATATTCATTAATTTAATACACAAATAAGTACGTACGTTGATAAAATTAACACTATTAAAAACTAAAGTTAAAATTGCACCTTATAACTAAAGCGACTGGCCAGTTTTCCTTTGTTGAATTCTTCAATTCAGCATATTATTAAATAATGATTATAATGACGTATTTTACATCTAATAACAATTAAATTTGAATCGTGATCATTTATCAAGTAGTTACTTCAGACTGGAGAGAAGTCTAAACGAAAAGTGAGTGATTAATCTAAAAGTGAATTTGTATTATTAATATGTTAATGTGCTTTTGATAACGCTTAATAAAGTGAAAACTATTTTACTTATTTTGAAACATTTATTTGTGTTCACATGAATATTAATTTTGGCTAATAATTATACCACTAAAATATATAAACCTAACGTCTGTACTTATACATTTTTATAATCAGTGGGACTAAACACTAACATGCCATGATAAGAATACTACAAGGCAAAAATGTGTTCGAACAATAACCCACAAAGAAGTGCATTTTATTGAAAACAGCTCGACTGCATTTTTCACCTGTATGATTTCAGTAATGTTTTGTCAATTCGCAAGAATTCTTTGTAGCACAAATCATATGAGAAAGGTTTCTCTCCTGTATAACTTCTGTAATGTTCTTTCAATTGTTTAGACATAATAAATCCTTCGTTACAAATGTCTCATGTTAATGTCCTCTCTCCTGTATGACTTTTGTAATGTTCTTTCAATCGGTTAGACATAATAAATCCTTTATTACAGACATCACATGTGAAAGGTTTCTCTCCTGTATGAATTCTGTAATGTACTTTCAAATGGCCAGACCTAATAAATCCTTTGTTACAGATGTCACATGCAAAAGGTCTCTCTCCTGAATGAATTCTGTAATGTCCTTTCAATTGGCCAGATTCAGTAAATCCTTTATTACAGACATCACATGTGAAAGGTTTCTCTCCTGTATGAATTCTGTAATGTTTATTTAATTGGCAAGACTGAATAAATGCTTTGTTACAGATGTCACATTTAAAAGGTCTCTCTCCTGTATGACTTCTGTAATGTACTTTCAAATGGCCAGACCTAATAAATCCTTTGTTACAGATGTCACATGCAAAAGGTCTCTCTCCTGAATGACTTTTGTAATGTACTTTCAAATGGCCAGACCTAATAAATCCTTTGTTACAGATGTCACATGCAAAAGGTCTCTCTCCTGAATGACTTCTGTAATGTACTTTCAAATGGCCAGACCTCATAAATCCTTTGTTACAGATGTCACATGCAAAAGGTCTCTCTCCTGCATGACTTCTGTAATGTATTTTCAAATGTTTAGGCATAATAAATCCTTTGTTACAGATGTCACATGCAAAAGGTCTCTCTCCTGAATGAATTCTGTAATGTACTTTTAATTTGGCAGATTGAGTGAATCCTTTATTACAGACATCACATGTGAAAGGTTTCTCTCCTGTATGACTTCTGTAATGTACTTTCAATTGGCTAGACGTAATAAATCCTTTGTTACAGATGTCACATGTGAAAGGTCTCTCTCCTGTATGACTTCTGTAATGTACTTTCAATTGGCCAGACGTAATAAATCCTTTGTTACAGACGTCACATGCAAAAGGTCTCTCTCCTGCATGACTTCTGTAATGTTCTTTCAAATGGCCAGACGTAATAAATCCTTTGTTACAGATGTCACATGCAAAAGGTCTCTCTCCTGAATGAATTCTGTAATGTCCTTTCAATTGGCTAGGCGTAATAAATCCTTTGTTACAGATGTCACATGCAAATGGTCTCTCTCCTGAATGAATTCTGTAATGCCCTTTCAATTGGCCAGATTGAGTAAATCCTTTATTACAGACATCACATGTGAAAGGTTTCTCTCCTGTATGAATTCTGTAATGTCCTGTCAATTTGCTAGACGTAATAAATGTTTTGTCACAGATGTCACATGTAAAAGGTCTCTCTCCTGTATGAATTCTGTAATGTTCTTTCAAATAGCGAGATTTAATAAATACTTTGTTGCATATGTCGCATGTAAAAGGTCTCTTTTCTGAATTGGCTTCTTCCTGATATCGTGTGTTTGAATTTACCATATTCACTAAATTCGATTGTTGCGAAGTATCAATACCTGAAACCACAAATAAATCATTATTTCACTACCAATAGAGCAGTTCCACTGTGTGTTAAGGGAAATGCTGAAAACCTTATTATTTTCATAGAAATATGTAAAACATGAATCCATTTATTTTAATTTTGTGAAAAAAAAAACTTGCGCCTATCAAGCCTTAAGTTTATAACCCTTGGTAGTAAAATTAGTCCCAATAGTCACAAAAAAATAGAACCTTAGCTTACAACTAGGCCGGGGATGAAGGGACCACGTTTCATCCTCTTTAGCAGAACTACAGCAATACTAATTTACTCAAATTTATTATTTTAGAAAGCTATTGAGCTATTTTCCTCCCTCTGCAACTCTGAAAATTCTTATCTAGGTGGCCCCTCCCCTCTCTTTCTCACTTCTCCGTCAGACTATGACCAAGCTAGTTGGACTTCATCTGTGTAATCTTTTGTTTCCATCTGTGATGTTCCATCCATGTGTTGTTCGACATATCCTCTAATTATTCCCCAACCTCCTAAAATCCCTTCGTCGAAAGAACATCGCTTGCGACCCAGCTTCGGATGGTCACCTTGTGGCAGGAACGACTCCGGACTTGGTAAGTTTTATTTCATTTATTCGCCTATTTCGCTCCATGATTCTTTTCACCTTTTATTTCCCTGTGGGTGTAAATAACGAGCTCTCAGAAAGTTCATCTTCCGTAAATTTCGAGAGTCGGGTTTACATTTTTGGTGCCGAAACCCGGGATCTGAACTTTAGACTTTTAGATACCTTCTATTATCTCCTTATCGACACTAGCAGTTTATCTTATCGCCTTATCCCCTCTTATTATAATCTTAAATTCAATTTGAACTGCAATTTAAATTCAAATTTTAATGTCAAATCCGAATTTTAACGTCAATTCGATTTCATTTTATTTTGTTTTGAAATTTTAATTTTCATGTTAATTTCTTTCTTCGCCTTCTTTAATTTTAATTCTAATTTAATTTCGATTTTCCTTGAATTTAATTTTAATTGGTTACCTTCATTTATTTTTTCTACTCTCTATTTTTTGTTTCTTATCCCTCGTGTCCTTTTATCTTCTGACAGTCATCTAATATTTCATCATGGGCCAAACAGCCGCCGAGAAATTACAGGCGAACTTAATTGCCCTCAAAACACTGCGTGATCTACTGCTCGCCGCAGTCAGGAAAATCTATGACACAGTTAAGGAACGTCAGTCGACGGATTATCCCCAGGCGGAGGCCTGTCTCGATGAATTGAAAGAGCTCAAGCCTGAATTTCTTGAGGCGGACAGCCGGTACGTCTAGACAGTTAGTCAGCTACCGGACGGTCAACGACCCGCCAATCCGTCTGAACATCCCGCCTATTTCGAATTGATCTTGGCCATTCGTATGAGATGTAAACAGTTGTCTATGGTCCACGCACCGAATCATACGACTAGCACTCCCTCTTCCACGTATTCAGCTGCCAACGTTCAACGGTCAAATTGAACGCTGGCCTGAATTTATCGCCTTATATGACTCACTAGTTCACGACAACGCGTCCTTGCCGGACGCTCAGAAATTCCATTTTCTACGATCTTCGGTCTCCGATGAAGCGGCAGCTGTCATCTCCATTTTCGAGCACAGCGCTGCTCATTATCAGCTTGCCTATCGAGCCCTGCGACAAAGATTTCAAAATAATCGTCGTTTGGCTCAAATGTATTTGATGCAAATTTCGCACTATCCCACATCTTCTACCGCCTCTATAGAGCATCTGAAAGGCTTTATCACCACCCATCAAAATGCTATTCATGCGCTCAAATCCTTGCCCATTGACGATTTTTTGTTGTTCTCGATGAGCGTCCAAAGGCTTAACAAGGATTCTCGTCAGCGTTTCGAACAGCAGTTGACAACGGATGAATTTCCGTCTGTAGACACCCACTGAAGTTCGCTAATCAGCAACTACGAGTGCTGGAAAGCACTCCTTGCCCTCCGTCATCCAAACTCAAGTCGCCTAGTCGGTTTCTCCCGTCACCGCCTGCCTTCAAACAGCACACTCACCGTTCCAAGTCACCCGTGCGCTCTACACAAAACAATTCGTCTGCTCGTCGTTCTGTCTACACCTCGGCGCCTGCATCTCGCTCATCTGCTTCGATCCTCCTAAAATCCCTTCGTCGAAAGAACATCGCTTGCGACCCAGCTTCGGATGGTCACCTCGTGGCAGGAACGACTCCGGACTTGGTAAGTTTTCTTTCATTTATTCGCCTATTTCGCTCCATGATTCTTTTCACCTTTTATTTCCCTGTGGGTGTAAATAACGAGCTCTCGGAAATTTCATCTTCCGTCCGGGTTTACAATACAACTTAAAATAAATTAGTGATATATAAAAGATACTACTATTGAGGCAGAGGATAAAGCTTGGTTGCCGGTCTAAAAAATAGAACCTTACCTTACAACTAGCCCGGGGATGGAGAGACCATGTTTCATCCTCTTTAGCAGAACTACAGCAATACTAATTTACTCAAATTTATTATTTTAGAAAGCTATTGAGCTATTTTCCTCCCTTTGCAACTCTACATAACTCTTGACCGGAGCCATAGGCAAAAGGGGATTAAAAATGAAGTGGCCAAGAAGTCTATCAGTCCGATTTTTCCAGCGCCAATATTACTGCACAAAAATCCCCCCGCCTGTGAAAACTTATTTTCAGATAAGGTTAGTACAACAATGCACTCTATCAACCCAGCCATCATTATACAAATAATCAACACACAAATCCACTACATAGAAACTGAAATAAATTAAATACATACAAGTTAAAATAAATTAGTGATATATAAAAGATACTACTATTGAGCCAGAGGATAAAGCTTGGTTGCCGGTCTCTTGTATTGAAAATTACTTTAAAGAATGTACTTTTTGTTCGAAACCTAAGGTGTAATTTATTAATTGTAAAAAAGTTAGAGATATTGGTTACAAAAAGAATTTAAAATGGTAAAGTGTTAGTAAATGATACAAACGCTCTAGAATATATACAGAATGGAGAAATAATTCATATAAAATAAAATTTATGAAAAGAGTGTGAGAATGGTGAATCTTATAACAAAGAACAACAAAGTATTTATTTGCAATAAGCTGAAAGTTTAAAAGAAGATATGAATAGAGTTATGGAGGAAGCTGCAAACCAAGAAATGTTATTAAAGAAGCAGAAAAATTGGAATTGATTTTTTTCATTTCAAGCTGATATAGAGAGAGCTGAAAAGGATAATAGAGATAAAACAAAGAAAATTAAAGAGCTGGAAGAAGAATTCGAAAAAAAATTAAGTGAAATTGAAAGATAATGAACTTTCATACCGGAAACAAAATCTAGATTACTTAACATAGCATGATAAGGAAGCTGGAGAATTAAAAAAGGAGAATGACATGTTATCAAAAGATAAGGAACTTTAATGGAGGAGAGAAATGGAAAAGCTATAAATAAACTCAATATACAAGTGAGGTTAATAAGTTTATTAAAATTATCGAAGAAGAATAAACTCAAGAAATAAATTAAGAATCTACATGAAGGCGTATAAAAGCTGGAAAACAGATATAAGAAAATGCCTAATAGCTATAATAATTATGAATTTTACACGGCTTCCGACGCCATGTCATATGTTGAGGGTGTACCAGATTCAGCGAATGAATCAGGAACAAGAGAAGATAAATCATTAATAATGGAGACAAGGGACCTTCGTCCAAATGTGATTTGAAAGATTTTTCTTTTTAGGACCTAGACCAGATATTGGTCTCACAATAAACTATTTAAGCAGCCTGGAATCCAGCATGGCAAAAACACATCTTTTTATTCTAGTTGTATAGACATTACTTTTTATTTGTTCTTTAAATCTCGATCCAGAGATGTTTGGTAAGCAGAAATTACTCCTTTATAATGTTGTTGTGTCTAACCTAGTGTATATCATGGTCTGAGCTAAGTAAGACATGTTGGAGCGTATCCAATTTATTAATTGTATTTTAATCATAATAAAATACAAAACATGGTGCATTTAGTACGCAAATAAATTTTGAAGAACGTGAATGCGATTATTTGTATGGAAATGGAATTTCATACCGTATTTTGTGTATTTTTAATGTAATTTTAGAGGTTAAAAATAAAACTGAAAAGACTACAAAATAAAAACTTTTGCGTCATAACTTTCCATTACCTCCCAGGAAAGTTGATTTATTATTGAGAAATCTTGAACACACAGCAGGACCTGATGACCTAACGAATGATATGGTTCATACAGTATCGGCCAATATAAAATTCTCTGAAAAGGAATTTCTCAGATTTTCATCTGCAACAAAAAGTGACCCTGCTTTGCCCAAAGTTCTTGAACTTTATCAAAAGGAATGCCTAAAAAGGAACTTCTTCTGCGTAAGACATGGGGCATCCCATTTTTTAAGATGGCCCTTGACATTGGCGAGTTTAACAAAGAGAAATACCTGATTCTGGTGTACTACAACTCTTCATGGACTGAAGATGTAAAGATTGGCAATAAAACTACCAAGACTATTTATTATTGAAGCAGTAAAACCCCTATTTGCACGATTCAGAATGTCAGAGCTACAAGAATTTGCCAAAGAATGACATGTAGAAGTTAAGACAATCAGGCCTCATTATCCTGAAAGCAATGGATTGACAGATAAAGTAGTGGGGGTTGTTAAGAACATGCTTAAAAAATGCCAATGCAATAAAGGAGATTTCAACTACTACTTATTAAATTATAGCAGTACTCCAATTTCCAGACTACAACCTCACTATCACAACTGTTGATGTCCAAGAATCTAAGAAAGACGATACCAATCTCAAAGTATGACCATAGACCCCGAATTGTGGAAGAAAGTCATCGAAACAAGTGAGATGGCACATTATTACATGAAGAGAAGTAGGAAAGCGGGCAACTTCTAAGTTAGTCAGCGGGTCCTGGTGCAAAAGACATCTTTCAACTTAAGGGAAAGAGGTTCTGTAATGGAAAAGTTTCATTATAGATTGTATATAATAGAAGTAAATGGACCTCTATACAGGAGAAATTTGAAATTTCTAAAGAAGCGACAAGCCATTGATTGATGCCGATGGAGGAGGTGCTTGATGCAGCAGAGCATTTGTCCCCTGAGGAGAGATAGGAGTATTCACCAACAGACATGTATACTGATGACAATCAATTACGTAACCAAATCAGGGAGATGTGTAAGAAACCAAAAAAAAATATGTTGATTAATATGCTCATATTTATTAATTTATTGATACAAGCCCCCCCCCCCCCTCCCCTATAATATTGAGATAAAATTTTTTTAAATTTATTCCTTAAATCTATTGAACTCATAATAAAATACAAAACAAGAAACATCACTTTCTAAAGGGAAAAATATTTTTTAACTTCTTTCATTGATAAAAAAAGAACAGTGCTTTTTAAGTAAACATTTTTGATAAAATGACGAGAAAGACAAACTGACTGAAGCATAGCTAAATTGAAAAAAATTATAATTACATCCAAGCATGTAAACCTGTTACTGGATTCCATGACTTCTACATAAAGCAAACTGAGTTAGCACAATATCGCCAGTCATTGCCTTCACTAGGAAAATTGAAATTGGGAAGGACATTTCAGAAAACCGTTAAAGGTGAATGAAAGGATAATTTTTTTTGCTCTAATTAGATATAAAATTGCCAATTTTGGATTATCTTTGCTCTTTGCTTGGGATTGCTCCATAATGCTTTAGTGTACTCACCATCTTCCAAGATCACTTCTTTTTCTTCTTTAAAATGGATTGTGCCATCTGCTAATAAGAGTAAGTTATTATTAACTTATAAAAAAGAAGTAACTTAAAAGATAGTTAAACATTGATTATATCAGCAATGTCACTACCAATACAGTACCAGAACTATCAATCTGATCTCACAACATGGTAGTGGACATTTGCAAGTATTTATATATTAAGGGATTGCTCTGTAATGCTTTAGCGTACTCACCATCTTCCAAAATTAATTCTTCTTCTTCTTTAAAATGGATTGGTCCATCTGCTAATAAGAGTAAGATATAATTAACTTATTAAAAATTAAAAGGTTATAAATAAATAGATAGTTAAAAACAGTGATTATATCAGTAATGCTATGTTAAGACATTAACTACCAATAGAGTAGTCTAACTTTGTGATAAAGGAAATGCTGAAAACCTGTTATTTTAAGGTGAAAGATAAGATATTTAATCTTAAAAGGGCTTGCATTTTATAAGCACAGGTGTATTTCTATAATAGGGAATATGTCAGATAACTCGCAAAATTGATTAAATGCTGCAGGTGTTGATATTGATTGTGGGTCACATTTAATTTGATAAAACATGTACCATCTAGTTATGTTGAATAACCCAATTATGTGGGACAAATATACATAGATTTAAGAGTTGAACACTAAAACCTACTTAACAAACACAAAATTCATATTTCTATCTTGACTTACAATCAAAATCTTCTATTTCTTCCTTTATGCCCTTAAAGGGTTCCTCGACATCTGCAAACAAAACAATCAAAATCATTGGAAATACTATCAGGTGATTTTATAATCATTATATTCTTATTCAATACGATTAAAAAATATTACAATAAAGCAGTTTTTTTGTTTTAAAATCTCTTTATTAATTTTACTGTTTAATTAAAAAGTTATAGAATTGACAATAATTTAAATCTATAAACTAAAATTTTCACTCTGTGCTCATTGTATTTACTGTATTGTAACAACACTTCAAGTGGATATATAGTACAATTAAATGGTTTGGGACTTAAACCAGAACTCACATCTTTATTTGTATTATATAAATAGAAACAGTAATTATACATAACATTTAGAATCAAACCCCATTATATCTATTTTCAGAAATTTTACATGAGAGACAAAAACAAACCCATTTTACCACAACTATGATATTGTTGATGATGAAAACTTATCATAAAACGATCATGGGCTTGGTTCTTTCCAAAAATATTTACCTAAATACAAATGCCTGGGTTAAGGTAGTTTTTTGCCTCTCCTGTCAAATTTATGAAAATGGATATAGTGGATTTTCCACCCAATCAGCTCTTACCAAAATCAGGCAAGACCTCCAATCCACCATTCGTACATATCTACATCCTTATTCTGTTAGACTTAACTAAGGCATTCGACGCCCTTGATCATTCCGTCCTTATATCGAAACTAGTATCGATGTCCTTTTCCTACAATTCCGTCAGCTTGTTTAAATCATTCATCTCGAATCACTCCCAGTACTCATCCCTGTTCAACCTCCATCCTAACACCTTTCATTGTTTTCCAGTATTGCTCAATGTTTATCAATTTTGCCATTAATTTTCTTTGTCTGCATCAACGACCTTCACAAATCTATCCATCACTTCACATTCCAGCTTTATGCCAACAACACACTAATTTGCCTATCCTCATCTCCTAGGCAGCTGTACTCCACTTTCTTTTAGATTCAAGAATTGAAGAAGACCTGGACCGAATTAAAACCAGGGGCTCACGCCATAATCTTCATTTGAATGCGGAGAAATCCAAGGCTCTCATATTTAGTTAACCCCTCCCCCTTCTCAATACCCTAAATAATATTCTCACCGTAACAATCGATCCGATTCTCTACTTCAGTCAAAAATTTAGGTTTGTTCATCGACCATACTCTATCCTAGAAACATCACATTTTCCAAACCACCGGACAATCTATTTCCACCTTTCCACTGATAAATCGATTCTTACATCTCTTCCCATTACATATGCGACAATTCCTGGTTTCCTCTCTTGTCTTCCCCCATTTTTTCTATAGCTGGGTGGTGTATGGCGACTTCTCGGGGGATCTCAAGGCTCGGGGTAAGTGGCTGATGAATTGTTTCCTTAGATTTATACTCGGGATCCCCAAAGACTTTTCGCAGGACTACTCCGAGGTGCGATGGCTCGTCGCCAATACTTCTTTGGATCCCTCCTCTTCAATACTGTCATGACTAAACGACTCCATAGCTTTAGCAACCTCAACTAATACAAATCGGCGATCTAATCTCCCAACCACCTGACCTGTATTTCCCATCCCACAAATCTGGTTCCTTTGATCGTCCTGTTCTTATCTGCGCCACAAACTTCTGGAACTGCATTCCTATTGATATTCGTCGTTCATCGACTCTACCAATTTTCAAATCTAGACGTTACCAGTTTCTTACCTTCCTCCAATCTAAAAATTCATAATTCGCCAATGCAGGGAAAACCGCCAGAACATAATCTTCTACTTGTTGCACTACGCAATAATTGTTAGAATAACTAGTACCATACAGGGAATCGTGAAACCGAGAAAGTAGTCAACTCTCTCACTACACAAGTTCATGACTCAATGAGGAATTGGAAGATGGCGAAGTGGCACGAGCGACTTCGCGGCTTACAAGGGAATCAAAGTAAATTTTGGAAGCTCCTTAAGACCACTACCAAGAAAGATTCAGGCGACACCCATCACCCAGCGGAAGAACAGGCGAAAATACTGGCCGACCACTACACCACCGCTAGCACAGGTTACAACCACAAACTTCGTCTCCCTGAAGCAGCTCAAAGTGATTATTCACCAGTGTCAGGGAAAAGGACGGGGTACATACTTGTTTTGCTGAAGCAGCTGCCTAGTAAAGGGATTGCCAACTCGCTAACATGTACAATTCTTGCATCAGGTTAGGTTACTTCCATAAGCCATCTTGTTCCCACTACTGAAGCCACGAAAGAGAGGTGATCACCCAGCCCACCACTGGAAAATATTATAAATAAATTACCTGAAAGTGTTCTGTTCAGAAAATCCCATCATTCCGTGGGAACAAACATGGTTTCAGGCTCATCTGAGTACAGAACATCTGCTTGTGAATGTACAGAATTAAGTTTGTTTTTTTTCATTTCACTTTTGAAATAGTCTTACGACCTGGGAGGGGGGGGGCTCCCAAAGAATCGCATTTTAGTTTTATCTTAAATTTAAATATAATTTCTTCTGTGGGCTCTTACAGTTTTGCAAAGAAACGGTAGATAATAGCGAAGCTATCAATCAATGATATAAGATGAATCTCTAATTGTAAGGGCTAAGAAAACGGCATTTGTATGCTAGGTACTCTCTTAATGGCATAATATTACGTTTTTAATTATATACTTTATATTTAATTTTATCTTAATCTTCTGTTAATATAAAAAGGATAATTCTGGGAAAAGGAAAAATTGTTTATTTACACATATATTCATTAATTTAATACACAAATAAGTACGTATGTTGATAAAATTAACACTATTAAAAACTAAAGTTAAAATTGCACCTTATAACTTAAGCGACTGGCCAGTTTTCCTTTGTTGAATTCTTCAATGCGTCGTCTTCTTTGTGTCCCGAGCCGGGTGAGGTGGGTGTATACCTGGGGCTTCCTTTGTTGTCGTGCCGGGTGAAAGTGAAATGGGAGCCGGCTTCTTCCTAGCTCTCGTCTTCCGGGTCCCATATTAAAGAGTGACCCCGCTCTTAGCGTTGTTATCTCTCATGCCTTTTCGCTGCCTTCTTGATCTTTTAAATGCGTTAAACTTCTTGATCGTTAAACTGCCAGTTGTTTCGGATATTATTACCTTTCTTGTTTTGAAGTTAATAAATTAAAATATTTATATTTAATTATACATATTAATGGTAGATACAACGCAACGAATAGTGTTTAAAACATTCATGAATCGTGATCCACGGGTCGTATACCGCTCATTTTTAGTTTATCTCAAAAATCACAATTTTTATCCATCAATGAATTGTCTTTTTGATTGCCGTGGCGCAATCAAAAGCAAGTTTTGACAATATATTTTTTTTTAATCGAAGCTCTTGCACTAGTAAAGATCCAAGTAGCATCCCATCAAATCGGCCCTTTTTATGGTTTATTAATGTATTTACACTTGTTAAAAAATAAACTATCAATAATATTAATGGGAAGTTTAAACAATTTCTGCAGTATTGCGTAGTATTCTGCTCAGACAGGATCTGATATTTGTCAACCAGGACTAGGTACTCACTATACTCTCGTCGTGGAGGATAGTTCCAAATTCTACATCGTAAGAGTTAGATGTTATGTTTTAAGTACTTATCTTTGTGAAATAAGTTTAATTACGTGCCGATATCTTACAGCATGTTATTAAATAATGGTTATAATGACGTATTTTACATCTAATAACAATTAAGTTTGAATTGTGATCATTTATCAAGTAGTTACTTCAGACTGGAGAGAAGTCTAAACACAAAAAGTGAGTGATTAATCTAAAAGTGAATTTGTATTATTAATATGTTAATGTGCTTTTGATAACGCTAAATAAAGTGAAAACTATTTTACTTATTTTGAAACATTTATTTGTGTATTATGTAAATATCAATTTTGGCTAATAATTATACCACTAAGATATATAAACCTAACGTCTATACTTATACATTTTTATAATCAGTGGGACTAAACATTAACATGCCATAATAAAAATACTACAAGACAAAAAGGTGTTCGAATAATAACTCATAAAGTAGTGTATTTTATTGAAAACTGCCCAACCGCGTTTTTCACCTGTAAGGTTTCTGTAATGTTTTGTCAATTCGCAAGACCGAGTAAATTCTTTGTTTCACAAATCACATGTATAAGGTTTCTCTCCTGCATGAATTCTGTAATGTACTTTCAATTGGCTAGACGTAATAAATCCTTTGTTACAGATGTCACATGCAAAAGGTCTCTCTCCTGAATGAATTCTGTAATGTCCTTTCAATTGGCCAGATTGAGTAAATCCTTTATTACAGACATCACATGTGAAAGGTTTCTCTCCTGTATGACTTCTGTAATGTACTTTCAAATGTTTAGACATAATAAACCCTCTGTCACAGATGTCACATGCAAAAGGTCTCTCTCCTGAATGAATTCTGTAATGTCCTTTCAATTGGCCAGATTCAGAAAATCCTTTATTACAGATATCACATGTGAAAGGTTTCTCTCCTGTATGACTTCTGTAATGTACTTTCAATTGGCTAGACGTAATAAATCCTTTGTTACAGATGTCACATGTGAAAGGTCTCTCTCCTGTATGACTTCTGTAATGTACTTTCAATTGGCCAGACGTAATATATCCTTTGTTACAGACGTCACATGCAAAAGGTCTCTCTCCTGCATGACTTCTGTAATGTACTTTCAAATGGCCAGACGTAATAAATCCTTTGTTACAGATGTCACATGCAAAAGGTCTCTCTCCTGAATGAATTCTGTAATGTCCTTTCAATTGGCTAGGCGTAATAAATCCTTTGTTACAGATGTCACATGCAAAAGGTCTCTCTCCTGAATGAATTCTGTAATGTCCTTTCAATTGGCCAGATTCAGTAAATCCTTTATTACAGATATCACATGTGAAAGGTTTCTCTCCTGTATGAATTCTGTAATGTCCTGTCAATTTGCTAGACGTAATAAATGTTTTGTCACAGATGTCACATGTAAAAGGTCTCTCTCCTGTATGAATTCTGTAATGTTCTTTCAAATTGCCTGACTGAATAAATCTTTTGTTACAGATGTCACATGTGAAAGGTTTCTCTCCTGTATGAATTCTGTAATGTCCTGTCAATTTGCTAGACGTAATAAATGTTTTGTCACAGATGTCACATGTTAAAGGTTTCTCTGCTGTATGACTTCTGTAATGTACTTTCAAATTGCCAGATTTTGTATACCCTTTGTTACAGACATCACATTTAAAAGGTTTTTCACCTGTATGTTTTCTGTAATGTATTGTCAAATTGCTAGCCAGAGTAAATCTTTTGTTGCAGACATCACAAGGGAAAAGTTTCTCTCCTGTATGAATTCTGTAATGTACTTTCAAATAGCGAGATTTAGTAAATCCTTTGTTACAGATGTCACATGTGAAAGGTCTCTTTTCTGAATTGGCTTCTTCCTGATATCGTGTGTTTGAATTTACCATATTCACTAAATTCGATTGTTGCGAAGTAATAATACCTGAAACCACAAATAATTAATTATTTCACTACCAATAGAGCAGTTCCAATGTGTGTTAAGGGAAATGCTGAAAACCTTATTATTTTCATATAAATATGTGAAACATGAATGCATTTATTTTAATTTTGTGGAAAAAAAAACTTGCGCCTATTAAGCCTTAAGTTTATAACCCTTGGTTGTAAAATTAGTCCCAATAGTCACAAAAAAATAGAACCTTACCTTACAACTAGCCCGGGGATGAAGAGACCATGTTTCATCCTCTTTAGCAGAACTACAGCAATACTAATTTACTCAAATTTATTATTTTAGAAAGCTATTGAGCTATTTTCCTCCCTTTGCAACTCTACATAACTCTTGACCGGAGCCATAGGCAAAAGGGGATTAAAAATGAAGTGGCCAAGAAGTCTATCAGTCCGATTTTTCCAGCGCCAATATTACTGCACAAAAATCCCCCCGCCTGTGAAAACTTATTTTCAGATAAGGTTAGTACAACAATGCACTCTATCAACCCAGCCATCATTATACAAATAATCAACACACAAATCCACTACATAGAAACTGAAATAAATTAAATACATACAAGTTAAAATAAATTAGTGATATATAAAAGATACTACTATTGAGCCAGAGGATAAAGCTTGGTTGCCGGTCTCTTGTATTGAAAATTACTTTAAAGAATGTACTTTTTGTTCGAAACCTAAGGTGTAATTTATTAATTGTAAAAAAGTTAGAGATATTGGTTACAAAAAGAATTTAAAATGGTAAAGTGTTAGTAAATGATACAAACGCTCTAGAATATATACAGAATGGAGAAATAATTCATATAAAATAAAATTTATGAAAAGAGTGTGAGAATGGTGAATCTTATAACAAAGAACAACAAAGTATTTATTTGCAATAAGCTGAAAGTTTAAAAGAAGATATGAATAGAGTTATGGAGGAAGCTGCAAAGCAAGAAATGTTATTAAAGAAGCAGAAAAATTGGAATTGATTTTTTTCATTTCAAGCTGATATAGAGAGAGCTGAAAAGGATAATAGAGATAAAACAAAGAAAATTAAAGAGCTGGAAGAAGAATTCGAAAAAAAATTAAGTGAAATTGAAAGATAATGAACTTTCATACCGGAAACAAAATCTAGATTACTTAACATAGCATGATAAGGAAGCTGGAGAATTAAAAAAGGAGAATGACATGTTATCAAAAGATAAGGAACTTTAATGGAGGAGAGAAATGGAAAAGCTATAAATAAACTCAATATACAAGTGAGGTTAATAAGTTTATTAAAATTATCGAAGAAGAATAAACTCAAGAAATAAATTAAGAATCTACATGAAGGCGTATAAAAGCTGGAAAACAGATATAAGAAAATGCCTAATAGCTATAATAATTATGAATTTTACACGGCTTCCGACGCCATGTCATATGTTGAGGGTGTACCAGATTCAGCGAATGAATCAGGAACAAGAGAAGATAAATCATTAATAATGGAGACAAGGGACCTTCGTCCAAATGTGATTTGAAAGATTTTTCTTTTTAGGACCTAGACCAGATATTGGTCTCACAATAAACTATTTAAGCAGCCTGGAATCCAGCATGGCAAAAACACATCTTTTTATTCTAGTTGTATAGACATTACTTTTTATTTGTTCCTTAAATCTCGATCCAGAGATGTTTGGTAAGCAGAAATTACTCCTTTATAATGTTGTTGTGTCTAACCTAGTGTATATCATGGTCTGAGCTAAGTAAGACATGTTGGAGCGTATCCAATTTATTAATTGTATTTTAATCATAATAAAATACAAAACATGGTGCATTTAGTACGCAAATAAATTTTGAAGAACGTGAATGCGATTATTTGTATGGAAATGGAATTTCATACCGTATTTTGTGTATTTTTAATGTAATTTTAGAGGTTAAAAATAAAACTGAAAAGACTACAAAATAAAAACTTTTGCGTCATAACTTTCCATTACCTCCCAGGAAAGTTGATTTATTATTGAGAAATCTTGAACACACAGCAGGACCTGATGACCTAACGAATGATATGGTTCATACAGTATCGGCCAATATAAAATTCTCTGAAAAGGAATTTCTCAGATTTTCATCTGCAACAAAAAGTGACCCTGCTTTGCCCAAAGTTCTTGAACTTTATCAAAAGGAATGCCTAAAAAGGAACTTCTTCTGCGTAAGACATGGGGCATCCCATTTTTTAAGATGGCCCTTGACATTGGCGAGTTTAACAAAGAGAAATACCTGATTCTGGTGGACTACAACTCTTGATGGACTGAAGATGTAAAGATTGGCAATAAAACTACCAAGACTATTTATTATTGAAGCAGTAAAACCACTATTTGCACGATTCAGAATGTCAGAGCTACAAGAATTTGCCAAAGAATGACATGTAGAAGTTAAGACAATCAGGCCTCATTATCCTGAAAGCAATGGATTGACAGATAAAGTAGTGGGGGTTGTTAAGAACATGCTTAAAAAATGCCAATGCAATAAAGGAGATTTCAACTACTACTTATTAAATTATAGCAGTACTCCAATTTCCAGACTACAACCTCACTATCACAACTGTTGATGTCCAAGAATCTAAGAAAGACGATACCAATCTCAAAGTATGACCATAGACCCCGAATTGTGGAAGAAAGTCATCGAAACAAGTGAGATGGCACATTATTACATGAAGAGAAGTAGGAAAGCGGGCAACTTCTAAGTTAGTCAGCGGGTCCTGGTGCAAAAGACATCTTTCAACTTAAGGGAAAGAGGTTCTGTAATGGAAAAGTTTCATTATAGATTGTATATAATAGAAGTAAATGGACCTCTATACAGGAGAAATTTGAAATTTCTAAAGAAGCGACAAGCCATTGATTGATGCCGATGGAGGAGGTGCTTGATGCAGCAGAGCATTTGTCCCCTGAGGAGAGATAGGAGTATTCACCAACAGACATGTATACTGATGACAATCAATTACGTAACCAAATCAGGGAGATGTGTAAGAAACCAAAAAAAAATATGTTGATTAATATGCTCATATTTATTAATTTATTGATATAAGCCCCCCCCCCTCCCCTATAATATTGAGATAAAATTTTTTTTAATTTATTCCTTAAATCTATTGAACTCATAATAAAATACAAAACAAGAAACATCACTTTCTAAAGGGAAAAATATTTTTTAACTTCTTTCAGTGATAGAAAAAGAACAGTGCTTTTTAAGTAAACATTTTTGATAAAATGGCGAGAAAGACAAACTGACTGAAGCATAGCTAAATTGAAAAAAATAATAATTATATCCAAGCATGTAAACCTGTTACTGGATTCCATGACTTTTACATAAAGCAAACTGAGTTAGTACAATATCGTCAGTCATTGCCTTCACTAGGAAAATTGAAATTGGGAAGGACATTTTAGAAAACCGTTAAAGGTGAATGAAAGGATAATTTTTTTTACTCTAATTAGATATAAAATTGCCAATTTTGGATTATCTTTGTATCCAAACAAAAATACATTGTTTGGAATCATTATGCCATCCAATCCAAGACATTTTATCAACTAAATAATGGGCTCTGAGACATATGACTCTAAAGAATCCGTTAAAGTAAATGGCAATGAATTCAATTTAAATTACTTTATTTCATCAGCAAAAGTAAAATAATTAAATAAAGTTGGCTACCACAGTTTCAATTCAGTAATAATTTCTTGTATTTTATTGATTATATTTATTCATTTTAATGATACAATATTTAAAAATAATTATAACCAGAAATTTTTATTTTTCATTCATGATCTTGAACAAAAAAACAAAAGTGCAGTTGATATATTAGCTAAAGGTGATGATTTTTAGAGTTTGAATATTTAATAGTAATGATTCCTTATAATTATTAAATAATTCAATTTATAAAAATTTTAGGATTTGTCCATTTGTTTAATATTATACATCGATAAAAAGTTATCTCATCTGTATAATTTTGTAACTATGAATTACATACAGGTGTGGGGCTGCTAAAGAATATGACTTATTGTCTATTTCCATTAATTATCTATAAAATATTTTTTACTTCTTAGTTAATATTTCATAATGCAGTACCAGAACTATCAATCTGATCTCACAAAATGGTAGTGGACATTTGTTACATATTAAGGGATTTCTCCGTAATGCTTTAGTGTACTCACCATCTTCCAAGATCACTTCTTCTTCTTCTTTAAAATGGATTGCGCCATCTGCTAATAAGAGTAAGTTATTATTAACTTATAAAAAAGAAGTAACTTAAAAGATAGTTAAACATTGATTATGTCAGCAATGTCACTAAGATGTTTATTACCAATACAGTACCAGAGTTATCAATCTGATTTCACAACATGGTAGTGGACATTTGTGAGTATTTATACACTAAGGGATTGCTCCGTAATGCTTTAGTGTACTCACCATCTTCCAAGATCACTTCTTCTTCTTCTTTAAAATGGATTGCGCCATCTGCTAATAAGAGTAAGTTATTATTAACTTATAAAAAAGAAGTAACTTAAAAGATAGTTAAACATTGATTATGTCAGCAATGTCACTAAGATGTTTAATACCAATACAGTACCAGAGCTATCAATCTGATCTCACAACATGGTAGTGGACATTTGTGAGTATTTATACACTAAGGGATTGCTCCGTAATGCTTTAGTGTACTCACCATCTTCCAAGATCACTTCTTCTTCTTCTTCTTTAAAATGGATTGCGCGATCTGCTAATAAGAGTAAGCTATTATTAACTTATAAAAAAGAAGTAACTTAAAAGATAGTTAAACATTGATTATAGCAACAATGTTACAAACATGTTTACTACCAATACAGTACCAGAGCTATCAATCTGATCTCACAACATGGTAGTGGTCATTTGCAAGTATTTATATATTAAGGGATTGCTCCGTAATGCTTTAGTGTACTCACCATCTTCCACGATCACTTCTTCTTTTTCTTTAAAATTGATTGCGCCACCATCTGCTAATAAGAGTAAGTTATTATTAACTTATAAAAAAGAAGTACTTAAAAGATAGTTAAACATTGATTATAGCAGCAATAGTGTACTCACCATCTTCCAAAATTACTTCTTCTTTAAATTGGATTGGTCCATCTGCTAATAAGAGTAAGTTATAATTAACTTAGTAAAATTAAAGGGTCATGAATAAATAGATAGTTAAAACACTGATTATATCAGCAATGTCACTAAGAAGTTTACTACCAATGAAGTACCAGAGCTATCAATCTGACCTCATAACATCGTAGGGGACATTTGTAAGTATTTATATATTAATATCATTGAAAATCTTATCAGGTGATTTTCATTCAATATGATGAATGAAATTATATAAACCATTTATTTTTTTTATCAAGATACATTAATTTTTTACATATTTAAAATACTATATTATGTATTAACTAAAATTTCCTTTCACTTTGTGCTCATTGTATTTACTTTAGGGTACCAACATTTTACGTAGATATATAAACTTTGTTCTGTTCAAAATCTACATTTAAAGGGTTTGGTATTTAAACCCCATTTCATGTCTTTATTTGTATTATATAAATATAAGCAGTAATTATATATAACTTACTAGTGTACATATGATTACTTTAGAATCAAAACCCGCTAAATCCATTTTGAGAAATTTTTCAGGAGAGGCCATTTTACTGTAACAACTATAGTATTGTTGATGGTGAAAACTTATGTTAAGACAATCATGGAGTTTGGTTCTTTCGAAAAACTTTTACCCAAATTCAAATGCCTGGGTGAGGGTAATCTTTGAACTTCTTACAAAATTTCTGAAAATGGATATAGCTTGTTTTGATTCTAAAGGCCTCACATCGATAAAGTATTTGTATAGTTATTGCAGTATGATTTTTTTTTTATTGATAGACAGTGCTAATACCTTCTCTATAACTACTTAGCTTTCTGATTAAGCATTCAGCAGGAGTTACACAGAAAATAGTTAATTTACCTGTCATTTCCATCATGAGTAAGACAAAACTATATAAAAAATAAACAGGTTTAAAAAAGGCAAGAAGAACAATGAATTGATGACTAGATGGGTAGATCGTGAACAAGCCGATAGCTGAGACAACCTACGAGGATATAAGGGTAATGGAGCGGACACACTACTAGCAAGGGAAAGATTGGCTGGTCCTGGGGAGGGGGTATACTAGAGTTCCCTCATCATCCATCACTTTTGTAATTATTTCAATTGTCACAACCTTTGCTTTACCATTTGAAAGTTATATAACATTACGGAATTGAGGATATAAAAACTGCCGGTCTGATAAAATAATCGATTTTTACAAATAGGCTTTAAAGCTAATTTTTGACAAAATCTTAATTTACAACTGTTATTTATATTTAAGTGTTTACAAATAAGTGAATAAAAAAAGAAGTAACTTAAAAGATAGTTAAACATTGATTATATCAGCAATGTCACTAAGATGTTACTACCAATACAGTACCAGAGCTATCAATCTGATCTCACAACATGGTAGTGGACATTTGCAAGTATTTATATATTAAGGGATCGCTCCGTAATGCTTTAGTGTACTCACTATCTTCCACGATTAATTCTTCTTTAAAATTGATTGGACCATCTGCTAACAAGAGTAAGTTGTTATTAACTTAAAAAAAAGAAGTAACTTAAAAAAAAGTTAAACATTGATTATATCAGCAATGTCACTAAGATGTCACTACCAATACAGTACCAGAACTATCAATCTGATCTCACAACATGGAAGTGGACATTTGCAAGTATTTATATATTAAGGGATCGCTCCGTAATGCTTTAGTGTACTCACTATCTTCCACGATTAATTCTTCTTTAAAATTGATTGGACCATCTGCTAACAAGAGTAAGTTGTTATTAACTTAAAAAAAAGAAGTAACTTAAAAGAAAGTTAAACATTGATTATATCAGAAATGTCACTAAGATGTTACTACCAATACAGTACCAGAGCTATTAATCTGATCTCACAACATGGTAGTGGACATTTGCAAGTATTTATATATTAAGGGATCGCTCCGTAATGCTTTAGTGTACTCACCATCTTCCAAGATTACTTCTTCTTTAAAATTGATTGGTCCATCTGCTAACAAGAGTAAGTTATTATTAACTTATAAAAAATAAGTAACTTAAAAGATAGTTAAACATTGATTATATCAGCAATGTCACTAAGATGTTACTACCAATACAGTACCAGAACTATCAATCTGATCTCACAGCATGGTAGTGGACATTTGCAAGTATTTATATATTATAAGCTCTGTAATGCTTTAGTGTACTCACCATCTTCCAAAATTAATTCTTCTTCTTCTTTGAAATGGATTGGTCCATCTGCTAATAAGAGTAAGATATAATTAACTTATTAAAAATTAAAAGGTCATAAATAAATAGATAGCTAAAAAGATTGATTATATCAGCAATGCTATGTTAAGACATTAACTACCAATAGTTCCTTTGTGATAAAGGAAATGCTGAAAACCTGTTATTTTGAGGTGAAAGATAAGATATTTAATCTTAAAAGGGCTTGCATTTTATAAGCACAGGTGAATTTCTATCATAGGGAATATGTCAGATAACTCGCAAAATTGATTAAATGCGGCAGGTGTTGATAATTTTTGTGGGTCACATTTAATTTGATAAAACATGTACCATCTAGTTATGTTGAATAACCCAATTATGTGTGACAAATATACATACATTTAGGAGCTGAACATTAAAACCACCCTAACAAACACAAAATCCATATTTCTATCTTAACTTACAATCAAATTCTTCTATTGTTTGCTTTATGCCCTTAAATGACTCCTTGACATCTGCAAACAAAACAATCAAAATCATTGGAAATACTATCAGGTGATTTTATAATCATTATATTCTTATTTAATACGATTAAAAACTATTACAATAAAGCAGTTTTTTTGTTTCAAAATCTCTTTATTAATTTTACTGTTTAGTTAAAAAGTTATAGAATTGACAATAATTTAAATCTATAAACTAAAATTTCCACTCTGTGCTCATTTACTGTATTGTAACAACACTTCAATACTGGATATATAGTCTTTGTCCTGTTATAAATCCTATGTACAATTAAATGGTTTGGCACTTAAACCACAACTCACATCTTTATTTGAATTATATAAATATAAACAGTAATTATACATAACATTTAGAATCAAACCCCATTATATCTATTTTCGGAAATTTCACAGGAGAAACAAAAAACAAACCCATTTTACCACAACTATGATATTGTTGATGATGAAAACTTATCATAAAACGATCATGGGCTTGGTTCTTTCCAAAAGCATTTACCCAAATACAAATGCCTGGGTTAAGGTAGTTTATTCCTCTCCTGTCAAATTTCTGAAAATGGATATAGTGGGTTTTGATTCTAAAGGCCTCACATAGAGAGAGTACACGTAGATAAAGAATTTGTATACTTATTGTGTTATCACTTTTTAATTTTATTGATAGATAGTGCTAATAGCTTCTCTAAAACTACTTAGCTCAATATTGTATGAAATATCTTTACATATTTCAATGCATTTTCAGAGCTTTCTTATTAAGCATTCAACAGTAGTAATATACAGAATAGTTATTGTACCTGTTGTATCCATCATCAATTCATCAAGAAACCTGCAACAAACAATTCTCATTCCACAACAATTCACTAGACTACATAGGTATGATTTTGTAGGAGCCAATGTCTCAAACACCAGAAATGAACGGAGCTCTCATTGAATCACTCAAAGCATAGAGGTTATACCATGTTATCATTAATTGAGGTGGGATTTATATTAAATAAAAAAAATTAAATAAGTACATTTAAATGTATTTATTTTCACAGAAATATGCAGCTAGAAATGAGAAATATGTAAAATCATAAATGCACTTACTGTAACTCAAATGGCCAAAATTATATGAACACTATTATTTTCAAATCTTAGGTTAATCAAAATGTTCAAAAGAAATATATGAGATAAATAAACACAGATATGGAAAGAAAAACAAAACAGAAGAAAAACTGTTCTACACGCCATTTCAAATTTTCGATTAACTACTGCCTTGATCAGGCCTTAAGTTTGATTTATAACAGCTAATGGCCACCCAACATCCATGGTTTTTTAGCATGTTTAAAAATAACCATTTCCATTGGAGGCAATGTGACTTCCGGAATTTCCAGTTACGTCCATTCTACAGTGCACGTCTTATATAAATTAACTGTAACCTTTTCAACCCCCCCCCCTAAAGGCTAGCTTAAGCCCGAATTTCCTCATTTCCATTGAAAAAACGCCTAAATCCCCTGAAATCATTCATCTCGAATCACTCCCAGTACTCATCCCTGTTCAACCTCCATCCTAACACCTTTCATTGTTTTCCAGTATTGCTCAATGTTTATAAATTTTACCATTACTTTTCTTTGCCTGCATCAACGACCTTCATAAATCTATCCATCACTTCACATTCCAGCTTTATGCCAACAACACACAAATTTGCCTATCCTTATCTCCTAGGCAGCTGTACTCCACTTTCCTTTAGATTCAAGAATTGAAGAAGACCTGGACCGAATTAAAACCAGGGGCTCACGCCATAATCTTCATTTGAATGCGGAGAAATCCAAGGCTCTCATATTTAGTTAACCCCCCCCCCCCTTCTCAATAGCCTAATTAATATTCTCTCCGTAACGATCGATCCGATTCTCTACTTTAGTCAAAAATTTAGGTTTGGTCATCGACCATACTCTTTCCTAGAAACATCACATTTTCCAAACCACCGGACAATCTATTTCCACCTTTCCACTGATAAATCGATTCTTACATCTCTTCCCATTACATATGCGACAATTCCTGGTTTCCTCTCTTGTCTTCCCCCATTTTTACTATAGCTGGGTGGTGTATGGTGACTTCTCGGGGGATCTCAAGGCTCGGTTAAAGAGGCTGATGAACTGTTTCCTTAGATTTATACTCGGGATCCCCAAAGACTTTCGCATTTCGCAGGACTACTCCGAGGTGCGATGGCTCATCGCCAATACTTCTTTGGATCCCTCCTCTTCAATACTGTCATGACTAAACGACTCCATAGCTTTAGCGACCTCGACTAATACAAATCGGCGATCTAATCTCCCAACCACCTGACCTGTATTTCCCATCCCACAAATCTGGTTCCTTTGATCGTCCTGTTCTTATCCGCGCCACAAACTTCTGGAACTATATTCCTATTGATATTCGTCGTTTATCGACTCTCCCAATATTCAAATCTAGACCTTACCAGTTTCTTACCTTCCTCCAATCTAAAAATTCAGAATTCGCCAACGCAGGCAAAACCACCAGAACATATTCTTCTACTTATTTCACTACGCAATAATTGTTAGAATAACTAGTACAATACAGGGAATCGTGAAGCCGAAAGAGTAGTGAACTCTCTCACTACACAAGTTCATGACTCAATGAGGAATCGGAAGATGGCGAAGTGCCACGAGCGACTTTGCGGCTTACAAGGGAATCACTGTAAATTTTGGAAGCTCCTTAAGACCACTACCAAGAAAGATTTAGGCGACACCCATCGGAAGAACAGGCGAAAATACTGGCCGACCACTACACCACCGCTAGCACAGGTCACAACCACGAACTTCGTCTCGCTGAAGCAGCTCAAAGTGATTATTCACCAGTGTCAGGGAAAAGGATGGGGTACATACTTGTTTTGCTGAAGCAGCTGCCTAGTAAAGGGATTGCCCAACTCGCTAACATGGACAATTCTTGCATCAGGTTAGTTTACTTCCATAAGCCATCTTGTTCCCACTACTGAAGCCCAAAAAGAGAGGTGATCACCCAGCCCACCACTGGAAAATATTCTACATAAATTACCTGAAAGTGTTCTGTTCAGAAAATCCCATCATTCCGTAGGAACAAACATGGTTTCAAGCTCATCTGAGTACAGAACATCTGCTTGTGAATGTACAGAATTAAGTTTGTTTTTTTTCATTTCAATTCTGAAATAATCTTCCGACCTGGGAGGAGGGCTCCCAAAGAATCGCATTTTAGTTTTATCTTAAATTTAAATATAATTTCTTCTGTGGGCTCTTACAGTTTTGCAAAGAAACGGTAGATAATAGCGAAGCTATCAATCAATGACATAAGATGAATCTCTAATTGTAAGGGATAAGAAAACGGCATTTGTATGCCAGGTACTCTCTTAATGGCATAATATCACGTTTGTAATTATATACTTTATATTTAATTTTATCTTTAGCTTCTGTTAATAAAAAAAGGATAATTCTGGGAAAAGGAAAAATTGTTTATTTACACATATATTCATTAATTTAATACACAAATAAGTACGTACGTTGATAAAATTAACACTATTAACAACTAAAGTTAAAATTGCACCTTATAACTAAAGCGACTGGCCAGTTTTCCTTTGTTGAATTCTTCAATTCAGCATATTATTAAATAATGGTTATAATGACGTATTTTACATCTAATAACAATTAAATTTGAATCGTGATCATTTATCAAGTAGTTACTTCAGACTGGAGAGAAGTCTAAACGAAAAGTGAGTGATTAATCTAAAAGTGAATTTGTATTATTAATATGTTAATGTGCTTTTGATAACGCTTAATAAAGTGAAAACTATTTTACTTATTTTGAAACATTTATTTGTGTTCACATGAATATTAATTTTGGCTAATAATTATACCACTAAAATATATAAACCTAACGTCTGTACTTATACATTTTTATAATCAGTGGGACTAAACACTAACATGCCATGATAAGAATACTACAAGGCAAAAATGTGTTCGAACAATAACCCACAAAGAAGTGCATTTTATTGAAAACAGCTCGACTGCATTTTTCACCTGTATGATTTCAGTAATGTTTTGTCAATTCGCAAGACCGAGTAAATTCTTTGTTTCACAAATCACATGTATAAGGTTTCTCTCCTGCATGACTTCTGTAATGTACTTTCAAATGGCCAGACGTAATAAATCCTTTGTTACAGATGTCACATGTGAAAGGTCTCTCTCCTGTATGACTTCTGTAATGTACTTTCAAATGGCCAGACCTAATAAATCCTTTGTTACAGATGTCACATGCAAAAGGTCTCTCTCCTGAATGAATTCTGTAATGTACTTTTAATTGGCCAGATTGAGTAAATCCTTTATTACAGACATCACATGTGAAAGGTTTCTCTCCTGTATGAATTCTGTAATGGCCTGTCAATCGGCAAGACGTAGTAAATCCTTTGTTACAGATGTCACATGTGAAAGGTCTCTCTCCTGTATGACTTCTGTAATGTACTTTCAAATGGCCAGGCGTCATAAATCCTTTGTTACAGATGTCACATGCAAAAGGTCTTTGTCCTGAATGAATTCTGTAATGTCCTTTCAATTGGCCAGATTCAGTAAATCCTTTATTACAGACATCACATGTGAAAGGTTTCTCTCCTGTATGAATTCTGTAATGTCCTGTCA
Organism: Acanthosoma haemorrhoidale; assembly: GCA_930367205.1. Lineage (NCBI taxonomy): Eukaryota > Metazoa > Arthropoda > Insecta > Hemiptera > Acanthosomatidae > Acanthosoma > Acanthosoma haemorrhoidale. The sequence continues at coordinate 2,709,285 of OV884013.1, forward strand.
ATTGGCTAGACGTGATAAATCCTTTATTACAGACATCACATGTGAAAGGTTTCTCTCCTGTATGACTTCTGTAATGGCCTGTCAATTGGCTAGACGTAATAAATGTTTTGTCACAGATGTCACATGTAAAAGGTCTCTCTCCTGTATGAATTCTGTAATGTTCTTTTAAATGGCCAGACTGAATAAATCTTTTGTTACAGATGTCACATGTGAAAGGTTTCTCTCCTGTATGACTTCTGTAATGCACTTTCAAATCGCCAGATTTTGTACACCCTTTGTTACAGACATCACATTTAAAAGGTTTTTCACCTGTATGTTTTCTGTAATGCATTGTCAAATTGCTAGCCAGAGTAAATCTTTTGTTGCAGACATCACAAGGGAAAAGTTTCTCTCCTGTATGAATTCTGTAATGTACTTTCAAATAGCGAGATTTAATAAATACTTTGTTGCATATGTCGCATGTAAAAGGTCTCTTTTCTGTATGACTTTTGTAATGTATTTTAAAACAGCCGGGGTTAGTAAATTCTTTGTTACAGATGTCACATGTGAAAGGTCTCTTTTCTGAATTGGCTTCTTCCTGATATCGTGTGTTTGAATTTACCATATTCACTAAATTCGATTGTTGCGAAGTAACAATACCTGAAACCACAAATAAATCATTATTTCACTACCAATAGAGCAGTTCCACTGTGTGTTAAGGGAAATGCTGAAAACCTTATTATTTTCATAGAAATATGTAAAACATGAATCCATTTATTTTAATTTTGTGAAAAAAAAAACTTGCGCCTATCAAGCCTTAAGTTTATAACCCTTGGTAGTAAAATTAGTCCCAATAGTCACAAAAAAATAGAACCTTAGCTTACAACTAGGCCGGGGATGAAGGGACCACGTTTCATCCTCTTTAGCAGAACTACAGCAATACTAATTTACTCAAATTTATTATTTTAGAAAGCTATTGAGCTATTTTCCTCCCTCTGCAACTCAACATAACTCTTGACCGGAGCCATAGGTTCCATCATTTCCTGATTTTTCGCCCCCTTACTTCACCTCCTGAACGTGATGTTACGTCTGGTCCCGTCAATCATATCGCTCGTTAGCAGTTAGTTCAACGCCAATAGCAGGACTTCTGGAAACGCTGGCGCTACGAGTACCTGCATACTCTGCAGCAGGGAAGCAAATGGTTGCATCCATCTACGCCTATAGCTCCAGGGACGGTTGTCCTTATTCACGAGGACAACCTACCTCCGCTTAAGTGGTCATTGGGCCGCATTCCGTCGGTATTTCCTGGTTCCGACGCTGTCACCCGTGTGGCTAAAGTCACCACCCCTTTCGGGACAGTTCGCCGCCCTGTGGTGAAACTGTGCCCTCTGCCATCTCAATAACAATCTCGCCGTTCATCTGTCCTCTGTGTTTGTTTTTTAGACGTGAGACTTCTAATGCGGGCGGCATGTTCGGGCGTGCGTGGCTGCCGTGAATTTTTGTGGCGGCGGGGGTTGCGTCGAGATCGACGTCGGCTGTTACGGTGGCCCTGGTGAAATATAATCGATAGTTTTCACCCGATCGATCGAAAGTCTTATCTAGGTGGCCCCTCCCCTCTCTTTCTCACTTCTCTGTAAGACTATGACCAAGCTAGTTGGACTTCATCTGTGTAATCGTCTGTTTCCATCTGGAGTCATCGTCCAGCGGTGTTGTTCAACATATCCTCTAATTAATCCCCAACCTCCTAAAATCCCTTCGTCGAAAGAACATCGCTTGCAACCCAGCTTCGGATGGTCACCTTGTGGCAGGAACGACTCCGGACTTGGTAAGTTTTCTTTCATTTATTCGCCTATTTCGCTCCATGATTCTTTTCACCTTTTATTTCCCTGTGGGTGTAAATAACGAGCTCTCGGAAATTTCATCTTCCGTAAATTTCGAGAGTCGGGTTTACAATACAAGTTAAAATAAATTAGTGATATATAAAAGATACTACTATTGAGGCAGAGGATAAAGCTTGGTTGCCGGTCTAAAAAATAGAACCTTACCTTACAACTAGCCCGGGGATGAAGAGACCATGTTTCATCCTCTTTAGCAGAACTACAGCAATACTAATTTACTCAAATTTATTATTTTAGAAAGCTATTGAGCTATTTTCCTCCCTTTGCAACTCTACATAACTCTTGACCGGAGCCATAGGCAAAAGGGGATTAAAAATGAAGTGGCCAAGAAGTCTATCAGTCCGATTTTTCCAGCGCCAATATTACTGCACAAAAATCCCCCCGCCTGTGAAAACTTATTTTCAGATAAGGTTAGTACAACAATGCACTCTATCAACCCAGCCATCATTATACAAATAATCAACACACAAATCCACTATATAGAAACTGAAATAAATTAAATACATACAAGTTAAAATAAATTAGTGATATATAAAAGATACTACTATTGAGCCAGAGGATAAAGCTTGGTTGCCGGTCTCTTGTATTGAAAATTACTTTAAAGAATGTACTTTTTGTTCGAAACCTAAGGTGTAATTTATTAATTGTAAAAAAGTTAGAGATATTGGTTACAAAGTAGAATTTAAAATGGTAAAGTGTTAGTAAATGATACAAACGCTCTAGAATATATACAGAATGGAGAAATAATTCATATAAAATAAAATTTATGAAAAGAGTGTGAGAATGGTAAATATTATAACAAGGAACAAGAAAGTATTTATTTGCAATAAGCTGAAAGTTTAAAAGAAGATATGAATAGAGTTATGGAGGAAGCTGCAAAAGTAAGAAATGTTATTAAAGAAGCAGAAAAATTGGAATTGATTTTTTTCATTTCAAGCTGATATAGAGAGAGCTGAAAAGGATAATAGAGATAAAACAAAGAAAATTAAAGAGCTGGAAGAAGAATTAGAAAAAAAATTAAGTGAAATTGAAAGATAATGAACTTACATACCAGAAACAAAATCTAGATTACTTAACATAGCATGATAAGGAAGCTGGAGAATTAAAAAAGGAGAATGACATGTTATCAAAAGATAAGGAACTTTAATGGAGGAGAGAAATGGAGAAGCTATAAACTCAAAATACAAGTGAGGTTAATAAGTTTATTAAAATTATCGAAGAAGAATAAACTCAAGAAATAAATTAAGAATCTACATGAAGGCGTACAAAAGCTGGAAAACAGATATAAGAAAATGCCTAATAGCTATAATAATTATGAATTTTACACGGCTTCCGACGCCATGTCATATGTTGAGGGTGTACCAGATTCAGCGAATGAATCAGGAACAAGAGAAGATAAACAATTAATAATGGAGACAAGGGACCTTCGTCCAAATGTGATTTGAAAGATTTTTCTTTTTAGGACCTAGACCAGATATTGGTCTCACAATAAACTATTTAAGCAGCCTGGAATCCAGCATGGCAAAAACACATCTTTTTATTCTAGTTGTATAGACATTACTTTTTATTTGTTCCTTAAATCTCGATCCAGAGATGTTTGGTAAGCAGAAATTACTCCTTTATAATGTTGTTGTGTCAAACCTAGTGTATATCATGGTCTGAGCTAAGTAAGACATGTTGGAGCGTATCCAATTTATTAATTGTATTTTAATCATAATTGTAATGTCTTGATAAGGCTTCTAACATACAATAAACTGAACACCATGTACGTAAATTTAATGATTTATTGCTTTACAGATTTATAGATATATAGCCTCAAAACAAACCTTAAAACAAAAACTGAGCAGGGAAGGTAACCCCGCTGGTTCCTAATCGATACATGAAATCGATATTACCTATACCACATTCTCCCCCCTCCAATCGACAAAATAATGAAAAATTACAAAAAAAACAAATCACCTTTTTTTTTTTTTTTTTTTTTTTTTTTTTTTTTTTTTTTTTTTTTTTTTTTTTTTTTTTTTTTTTTTTTTTTTTTTTTTTAACGTAAATTATTTTGTAAAAAGAAATCACAGGAACATAATTTATATTTCTTCGATCAATCTTGTTGTCGGTTTCTTGAATCGTTGAGGGCGAGCTGACTCACATAGTTGGTCTTTTTGGCATGTGCTCGGTAAAATGCCAGATTGACTGGTTGGCATCTCCTGAGTTGGCTCCAAAATGGTATCATTAGTCACCTGTGTTGATACAGGTTCCGCATGACTTGAATAGGCCGGCAAAACCTCTCGTGCAGTAGAGGACCCATGGATTTGGTCCAGATGCCTGGTCCACTGTCTATTCAGTGATGGCACAAAAACTTGACGTCTTCGAGGCCCTAAGCATTTAACAACCGATGCTGGAATCCATTTCTCCCCAGAATGCCGATAGTTTCGTACATAAACTGAACTTCCTTCAGGATAAGAATCAGTAGCCGTAGGTGACCCACGATAAGCATTTACTTGTTTTTCCTGAGCCATTTGCACCTTAGTCGACATAGCAAGAGGTCGTAGGAGGTCAAGTCTGGTCCTTAGCTGACGGCCAATCAACACCTGGGCGGGGGAAACTCCAGTGGTAATATGAGGCGTATTACGATAATCCAACAGGAATCTATTCAGAGTCACGTCCAAATCTGAAACAGAAGAATCTACCAGAGCGGTCTTCAAACTTCGTTTGATGGAGCGTACAGCATTCTCAGCTGCGCCATTGGTCTTTGGTGAAAATGGCGCTCCATGCTTGAGGTCAACGCCATTATGCTGAAGAAAATTCCTAAACGTCTCACTATCGAAAGCCGAATAATTGTCAGAAACAATGGTTTCAGGCAACCCGAAACGAGCAAACACCTGTCTCAAGATTTTCATAGTGGTTTCCGTGGACATTGAATGCGTAGGAAAAGCTTCAATCCATTTTGTGTGACTATCAATGATGACAAAGAAATAACGTCCCTCTAGTGGTCCCAGATAATCTATATGAAGGCGCTGCCAAGGTTTAGCTGGCCATTCCCACGGTACTAGAGCTGCCTTTGGGGGGTTATCCTTAGTGGCGTTGCATGCATGACAAGATCGGACTATCTCTTCTACGTCCTCATCCAAATTTGGCCACCACGCATACGATCTCGCTAGGGATTTTACTTTTACCATACCCATGTGAGAAGCGTGAAGCTCCTTCAGGACCTGTTGTCGCAATGCTGTTGGCACAATAACACGATATCTCCATAGAAGGATATCCTTTTCTACAAACAACTCGTCCTTCTTTCGGAAATAGTGCCGAAATTTAGCTTCGACTCCGCCTGGCCATCCGAACTTTAAAAAAGCAATGATCTTCATAAGGATGTCATCCTTCTTGGTTGCTGCCAAAATTGTCTTGTAGTTTAATGGAAGTTCACTGGAAACGTCAAAAATGTAGTTGATACATAGGTCAGGCTCATTTGATATTGGACATTCAGGAAGTGGTGCTCGAGAAAACCAATCGGCTATATTTTTTTCAGACTTCACCCATTCTACATCATACATGTAGTTAGACAAAATAAGTGCCCACCGCTGCAACCGATTTGCTGCACAGGTTGGGATACCATTCTTTGGTCCAAAGATTGATATTAAAGGCCTATTATCGTTCACTAAAATGAACCTCCGTCCATACAAGTAGCTATGAAATCTGCTGATTCCAAACATCAAGGCTGCTCCCTCCTTATGAAGCTGAGAGTAGGATTTTTCGGCTTGAGACAACGTTCGACTGGCAAATGCTAACGGTCGATTTAATCCATCTGCATATCGCTGGTATATCACCGCACCCAATCCAAAGTCAGATCCATCCACCGCTAAACGAATTGGGTAGTCTGGGTTGTAATGAGCAAGGCACCACTCCAACTCCACGGGTGCCCCTTTTTCAGCAAACAGTAGAGTGGTGACAAAATTGTTGCTAAATCCGGCAGAAACTTTGATAAAAAATTTACTACTCCCAAAAAACGTTGGAGTTCCTTAACATCATTTGGTATTGGGGCTTCCAAAATCGTACGAACCTTGTCATCGGTTGAATGTAACCCTTGAGCATCTATTCTGAAGCCCAGGTATTCGATTGAGCTCTTGCCGATCTCACATTTCTTGATAGACACAGTGAGTCCCACTTCTCTAAGTTTTTCTAATACTTTGAAGACTCTAGTCCGCAACTCTTCAACATTTCGGGCTCCTATTAAAACGTCGTCAATCATGACTGATGTACCTTCTAATCCGGAGAGCAAAATATCCATAGCTTTCTGAAATTTGCTTGGAGCTGACGCAATGCCAAAAGGCAAACGAGTGTAACGAAACAAACCCTTCTGTCTTCAGGATGTCACGTGATTCTTCATCGACCTCATATTGCTGGTAAGCGTGCGAAAGGTCGACTTTCGCAAAAATTGAACAACCCTGTACTCGTTGAAATATATCCTCTCCTCGTGGAAGTGGGTGTTGATCGATGAGAAGGTGGGGGTTCACTGTCAATTTGTAATCCCCGCATATACGAATCGACCCATCTTTCTTTAATACCGGGACGATTGGTGATCCCCATGGGCTGTAGTCGATTGGTTCAAGAATTCCTTCATGAACCAAACGATCGATCTCTGCACTAACACCAGCTTGCATGGCGAATGGCACAGGTCTCGCTTTCATGAATCTGGGTTTTGCATTAGGTGTCAAATCCAAGTTAACTTTTCCTTTATTGAACTTGCCCAATCGATCAGTGAAAACTTTGGGGAAATTCTGCACCGCTTCCTGTAACAATACCGTTGACATATCCGTATTGAAAAACACTGGTTGAGCTGTCCTGTGACTAGGACCCACTATTTTGAACCCAAGATGCTCAAACCACGATCTACCGAGTAGTGGAGGCCCAGTAGAATTGACCACGAAAAACGTCATATCATGATATTCTTGATTTTTATACTCGATAGATACATTTACAGCACCCAGTGGCCGAGATTTTTCATTGAAATATGACACGAAAGTCTTTCCAGTAGCCAACAATGGTAAATGTGCACAGCTTTCTTTGTACATGGAAAGGGGTACAATAGTACTAAGACATCCTGTGTCTATTTGAAAAGATATTTCAGTATCCCGATTTAGTTTAAGCGTAACGTGATACCCAAATTCCCCATCTCCACTAGCTTCAATATGATATAAGGACTCTAACTGATCACTGAGATCTTCTGACACAAAATGCGTTTTTTCTTTACTTGATTGTTTTCTAGTATCAATAGGTTGGGTCTGGGGCCTTTCTGACCAATCGGACTAGCTATTTCTCGGACACATTTTCGCTAAATGTCCAATCCGTAAACATTGTTTGCAAGAATAATTTTTGAATTTACATCTTGAATATTCGTGGTTAGTATAACCGCAAACAGAACATCGTTTTTTCTCTGCTCCAGCCGAACTGGGATATACCATTTGTTTATTTTTCTTGGAACTCTTAGTTATTGAGTCGGTAGTTTGTGAACATTCACCTTTACAAAACCCTACAGATTCTTGTTTTACCTCCAAAAGTCTGTACTGCTGTTCCGTGATTTCTTTATTGGTGGCAATTCGAATTGCATCAACAATCGTAAGCTTTTCAGCGTCCTCTTCAAATAAACGGTCACGAGCGAGACCCTTTTGCATCCCAATCACGAATCTGTCGACCAACATTTTGTCAAGATAATTGCCGAACTTACAATTACCCGCCAGATTACGGAGTCGGGCAATCCATTCATTAATAGTTTCATTGTGTTCTCTAATAGCATTGTAAAACTTGAAACGTGATGCAAACACCGATTCCGTCTTCGAGAAATGATTATCCAACAAAACAACCAGTTCTTTATAGGCAACAGACTCCGGATTTACCGGAATGGCTAAATTGGTCAATAATTTGAAAGCGTCCTCGCTCAAAGCGTTTAGAAATGTGTCGCGTTTTAGGTCCTCAGTCTTGAAAAAATGTTTATTCGCTCTAAAAAAACTTTCCATACGAGGCTTATACACTTGCCAGTCGTTTGCCAGTGAAAACTCCCGCAACTGCCCGACGATCACTCCTTCACTCATCTTTGACGATGCTTTACAATTATAAGGAAAACACTCACCCTGCGATTTTCAGTCATCAGTTGTTGCTAAGACATCCCATCCTCGTCGCCATATTTGTAATGTCTTGATAAGGCTTCTAACATACAATAAACTGAACACCATGTACGTAAATTCACTGAGATTTATAGATTTATAGATATATAGCCTCAAAACAAACCTTAAAACAAAAACTGAGCAGGGAAGGTAACCCCGCTGTTTCCTAATCGATACATGAAATCGATATTACCTATACCACAATAATAAAATACAAAACATGGTGCATTTAGTACGCAAATAAATTTTGAAGAACGTGAATGCGATTATTTGTATGGAAATGGAATTTCATACCGTATTTTGTGTATTTTTAATGTAATTTTAGAGGTTAAAAATAAAACTGAAAAGACTACAAAATAAAAACTTTTGCGTCATAACTTTCCATTACCTCCCAGGAAAGTTGATTTATTATTGAGAAATCTTGAACACACAGCAGGACCTGATGACCTAACGAATGATATGGTTCATACAGTATCGGCCAATATAAAATTATCTGAAAAGGAATTTCTCAGATTTTCATCTGCAACAAAAAGTGACCCTGCTTTGCCCAAAGTTCTTGAACTTTATCAAAAGGAATGCCTAAAAAGGAACTTCTTCTGCGTAAGACATGGGGCATCCCATTTTTTAAGATGGCCCTTGACATTGGCGAGTTTAACAAAGAGAAATACCTGATTCTGGTGTACTACAACTCTTCATGGACTGAAGATGTAAAGATTGGCAATAAAACTACCAAGACTATTTATTATTGAAGCAGTAAAACCCCTATTTGCACGATTCAGAATGTCAGAGCTACAAGAATTTGCCAAAGAATGACATGTAGAAGTTAAGACAATCAGGCCTCATTATCCTGAAAGCAATAGATTGACCGATAAAGAAGTGGGGGTTGTTAAGAACATGCTTAAAACATGCCAATGCAATAAAGGAGATATCAACTACTACTTATTAAATTATAGCAGTACTCCAATTTCCAGACTACAACCTCACTATCACAACTGTTGATGTCCAAGAATCTAAGAAAGACGATACCAATCTCAAAGTATGACCATAGACCCCGAATTGTGGAAGAAAGTCATCGAAACAAGTGAGATGGCACATTATTACATGAAGAGAAGTAGGAAAGCAGGCAACTTCGAAGCTAGTCAGCAGGTCCTGGTGCAAAAGACATCTTTCAACTTAAGGAAAAGAGCTTCGGTAATGGAAAAGTTTCATTATAGATCGTGTATAATAGAAGTAAATGGACCTCTATACAGGAGAAATTTAGAATTTCTAAAAAAGCGACAAGCCATTGATTGATGCCGATGGAGGAGGTGCTTGATGCAGCAGAGCATTTGTCCCCTGAGGAGAGATAGGAGTATTCACCAACAGACGTGTATACTGATGACAATCAATTACGTAACCAAATCAGGGAGATGTGTAAGAAACCAAAAAAAAATATGTTGATTAATATGCTCATATTCATTAATTTATTGATAAAAGCCCCCCCCCTCCCCTATAATATTGAGATAAAATTTTATTAAATTTATTCCTTAAATCTATTCAACTCATAATAAAATACAAAACAAGAAACATCACTTTCTAAAGGGAAAAATATTTTTTAACTTCTTTCATTGATAGAAAAAGAACAGTGCTTTTTAAGTAAACATTTTTGATAAAATGGCGAGAAAGACAAACTGACTGAAGCATAGCTAAATTGAAAAAAATTATAATTACATCCAAGGATGTAAACCTGTTACTGGATTCCATGACTTCTACATAAAGCAAACTGAGTTAGTACAATATCGTCAGTCATTGCCTTCACTAGGAAAATTGAAATTGGGAAGGACATTTCAGAAAACCGTTAAAGGTGAATGAAAGGATAATTTTTTTTGCTCTAATTAGATACAAAATTGCCAATTTTGGATTCTCTTTGCTTGGGATTGCTCCATAATGCTTTAGTGTACTCACCATCTTCCAAGATCACTTCTTTTTCTTCTTTAAAATGGATTGTGCCATCTGCTAATAAGAGTAAGTTATTATTAACTTATAAAAAAGGAGTAACTTAAAAGATAGTTAAACATTGATTATATCAGCAATGTCACTACCAATACAGTACCAGAACTATCAATCTGATCTCACAACATGGTAGTGGACATTTGCAAGTATTTATATATTAAGGGATTGCTCTGTAATGCTTTAGTGTACTCACCATCTTCCAAAATTAATTCTTCTTCTTCTTTAAAATGGATTGGTCCATCTGCTAATAAGAGTAAGATATAATTAACTTATTAAAAATTAAAAGGTTATAAATAAATAGATAGTTAAAAACAGTGATTATATCAGTAATGCTATGTTAAGACATTAACTACCAATAGAGTAGTCTAACTTTGTGATAAAGGAAATGCTGAAAACCTGTTATTTTAAGGTGAAAGATAAGATATTTAATCTTAAAAGGGCTTGCATTTTATAAGCACAGGTGTATTTCTATAATAGGGAATATGTCAGATAACTCGCAAAATTGATTAAATGCTGCAGGTGTTGATATTGATTGTGGGTCACATTTAATTTGATAAAACATGTACCATCTAGTTATGTTGAATAACCCAATTATGTGGGACAAATATACATAGATTTAAGAGTTGAACACTAAAACCTACTTAACAAACACAAAATTCATATTTCTATCTTGACTTACAATCAAAATCTTCTATTTCTTCCTTTATGCCCTTAAAGGGTTCCTCGACATCTGCAAACAAAACAATCAAAATCATTGGAAATACTATCAGGTGATTTTATAATCATTATATTCTTATTCAATACGATTAAAAAATATTACAATAAAGCAGTTTTTTTGTTTTAAAATCTCTTTATTAATTTTACTGTTTAATTAAAAAGTTATAGAATTGACAATAATTTAAATCTATAAACTAAAATTTTCACTCTGTGCTCATTGTATTTACTGTATTGTAACAACACTTCAAGTGGATATATAGTACAATTAAATGGTTTGGGACTTAAACCAGAACTCACATCTTTATTTGTATTATATAAATAGAAACAGTAATTATACATAACATTTAGAATCAAACCCCATTATATCTATTTTCAGAAATTTTACATGAGAGACAATAACAAACCCATTTTACCACAACTATGATATTGTTGATGATGAAAACTTATCATAAAACGATCATGGGCTTGGTTCTTTCCAAAAATATTTACCTAAATACAAATGCCTGGGTTAAGGTAGTTTTTTGCCTCTCCTGTCAAATTTATGAAAATGGATATAGTGGATTTTCCACCCAATCAGCTCTTACCAAAATCAGGCAAGACCTCCAATCCACCATTCGTACATATCTACATCCTTATTCTGTTAGACTTAACTAAGGCATTCAACGCCCTTGATCATTCCGTCCTTATATCGAAACTAGTATCGATGTCCTTTTCCTACAATTCCGTCAGCTTGTTTAAATCATTCATCTCGAATCACTCCCAGTACTCATCCCTGTTCAACCTCCATCCTAACACCTTTCATTGTTTTCCAGTATTGCTCAATGTTTATCAATTTTGCCATTAATTTTCTTTGTCTGCATCAACGACCTTCACAAATCTATCCATCACTTCACATTCCAGCTTTATGCCAACAACACACTAATTTGCCTATCCTCATCTCCTAGGCAGCTGTACTCCACTTTCTTTTAGATTCAAGAATTGAAGAAGACCTGGACCGAATTAAAACCAGGGGCTCACGCCATAATCTTCATTTGAATGCGGAGAAATCCAAGGCTCTCATATTTAGTTAACCCCCCCCCTTCTCAATAGCCTAATTAATATTCTCTCCGTAACGATCGATCCGATTCTCTACTTTAGTCAAAAATTTAGGTTTGGTCATCGACCATACTCTTTCCTAGAAACATCACATTTTCCAAACCACCGGACAATCTATTTCCACCTTTCCACTGATAAATCGATTCTTACATCTCTTCCCATTACATATGCGACAATTCCTGGTTTCCTCTCTTGTCTTCCCCCATTTTTTCTATAGCTGGGTGGTGTATGGCGACTTCTCGGGGGATCTCAAGGCTCGGGGTAAGTGGCTGATGAATTGTTTCCTTAGATTTATACTCGGGATCCCCAAAGACTTTTCGCAGGACTACTCCGAGGTGCGATGGCTCGTCGCCAATACTTCTTTGGATCCCTCCTCTTCAATACTGTCATGACTAAACGACTCCATAGCTTTAGCAACCTCAACTAATACAAATCGGCGATCTAATCTCCCAACCACCTGACCTGTATTTCCCATCCCACAAATCTGGTTCCTTTGATCGTCCTGTTCTTATCTGCGCCACAAACTTCTGGAACTGCATTCCTATTGATATTCGTCGTTCATCGACTCTACCAATTTTCAAATCTAGACGTTACCAGTTTCTTACCTTCCTCCAATCTAAAAATTCATAATTCGCCAGAACATATTCTTTTACTTATTTACGCAATAACTGTAAGAATAACTAGTACCATACAGGGAATCGTGAAGCCAAGAAAGTAGTCAACTCTCTCACTACACAAGTTCATGACTCAATGAGGAATTGGAAGATGGCGAAGTGGCACGAGCGACTTCGCGGCTTACAAGGGAATCACAGTAAATTTTGGAAGCTCCTTAAGACCACTACCAAGAAAGATTCAGGCGACACCCATCACCCAGCGGAAGAACAGGCGAAAATACTGGCCGACCACTACACCACCGCTAGCACAGGTAACAACCACAAACTTCGTCTCCCTGAAGCCACTCAAAGTGATTATTCACCAGTGTCAGGGAAAAGGACGGGGTACATACTTGTTTTGCTGAAGCACCTGCCTAGTAAAGGGATTGCCAACTCGCTAACATGTACAATTCTTGCATCAGGTTAGGTTACTTCCATAAGCCATCTTGTTCCCACTACTGAAGCCCAGAAAGAGAGGTGATCACCCAGCCCACCACTGGAAAATATTATAAATAAATTACCTGAAAGTGTTCTGTTCAGAAAATCCCGTCATTCCGTGGGAACAAACATGGTTTCAGGCTCATCTGAGTACAGAACATCTGCTTGTGAATGTACAGAATTAAGTTTGTTTTTTTTCATTTCACTTTTGAAATAGTCTTACGACCTGGGAGGGGGGTGGGGCTCCCAAAGAATCGCATTTTAGTTTTATCTTAAATTTAAATATAATTTCTTCTGTGGGCTCTTACAGTTTTGCAAAGAAACGGTAGATAATAGCGAAGCTATCAATCAATGATATAAGATGAATCTCTAATTGTAAGGGCTAAGAAAACGGCATTTGTATGCTAGGTATCTTAATGGCATAATATTACGTTTTTAATTATATACTTTATATTTAATTTTATCTTAATCTTCTGTTAATATAAAAAGGATAATTCTGGGAAAAGGAAAAATTGTTTATTTACACATATATTCATTAATTCAATACACAAATAAGTACGTATGTTGATAAAATTAACACTATTAAAAACTAAAGTTAAAATTGCACCATATAACTTAAGCGACTGGCCAGTTTTCCTTTGTTGAATTCTTCAATGCGTCGTCTTCTTTGTGTCCCGAGCGTGGGTGTATACCTGGGGCTTCCTTTGTTGTCGTGCCGGGTGAAAGTGAAATGGGAGCTGGCTTCTTCCTAGCTCTCGTCTCCCGGGTCCCATATTAAAGAGTGACCCCGCTCTTAGCGTTGTTCTCTCTCATGCCTTTTCGCTGCCTTCTTGATCTTTTAACTGCGTTAAACTTCTTGATCGTTAAACTGCCAGTTGTTTCGGATATTATTACCTTTCTTGTTTTGAAGTTAATAAATTAAAATATTTATATTTAATTATACATATTAATGGTAGATACAACGCAACGAATAGTGTTTAAAACATTCATGAATCGTGATCCACGGGTCGTATACCGCTCATTTTTAGTTTATCTCAAAAATCACAATATTTATCCATCAATGAATTGTCTTTTTGATTGCCGTGGCGCAATCAAAATCAAGTTTTGACAATATATTTTTTTTTAATCGAAGCTCTTGCACTAGTAAAGATCCAAGTAGCATCCCATCAAATCGGCCCTTTTTATGGTTTATTAATGTATTTACACTTGTTAAAAAATAAACTATTAATAATATTAATGGGAAGTTTAAACAATTTCTGCAGTATTGCGTAGTATTCTGCTCAGACAGGATCTGATATTTGTCAACCAGGACTAGGTACTCACTATACTCTCGTCGTGGAGGATAGTTCCAAATTGTACATCGTATGAGCGAGATGTTATGTTTTAAGTACTTATCTTTTTTTAAATAAGTTTAATTACGTGCCGATATCTTACAGCATATTATTAAATAATGGTTATAATGACGTATTTTACATCTAACAATTAAATTTGAATTGTGATCATTTATCAAGTAGTTACTTCAGACTGGAGAGAAGTCTAAACACAAAAAGTGAGTGATTAATCTAAAAGTGAATTTGTATTATTAATATGTTAATGTGCTTTTGATAACGCTAAATAAAGTGAAAACTATTTTACTTATTTTGAAACATTTATTTGTGTATTATGTAAATATCAATTTTGGCTAATAATTATACCACTAAGATATATAAACCTAACGTCTATACTTATACATTTTTATAATCAGTGGAACTAAACATTAACATGCCATAATAAAAATACTACAAGACAAAAAGGTGTTCGAATAATAACTCATAAAGTAGTGTATTTTATTGAAAACTGCCCAACCGCGTTTTTCACCTGTAAGATTTCTGTAATGTTTTGTCAATTCGCAAGACCGAGTAAATTCTTTGTTTCACAAATCACATGTATAAGGTTTCTCTCCTGCATGAATTCTGTAATGTACTTTCAATTGGCTAGACGTAATAAATCCTTTGTTACAGATGTCACATGCAAAAGGTCTCTCTCCTGAATGAATTCTGTAATGTACTTTCAATTGGCCAGATTGAGTAAATCCTTTATTACAGACATCACATGTGAAAGGTTTCTCTCCTGTATGACTTCTGTAATGTACTTTCAAATGTTTAGACATAATAAACCCTCTGTCACAGATGTCACATGCAAAAGGTCTCTCTCCTGAATGAATTCTGTTATGTCCTTTCAATTGGCCAGATTCAGAAAATCCTTTATTACAGACATCACATGTAAAAGGTTTCTCTCCTGTATGACTTCTGTAATGTACTTTCAATTGGCTAGACGTAATAAATCCTTTGTTACAGATGTCACATGTGAAAGGTCTCTCTCCTGTATGACTTCTGTAATGTACTTTCAATTCGCCAGACGTAATAAATCCTTTGTTACAGACGTCACATGCAAAAGGTCTCTCTCCTGCATGACTTCTGTAATGTACTTTCAAATGTTTAGACATAATAAATCCTTTGTTACAGATGTCACATGCAAAAGGTCTCTCTCCTGAATGAATTCTGTAATGTCCTTTCAATTGGCCAGATTCAGAAAATCCTTTATTACAGACATCACATGTGAAAGGTTTCTCTCCTGTATGAATTCTGTAATGTACTTTCAATTGGCTAGACGTAATAAATCCTTTGTTACAGATGTCACATGTGAAAGGTCTCTCTCCTGTATGACTTCTGTAATGTACTTTCAATTGGCCAGACGTAATAAATCCTTTGTTACAGACGTCACATGCAAAAGGTCTCTCTCCTGCATGACTTCTGTAATGTACTTTCAAATGGCCAGACGTAATAAATCCTTTGTTACAGATGTCACATGCAAAAGATCTCTCTCCTGAATGAATTCTGTAATGTCCTTGCAATTGGCTAGGCGTAATAAATCCTTTGTTACAGATGTCACATGCAAAAGGTCTCTCTCCTGAATGAATTCTGTAATGTGCTTTCAATTGGCCAGATACAGTAAATCCTTTATTACAGACATCACATGTGAAAGGTTTCTCTCCTGTATGAATTCTGTAATGTCCTGTCAATTTGCTAGACGTAATAAATGTTTTGTCACAGATGTCACATGTAAAAGGTCTCTCTCCTGTATGAATTCTGTAATGTTCTTTCAAATTGCCTGACTGAATAAATCTTTTGTTACAGATGTCACATGTGAAAGGTTTCTCTCCTGTATGAATTCTGTAATGTTTATTTAATTGGCAAGACTGAATAAATGCTTTGTTACAGATGTCACATTTAAAAGGTCTCTCTCCTGTATGAATTCTGTAATGTTTTTTCAAATCGCCTGACTGAATAAATCTTTTGTTACATATGTCACATGTTAAAGGTTTCTCTACTGTATGACTTCTGTAATGTAATTTCAAATTGCCAGATTTTGTATACCCTTTGTTACAGACATCACATTTAAAAGGTTTTTCACCTGTATGTTTTCTGTAATGTATTGTCAAATTGCTAGCCAGAGTAAATCTTTTGTTGCAGACATCACAAGGGAAAAGTTTCTCTCCTGTATGAATTTTGTAATGTACTTTCAAATAGCGAGATTTAGTAAATCCTTTGTTACAGATGTCACATGTGAAAGGTCTCTTTTCTGAATTGGCTTCTTCCTGATATTGTGTGTTTGAATTTACCATATTCACTAAATTCGATTGTTGCGAAGTAATAATACCTGAAACCACAAATAATTAATTATTTCACTACCAATAGAGCAGTTCCACTGTGTGTTAAGGGAAATGCTGAAAACCTTATTATTTTCATAGAAATATGTGAAACATGAATGCATTTATTTTAATTTTGTGGAAAAAAAAACTTGCGCCTATTAAGCCTTAAGTTTATAACCCTTGGTTGTAAAATTAGTCCCAATAGTCACAAAAAAATAGAACCTTACCTTACAACTAGCCCGGGGATGAAGAGACCATGTTTCATCCTCTTTAGCAGAACTACAGCAATACTAATTTACTCAAATTTATTATTTTAGAAAGCTATTGAGCTATTTTCCTCCCTTTGCAACTCTACATAACTCTTGACCGGAGCCATAGGCAAAAGGGGATTAAAAATGAAGTGGCCGAGAAGTCTATCAGTCCGATTTTTCCAGCGCCAATATTACTGCACAAAAATCCCCCCGCCTGTGAAAACTTATTTTCAGATAAGGTTAGTACAACAATGCACTCTATCAACCCAGCCATCATTATACAAATAATCAACACACAAATCCACTACATAGAAACTGAAATAAATTAAATACATACAAGTTAAAATAAATTAGTGATATATAAAAGATACTACTATTGAGCCAGAGGATAAAGCTTGGTTGCCGGTCTCTTGTATTGAAAATTACTTTAAAGAATGTACTTTTTGTTCGAAACCTAAGGTGTAATTTATTAATTGTAAAAAAGTTAGAGATATTGGTTACAAAAAGAATTTAAAATGGTAAAGTGTTAGTAAATGATACAAACGCTCTAGAATATATACAGAATGGAGAAATAATTCATATAAAATAAAATTTATGAAAAGAGTGTGAGAATGGTGAATCTTATAACAAAGAACAAGAAAGTATTTATTTGCAATAAGCTGAAAGTTTAAAAGAAGATATGAATAGAGTTATGGAGGAAGCTGCAAAGCAAGAAATGTTATTAAAGAAGCAGAAAAATTGGAATTGATTTTTTTCATTTCAAGCTGATATAGAGAGAGCTGAAAAGGATAATAGAGATAAAACAAAGAAAATTAAAGAGCTGGAAGAAGAATTCGAAAAAAAATTAAGTGAAATTGAAAGATAATGAACTTTCATACCGGAAACAAAATCTAGATTACTTAACATAGCATGATAAGGAAGCTGGAGAATTAAAAAAGGAGAATGACATGTTATCAAAAGATAAGGAACTTTAATGGAGGAGAGAAATGGAAAAGCTATAAATAAACTCAATATACAAGTGAGGTTAATAAGTTTATTAAAATTATCGAAGAAGAATAAACTCAAGAAATAAATTAAGAATCTACATGAAGGCGTATAAAAGCTGGAAAACAGATATAAGAAAATGCCTAATAGCTATAATAATTATGAATTTTACACGGCTTCCGACGCCATGTCATATGTTGAGGGTGTACCAGATTCAGCGAATGAATCAGGAACAAGAGAAGATAAATCATTAATAATGGAGACAAGGGACCTTCGTCCAAATGTGATTTGAAAGATTTTTCTTTTTAGGACCTAGACCAGATATTGGTCTCACAATAAACTATTTAAGCAGCCTGGAATCCAGCATGGCAAAAACACATCTTTTTATTCTAGTTGTATAGACATTACTTTTTATTTGTTCCTTAAATCTTGATCCAGAGATGTTTGGAAAGCAGAAATTACTCGTTTATAATGTTGTTGTGTCTAACCTAGTGTATATCATGGTCTGAGCTAAGTAAGACATGTTGGAGCGTATCCAATTTATTAATTGTATTTTAATCATAATAAAATACAAAACATGGTGCATTTAGTACGCAAATAAATTTTGAAGAACGTGAATGCGATTATTTGTATGGAAATGGAATTTCATACAGTATTTTGTGTATTTTTAATGTAATTTTAGAGGTTAAAAATAAAACTGAAAAGACTACAAAATAAAAACTTTTGCGTCATAACTTTCCATTACCTCCCAGGAAAGTTGATTTATTATTGAGAAATCTTGAACACACAGCAGGACCTGATGACTTAACGAATGATATGGTTCATACAGTATCGGCCAATATAAAATTCTCTGAAAAGGAATTTCTCAGATTTTCATCTGCAACAAAAAGTGACCCTGCTTTGCCCAAAGTTCTTGAACTTTATCAAAAGGAATGCCTAAAAAGGAACTTCTTCTGTGTAAGACATAGGACATCCCATTTTTCAAGATGGCCCTTGACATTGGCGAGTTTAACAGAGAGAAATACCTGATTCTGGTGGACTACAACTCTTCATGGACTGAAGATGTAAAGATTGGCAATGAAACTACCAAGACTATTTATTATTGAAGCAGTAAAACCCCTATTGCACGATTCAGAATGTCAGAGCTACAAGAATTTGCCAAAGAATGACATGTAGAAGTTAAGACAATCAGGCCTCATTATCCTGAAAGCAATGGATTGACAGATAAAGTAGTGGGGGTTGTTAAGAACATGCTTAAAAAATGCCAATGCAATAAAGGAGATTTCAACTACTACTTATTAAATTATAGCAGTACTCCAATTTCCAGACTACAACCTCACTATCACAACTGTTGATGTCCAAGAATCTAAGAAAGACGATACCAATCTCAAAGTATGACCATAGACCCCGAATTGTGGAAGAAAGTCATCGAAACAAGTGAGATGGCACATTATTACATGAAGAGAAGTAGGAAAGCGGGCAACTTGTAAGTTAGTCAGCGGGTCCTGGTGCAAAAGACATCTTTCAACTTAAGGGAAAGAGGTTCTGTAATGGAAAAGTTTCATTATAGATTGTATATAATAGAAGTAAATGGACCTCTATACAGGAGAAATTTGAAATTTCTAAAGAAGCGACAAGCCATTGATTGATGCCGATGGAGGAGGTGCTTGATGCAGCAGAGCATTTGTCCCCTGAGGAGAGATAGGAGTATTCACCAACAGACATGTATACTGATGACAATCAATTACGTAACCAAATCAGGGAGATGTGTAAGAAACCAAAAAAAAATATGTTGATTAATATGCTCATATTTATTAATTTATTGATACAAGCCCCCCCCCTCCCCTATAATATTGAGATAAAATTTTTTTAAATTTATTCCTTAAATCTATTGAACTCATAATAAAATACAAAACAAGAAACATCACTTTCTAAAGGGAAAAATATTTTTTAACTTCTTTCATTGATAAAAAAAGAACAGTGCTTTTTAAGTAAACATTTTTGATAAAATGACGAGAAAGACAAACTGACTGAAGCATAGCTAAATTGAAAAAAATAATAATTATATCCAAGCATGTAAACCTGTTACTGGATTCCATGACTTCTACATAAAGCAAACTGAGTTAGTACAATATCGTCAGTCATTGCCTTCACTAGGAAAATTGAAATTGGGAAGGACATTTTAGAAAACCGTTAAAGGTGAATGAAAGGATAATTTTTTTTGCTCTAATTAGATATAAAATTGCCAATTTTGGATTATCTTTGTATCCAAACAAAATTACTGCACATGGTAAAGGAAACCAACCAAATACATTGTTTGGGATCATTATGCCTTGAATATCATTGTATGCGCCCTAGGTCATAGAATCATAAAATTAGTTAATGATCCAAGACATTTTATCAACTAAATAATGGGCTCTGAGACATATGACTCTAAAGAATCCGTTAAAGTAAATGGCAATGAATTCAATTTAAATTATTTTATTTCATCAGCAAAAGTAAAATAATTAAATAAAGTTGGCTTCCACAGTTTCAATTCAGTAATAATTTCTTGTATTTTATTGATTATATTTATTCATTTTAATGATACAATATTTAAAAATAATTATAACCAGAATTTTTTATTTTTCATTCATGATCTTGAACAAAAAAACAAAAGTGCAGTTGATATATTAGCTAAAGGTGATGATTTTTAGAGTTTGAATATTTAATAGTAATGATTCCTTATAATTATTAAATAATTCAATTTATCAAAATTTTAGGGTTTGTCCATTTGTTAATTATTATACATCGATAAAAAGTTATCTCATCTGTATAATTTTGTAACTATGAATTACATACAGGTGTGGGGCTGCTAAAGAATATGACTTATTGTCTATTTCCATTAATTATCTATAAAATATTTTTTACTTCTTAGTTAATATTTCATAATGCAGTACCAGAACTATCAATCTGATCTCACAAAATGGTAGTGGACATTTGTTACATATTAAGGGATTTCTCCGTAATGCTTTAGTGTACTCACCATCTTCCAAGATCACTTCTTCTTCTTCTTCTTTAAAATGGATTGCGCGATCTGCTAATAAGAGTAAGCTATTATTAACTTATAAAAAAGAAGTAACTTAAAAGATAGTTAAACATTGATTACATCAGCAATGTCACTAAGATGTTTACTACCAATGCAGTACCAGAGCTATCAATCTAATCTCACAACATGGTAGTGGACATTTGCAAGTATTTATATATTAAGGGATTGCTCCGTAATGCTTTAGTGTACTCACCATCTTCCACGATCACTTCTTCTTCTTTAAAATTGATTGCGCCGTCTGCTAATAAGAGTAAGTTATTATTAACTTGTAAAAAAGAAGTAACTTAAAAGATAGTTAAACATTGATTATAGCAACAATGTCACTAACATGTTTAATACCAATACAGTACCAGAGTTATCAATCTGATCTCACAACATGGTAGTGGACATTTGTGAGTATTTATACACTAAGGGATTGCTCCGTAATGCTTTAGTGTACTCACCATCTTCCAAGATCACTTCTTCTTCTTTAAAATGGATTGCGCGATCTGCTAATAAGAGTAAGCTATTATTAACTTATAAAAAAGAAGTAACTTAAAAGATAGTTAAACATTGATTATAGCAACAATGTCACTAACATGTTTACTACCAATACAGTACCAGAGCTATCAATCTGATCTCACAACATGGTAGTGGTCATTTGCAAGTATTTATATATTAAGGGATTGCTCCGTAATGCTTTAGTGTACTCACCATCTTCCACGATCACTTCTTCTTTTTCTTTAAAATTGATTGCGCCACAATCTGCTAATAAGAGTAAGTTATTATTAACTTATAAAAAAGAAGTAACTTAAAAGATAGTTAAACATTGATTACATCAGCAATGTCACTAAGATGTTTACTACCAATGCAGTACCAGAGCTATCAATCTGATCTCACAACATGGTAGTGGACATTTGCAAGTATTTATATATTAAGGGATTGCTCCGTAATGCTTTAGTGTACTCACTATCTTCCACGATCACTTCTTCTTTTTCTTTAAAATTGATTGCGCCACCATCTGCTAATAAGAGTAAGTTATAAACAAGAACAGTTAACTTATAAAAAAGAAGTACTTAAAAGATAGTTAAACATTGATTATAGCAGCAATAGTGTACTCACCATCTTCCAAAATTACTTCTTCTTTAAATTGGATTGGTCCATCTGCTAATAAGAGTAAGATATAATTAACTTAGTAAAATTAAAGGGTCATGAATAAATAGATGGTTAAAACAGTGATTATATCAGCAATGTCACTAAGAAGTTTACTACCAATGAAGTACCAGAGCTATCAATCTGACCTAATAACATCGTAGGGGACATTTGTAAGTATTTATATATTAAGGGATTGCTCTGTAATGCTTTAGTGTACTCACCATCTTCCAATATTACTTCTTCTACTTTAAAATGGATTGGTCCATCTGCTAATAAGAGAAAGATATTATTAAATTATAAAAAATGAAGTGAACTGTCTTATAACATAGTTAAAACATTGATTATATCAGCAATGTCACTAAGATGTTTACTACCAATACAGTACCAGAGCTATCAATCTGATCTCACAACATGGTAGTGGACATTTGCAAGTATTTATATATTAAGGGATTGCTCTGTAATGCTTTAGTGTACTCACCATCTTCCAAAATTAATTCTTCTTTAAAATGGATTGGGCACACTGCTAATAAGAGGAAAATATAATTAACTTATTAAGATTAAAGGGTCATAAATAGGTAGGTAGTTAAAAACAGTGATTATATCAGCAATGCTATGTTAAGACATTAACTACCAATAGATTAGTCTCACTTTGTGATAAAGGAAATGCTGAAAACCTGTTATTTTGAGGTGAAATAACTCACAAAATTGATTAAATGCTGCAGTTTATGATATTTATGGTGGGTCACGCCAAATTTGATAAAACAGGTACCATCTAATTATGTTGAATAACCCAATTGAATTATGTGTGACAAATATACAAGCATTAATGACTTGAACACTAAAACCTACTCAAGTTAAAAAAACTTACAATCAAATTCTTCCATTTCTTGCTTCATGACCTTACAGGATTCCTTCATATCTGCCCAAAAAAAACAATCGAAATCATTGAAAATCTTATCAGGTGATTTTCATTCAAT
This sequence comes from Acanthosoma haemorrhoidale, assembly GCA_930367205.1. NCBI lineage: Eukaryota > Metazoa > Arthropoda > Insecta > Hemiptera > Acanthosomatidae > Acanthosoma > Acanthosoma haemorrhoidale. The sequence goes on from OV884013.1 coordinate 2,732,334, forward strand.
ATGATGAATGAAATTATATAAACCATTTATTTTTTTTATCAAGATACATTAATTTTTTACATATTTAAAATACTATATTATGTATTAACTAAAATTTTCTTTCACTTTGTGCTCATCGTATTTACTTTAGGGTACCAACATTTTACGTAGATATACAAACTTTGTTCTGTTCAAAATCTACATTTAAAGGGTTTGGTATTTAAACCCCATTTCATGTCTTTATTTGTATTATATAAATATAAGCAGTAATTATATATAACTTACTAGTGTACATATGATTACTTTAGAATCAAAACCCGCTAAATCCATTTTGAGAAATTTTTCAGGAGAGGCCATTTTACTGTAACAACTATAGTATTGTTGATGGTGAAAACTTATGTTAAGACAATCATGGAGTTTGGTTCTTTCAAAAAACTTTTACCCAAATTCAAATGCCTGGGTGAGGGTAATCTTTGAACTTCTTACAAAATTTCTGAAAATGGATATAGCTTGTTTTGATTCTAAAGGCCTCACATCGATAAAGTATTTGTATAGTTATTGCAGTATGATTTTTTTTTTTATTGATAGACAGTGCTAATACCTTCTCTATAACTACTTAGCTTTCTGATTAAGCATTCAGCAGGAGTTACACAGAAAATAGTTAATTTACCTGTCATTTCCATCATGAGTAAGACAAAACTATATCAAAAATAAACAGGTTTAAAAAAGGCAAGAAGAACAATGAATTGATGACTAGATGGGTAGATCGTGAACAAGCCGATAGCTGAGACAACCTACGAGGATATAAGGGTAATGGAGCGGACACACTACTAGCAAGGGAAAGATTGGCTGGTCCTGGGGAGGGGGTATACTAGAGTTCCCTCATCATCCATCACTTCTGTAATTATTTCAATTGTCACAACCTTTGCTTTACCATTTGAAAGTTATATAACATTACGGAATTGAGGATATAAAAACTGCCGGTCTGATAAAATAATCGATTTTTACAAATAGGCTTTAAACCTAATTTTTGACAAAATCTTAATTTACAACTGTTATTTATATTTAAGTGTTTACAAAAAAGTGAATAAAAAAAGAAGTAACTTAAAAGATAGTTAAACATTGATTATATAAGCAATGTCACTAAGATGTTACTACCAATACAGTACCAGAGCTATCAATCTGATCTCACAACATGGTAGTGGACATTTGCAAGTATTTATATATTAAGGGATCGCTCCGTAATGCTTTAGTGTACTCACCATCTTCCAAGATTACTTCTTCTTTAAAATTGATTGGTCCATCTGCTAACAAGAGTAAGTTGTTATTAACTTATAAAAAATAAGTAACTTAAAAGATAGTTAAACATTGATTATATCAGCAATGTCACTAAGATGTTACTACCAATACAGTTCCAGAACTATCAATCTGATCTCACAACATGGTAGTGGACATTTGCAAGTATTTATATATTATAAGCTCTGTAATGCTTTAGTGTACTCACCATCTTCCAAAATTAATTCTTCTTCTTCTTTGAAATGGATTGGTCCTTCTGCTAATAAGAGTAAGGAATAATTAACTTATTAAAAATTAAAAGGTCATAAATAGATAGATAGCTAAAAAGATTGATTATATCAGTAATGCTATGTTAAGACATTAACTACCAATAGAGTAGTCTAACTTTGTGATAAAGGAAATGCTGAAAACCTGTTATTTTGAGGTGAAAGATAAGATATTTAATCTTAAAAGGGCTTGAATTTTATAAGCACAGGTGAATTTCTATCATAGGGAATATGTCAGATAACTCACAAAATTGATTAAATGCGGCAGGTGTTGATAATTTTTGTGGGTCACATTTAATTTGATAAAACATGTACCATCTAGTTATGTTGAATAACCCAATTATGTGTGACAAATATACATACATTTAGGAGCTGAACACTAAAACCTCCCTAACAAACACAAAATCCATATTTCTATCTTAACTTACAATCGAATTCTTCTATTGTTTGCTTTATGCCCTTAAATGACTCCTTGACATCTGCAAACAAAACAATCAAAATCATTGGAAATACTATCAGGTGATTTTATAATCATTATATTCTTATTCAATACGATTAAAAACTATTACAATAAAGCAGTTTTTTTGTTTCAAATACTCTTTATTAATTTTACTGTTTAGTTAAAAAGTTATAGAATTGACAATAATTTAAATCTATAAACTAAAATTTCCACTCTGTGCTCATTTACGGTATTGTAACAACACTTCAATACTGGATATATAGTCTATGTCCTGTTATAAATCTTATGTACAATTAAATGGTTTGGCACTTAAACCACAACTCACATCTTTATTTGTATTATATAAATATAAACAGTAATTATACATAACATTTAGAATCAAACCCCATTATATCTATTTTCAGAAATTCTACAGGAGAAACAAAAAACAAACCCATTTTACCACAACTATGATATTGTTGATGATGAAAACTTATCATAAAACGATCATGGGCTTGGTTCTTTCCAAAAACATTTACCCAAATACAAACGCCTGGGTTAAGGTAGTTTTTTGCCTCTCCTGTCAAATTTCTGAAAATGGATATAGTGGGTTTTGATTCTAAAGGCCACACATAGAGAGAGTACACGTAGATAAAGTATTTGTATACTTATTGTGATATCACTTTTTTAATTTTATTGATAGATAGTGCTAATAGCTTCTCTAAAACTATTAAGCCCAATATTGTATGAAATATATTTACATATCTCAATGCATTTTCAGAGCTTTCTTATTAAGCATTCAACAGTAGTAATATACAGAATAGTTATTGTACCTGTCATCATCATCAATTCATCAAGAAACCTGCAACAAACAATTCTCATTCCACAACAATTCACTAGACTACATAGGTATGATTAAGTAGGAGCCAAAGTCTCAAACACCAGAAATGAACGGACCTCTCATTGAATCACTCAAAGCATAGAGGTTATACCATGTTATCATTAATTGAGGTGGGATTTATATTAAATAAAAAAAATTAAATAAGTACATTTAAATGTATTTATTTTCACAGAAATATGCAGCTAGAAATGAGAAATATGTAAAATCATAAATGCACTTACTGTAACTCAAATGGCCAAAATTATATGAACACTATTATTTTCAAATCTTAGGTTAATCAAAATGTTCAAAAGAAATATATGAGATAAATAAACACAGATATGGAAAGAAAAACAAAACAGAAGAAAAACTGTTCTACACGCCATTTCAAATTTTCGATTAACTACTGCCTTGATCAGGCCTTAAGTTTGATTTATAACAGCTAATGGCCACCCAACATCCATGGTTTTTTAGCATGTTTGAAAATAACCATTTCCATTGGAGGCAATGTGACTTCCGGAATTTCCAGTTACGTCCATTCTACAGTGTAGAACTTCTACACCATTCTACTGTAACCTTTTCAACCCCCCCCCCCCCTTAAAGGCTAGGTTAAGCCCGAATTTCCTCATTTCCATTGTAAAAACGCCTAAATCCCCTGAAATTGTTCATCTCGAATCACTCCCAGTACTCATCCCTGTTCAACCTCCATCCCAACACCTTTCATTGTTTTCCAGTATTGCTCAATGTTTATCAATTTTGCCATTAATTTTCTTTGTCTGCATCAACGACCTTCATAAATCTATCCATCACTTCACATTCCAGCTTTATGCCAACAACACACAAATTTGCCTATCCTTATCTCCTAGGCAGCTGTACTCCACTTTCCTTTAGATTCAAGAATTGAAGAAGACCTGGACCGAATTAAAACCAGGGGCTCACGCCATAATCTTCATTTGAATGCGGCGAAATCCAAGGCTCTCATATTTAGTTAACCCCCCCCCTTCTCAATACCCTAATTAATATTCTCTCCGTAACGATCGATCCGATTCTCTACTTTAGTCAAAAATTTAGGTGTGGTCATCGACCATACTCTTTCCTAGAAACATCACATTTTCCAAACCACCGGACAATCTATTCCCACCTTTCCACTGATAAATCGATTTTTACATCTCTTCCCATTACATATGCGAAAATTCCTGGTTTCCTCTCTTGTCTTCCCCCATTTTTACTATAGCTGGGTGGTGTATGGCGACTTCTCGGGGGATCTCAAGGCTCGGGGTAAGTGGCTGATGAATTGTTTCCTTAGATTTATGCTCGGGATCCCCAAAGACTTTTCGCAGGACTACTCCGAGGTGCGATGGCTCATCGCCAATACTTCTTTGGATCCCTCCTCTTCAATACTGTCATGACTAAACGCCTCCATAGCTTTAGCGACCTCAACTAATACAAATCGGCGATCTAACCTCCCAACCACCTGACCTGTATTTCCTATCCCACAAATCTGGTTCCTTTGATCGTCCTGTTCTTATCCACGCCACAAACTTCTGGAACTGCATTCCTATTGATATAGTTCGTTCATTGACTCTACCAATTTTCAAATCTAGACCTTACCAGTTTCTTACCTTCCTCCAATCTAAAAATTCATAATTCGCCAATGCAGGGAAAACCGCCAGAAAATATTCTTCAACTTATTCACTACGCAATAACTGTTAGAATAACTAGTACCATACAGGGAATCGTGAAACCGAGAAAGTAGTCAACTCTCTCACAACACAAGTTCGTGACAGGATGAGGAATTGGAAGATGGCGAAGTGGCAGGAGCGACTTTGTGGCTTACAAGGGAATCACTGTAAATTTTGGAAACTCCTTAAGACCACTACTAACAAAGATTCAGGCGACACTCATCACAAGAACAGGCGAAAATACAGGCCGAACACTACACCACCGCTAGCACAGGTAACAACCACGACCTTCAGAAGCTGGAAAGAAGACAAAACGACATGTTCGTCTCCCTGAAGCAGCTCAAAGTGATTATTCACTAACATATTATATTTAAAGCAACAAGCTGTTCTTTATAAGTATCTATTCTTAAAGTTTATGATGTCAATAAGAATTTAGGAAAAAGTTTCTTGTACCAGAAAACACCTTCCTAAGTTTCCAAATTTTAATAATAAAAACCTTAAGCGTCAGTTAGAGAGGGGGAACTAGTTCACGACAGGAGAAGCTTACAAAAGGGCGCGGGCATAGCCTGGCCTCTGACCTGCTTATACAAAGCCGAAATTCGGAGCTTTCTTTATTCATTCGGAAACCGGCACTTGAATTGAACACTGCTCTCTTTCTGCTTCACTCGAACCATGGTTTTCTTATTCAACTACCTCTGCATCTTTCTTTCCTAACCTCGCTATATTTTAGTCCGGTGTTGTCAGACCCCACACCTTCCTAGTGAGATTCTCTGGTTTCGTTTCGCTAAAACAAGCACATCCTTGGTAGGGATCCGGGATCCTTTCGAACTGAGGATCAAAGGAAGGTCTCTGGGGGCCCGTAGTTTCAAGGGAGGGCATCAGGATGCACTCTCCTAATCGAGTAGTTAGCTCTTTCAACCTCCTTGGAGACAAAAGAATGAATGGATCTCTCATTGAATCACTCAATGCAATGAGGCTTTAATATAATACGATGTTATTTTTAATAGAACTGGGATTTGTATATAATAAGAAAAGTAAAATATGTTCGTATACATAACACTCCTATCTATTTTCACCAAAATATTTAGCTAAAAATGAGAATTATGTATACAATACTGTAAATTGAGTGATCACAATTATTTTAAAATGTTAGGCTAAAACCAATGTTCAAAATACGATATGAATAAACACACATAAAGAAACAATACAGAACAAAAGCTGTATTACATGCCCTTCATTTTTTTAAATAAAAAGCTGCGTTGATTAGGCCTTAAGTTAAGTTAAGATCGGCTAAAGCGGCCGATAAATTGATTCCTTAGATTTATGATGGGGATCCCCAAAGACTGTCGCATATCGCGGGACTACTCGGAGGTGGGATGGCTCATCGCCAATACTTCTTTGGATCCCTCCTCTTTAATACTGACATGACTAAAAGTTAGCATAGCTTTAGCGACTTTAACCAATTCAAATCTCCAAATCCTAGAAATCTGCTCCCTTTGACTGTTCTTTTCTTAGGGGTGCCACTAACTTGTGAACTATATTCCCATCGATAGTCCTTTGCAACTCTCCCAGTTCCTTATATCCCTCAAATCTAACAATTCTTAATTAGTGATTATTATTCTGTTTAGTTATTTTTCATTTGTCCCAGCAACCTCCCATGTTTTTTTCCCTGTTAAGTTGATTTACTTTCTCTTGTTTTATTTACTTTCATCTCTACTCATTTTAATTTTTTGATGCAATCTTTTAGCTGCTGGTTCTTTGTTGTGCCACAGCAAACATTATTATACATGTCATCCTCCTTATGCCAGAAACAGAAATGTCTCAATTTCAACTTCTTGGAAAAAAGCATCTGATCATTTCCTGTACTCTCATAACTCATGTGTTTTATTTTCTTAAAATGTTTGACACAAAAGGATTGTGGTACATTGCTTCTTATTCGAGTAATTTTTTCCCTTTTACCTACATTAAGTCTCAGAATTACACATTCACAAGGATGAAGGAGTGACATTCACTATTAGCACTTTTGTTTTTCGATTTTGGGGATTTTATGGTCAGCATTATAAAAAAAAGTACAAATAAGTAGTTTATAAAAACAAATTTATTAAGAAAAAAATATATATACATTAATCTGAAATGGATTACTCAGAAAAGACATTTTTATCCTTTATAATATTCTGACTCATGTGGTTCAGAGAGTGCATTGTGAATTTTGGTTTCGGCTTTTAAACTCCCTTGGCATCATATCCGGCATTTTAAGAAGATCCTTTTGCTTGGGCACTGCAATGAGTAGGACGGTCCCTCTGGTCACTAATAAAATTTGCTGTATCTGGCTTTTTCAAAAATTCTGCAACCATAAACTCCTGTTGGAAAACTTTTATTTGTAATAATAATTAGTAAACCAGTTCTCATCACTTTCTAGCCAAAACCATAACAATACCCAAAAGGTAATAATCTTCATTATGTATCAACAAATAATGTAATCAAGAAACTTAATACAACAATATTGTACAATATCTTATGCATTACAAATATCTCTTAGGTTTGTCCACTAAATGTCCTGACCTAATAACATATCAGCTTAAATTTATAAAGCTTTATTCTTCAGCTTTGAAGAAATCAAATATTTTTCTAAATAATGGGTCTGTCCTGTATGACTTCTGTAATGTACTTTCAAATGATTAATTACAGCTGTCACAGGTGAAAGAGGTCTCTTCTGTAATGTACTTTAATATGGCCAGATTTAGTAAATCCTCTGTTACAGATGTCATATGTGAAATATCTCTTGAGAATTACTTCTGTGATTTACTTTCAAACCGCTAGATTCAGTAAATTGTTTGTTGTAGATGTCACATGTGAATGGTTTCTCTCCTGTATTCCGTTGTCAATCTGCGAGACTGAGTAAATCCTCTGTTACAGATGTCACACGTGAAAGGCCTCTCTTCTGTAATGTGCTTTAAAATGGCTAGATTTAGTAAATTCTTTGGTACAGATGTCACATGTGAAAGGACTCTCTCTTGTGTGACTTCCATAAAGTATTTCTAAATGTCCAGATTTAGTAAATCCTCTATTACAGATGTCACACGTGAATGTCTCTCGAGAATTACTTCTGTAATGTACTTTCAAACCGCTAGATTGAGTAAATCCTCTGTTACGGTTGTCAAACGTGAAATGTCTCTCTTCTGTAAGGTTCTTTAAAATGGCTAGATTTAGTAAATTATTTTGGCACAGATGTCACATGTGACAGAGGTCTCTTCTGTAATGTTCTTTAAAATGGCCAAATTTATTAAATGCTTTGGTACAGATGTCAATTGTGAAATGTCTCTCGAGAATGACTTCTGTAATGTACTTTCAAACCCCTAGATTGATAAAATCCTCTGTTACAGATGTTACACGTGTAAGGCCTCTCTTCTGTAATGTTCTTTAAAATGGCTAGATTTAGTAAATTCTTTGGCACAGATGTCACATGTGACAGAGGTCTCTTCTGTAATGTTCTTTAAAATGGCTAGATTTAGTAAATTCTTTGGTACAGATGTCACATGTGACAGAGGTCTCTTCTGTAATGTTCTTTAAAATGGCCAAATTTAGTAAATTCTTTGGTACAGATGTCAATTGTGAAATGTCTCTCGAGAATGACTTCTGTAATGTACTTTCAAACTGCTAGATTCAGTAAATCGTTTGTTGCAGATGTCACATGTGAATGGTTTCTCTCCTGTATCTGACTTGTAATCTGTTGTCAATCTACGAGAATAAGTAAATCCTCTGTTACAGATGTCATACGTGAAAGGGCTCTCTTCTGTAATGTTCTTTAAAATGGTTAGATTTAGTAAATTCTTTGTTACAGATGTCACATTTGAATGGTTTCTCTCCTGTATCTGTCTTGTAATCTGTTGTCAATCAACGAGAATAAGTAAATCCTCTGTTACAGATGTCATACGTGAAAGGGCTCTCTTCTGTAATGTTCTTTAAAATGGTTAGATTTAGTAAATTCTTTGTTACAGATGTCACATTTGAATGGTTTCTCTCCTGTATCTGTCTTGTAATCTGTTGTCAATCTACGAGAATAAGTAAATCCTCTGTTACAGATGTCATACGTGAAAGGGCTCTCTTCTGTAATGTTCTTTAAAATGGTTAGATTTAGTAAATTCTTTGTTACAGATGTCACATTTGAATGGTTTCTCTCCTGTATCTGTCTTGTAATCTGTTGTCAATCTACGAGAATAAGTAAATCCTCTGTTACAGATGTCATACGTGAAAGGGCTCTCTTCTGTAATGTTCTTTAAAATGGTTAGATTTAGTAAATTCTTTGTTACAGATGTCACATTTGAATGGTTTCTCTCCTGTATCTGTCTTGTAATCTGTTGTCAATCTACGAGAATAAGTAAATCCTCTGTTACAGATGTCATACGTGAAAGGGCTCTCTTCTGTAATGTTCTTTAAAATGGTTAGATTTAGTAAATTCTTTGTTACAGATGTCACATTTGAATGGTTTCTCTCCTGTATCTGTCTTGTAATCTGTTGTCAATCTACGAGAATAAGTAAATCCTCTGTTACAGATGTCATACGTGAAAGGGCTCTCTTCTGTAATGTACTTTAATATGGCCAGATTTAGTAAATCCTCTGTTACAGATGTGACATTTGAATGGTTTCTCTCCTGTATCTGTCTTGTAATCTGTTGTCAATCTACGAGAATAAGTAAATCCTCTGTTACAGATGTCATACGTGAAAGGGCTTTCTTCTGTAATGTTCTTTAAAATGGCTAGATTTAGTAAATTCTTTGGCACAGATGTCACATGTGACAGAGGTCTCTTCTGTAATGTTCTTTAAAATGGTTAGATTTAGTAAATTCTTTGGCACAGATGTCACATGTGACAGAGGTCTCTTCTGTAATGTTCTTTAAAATGGCCAAATTTATTAAATGCTTTGGTACAGATGTCAATTGTGAAATGTCTCTCGAGAATGACTTCTGTAATGTACTTTCAAACCCCTAGATTGATAAAATCCTCTGTTACAGATGTTACACGTGTAAGGCCTCTCTTCTGTAATGTTCTTTAAAATGGCTAGATTTAGTAAATTCTTTGGTACAGATGTCACATGTGACAGAGGTCTCTTCTGTAATGTTCTTTAAAATGGCCAAATTTAGTAAATTCTTTGGTACAGATGTCAATTGTGCAATGTCTCTCGAGAATGACTTCTGTAATGTACTTTCAAACTGCTAGATTCAGTAAATCGTTTGTTGCAGATGTCACATGTGAATGGTTTCTCTCCTGTATCTGTCTTGTAATCTGTTGTCAATCTACAAGAATAAGTAAATCCTCTGTTACAGATGTCATACGTGAAAGGGCTCTCTTCTGTAATGTTCTTTAAAATGGCTAGATTTAGTAAATTCTTTGGCACAGATGTCACATGTGACAGAGGTCTCTTCTGTAATGTTCTTTAAAATGGTTAGATTTAGTAAATTCTTTGGCACAGATGTCACATGTGACAGAGGTCTCTTCTGTAATGTTCTTTAAAATGGCCAAATTTATTAAATGCTTTGGTACAGATGTCAATTGTGAAATGTCTCTCGAGAATGACTTCTGTAATGTACTTTCAAACCCCTAGATTGATAAAATCCTCTGTTACAGATGTTACACGTTTAAGGCCTCTCTTCTGTAATGTTCTTTAAAATGGTTAGATTTAGTAAATTCTTTGGCACATATGTCACATGTGACAGAGGTCTCTTCTGTAATGTTCTTTAAAATGGTTAGATTTAGTAAATTCTTTGGCACAGATGTCACATGTGACAGAGGTCTCTTCTGTAATGCTCTTTAAAATGGCCAAATTTATTAAATGCTTTGGTACAGATGTCAATTGTGAAATGTCTCTCGAGAATGACTTCTGTAATGTACTTTCAAACTGCTAGATTCAGTAAATCGTTTGTTGCAGATGTCACATGTGAATGGTTTCTCTCCTGTATCTGTCTTGTAATCTGTTGTCAATCTACGAGAATAAGTAAATCCTCTGTTACAGATGTCATACGTGAAAGGGCTCTCTTCTGTAATGTTCTTTAAAATGGCTAGATTTAGTAAATTCTTTGGCACAGATGTCACATGTGACAGAGGTCTCTTCTGTAATGTTCTTTAAAATGGCTAGATTTAGTAAATTCTTTGGTACAGATGTCACATGTGACAGAGGTCTCTTCTGTAATGTTCTTTAAAATGGCCAAATTTAGTAAATTCTTTGGTACAGATGTCAATTGTGAAATGTCTCTCGAGAATGACTTCTGTAATGTACTTTCAAACTGCTAGATTCAGTAAATCGTTTGTTACAGATGTCACATTTGAATGGTTTCTCTCCTGTATCTGTCTTGTAATCTGTTGTCAATCTACGAGAATAAGTAAATCCTCTGTTACAGATGTCATACGTGAAAGGGCTCTCTTCTGTAATGTTCTTTAAAATGGTTAGATTTAGTAAATTCTTTGTTACAGATGTCACATTTGAATGGTTTCTCTCCTGTATCTGTCTTGTAATCTGTTGTCAATCAACGAGAATAAGTAAATCCTCTGTTACAGATGTCATACGTGAAAGGGCTCTCTTCTGTAATGTTCTTTAAAATGGTTAGATTTAGTAAATTCTTTGTTACAGATGTCACATTTGAATGGTTTCTCTCCTGTATCTGTCTTGTAATCTGTTGTCAATCTACGAGAATAAGTAAATCCTCTGTTACAGATGTCATACGTGAAAGGGCTCTCTTCTGTAATGTTCTTTAAAATGGTTAGATTTAGTAAATTCTTTGTTACAGATGTCACATTTGAATGGTTTCTCTCCTGTATCTGTCTTGTAATCTGTTGTCAATCTACGAGAATAAGTAAATCCTCTGTTACAGATGTCATACGTGAAAGGGCTCTCTTCTGTAATGTTCTTTAAAATGGTTAGATTTAGTAAATTCTTTGTTACAGATGTCACATTTGAATGGTTTCTCTCCTGTATCTGTCTTGTAATCTGTTGTCAATCTACGAGAATAAGTAAATCCTCTGTTACAGATGTCATACGTGAAAGGGCTCTCTTCTGTAATGTTCTTTAAAATGGTTAGATTTAGTAAATTCTTTGGCACAGATGTCACATGTGACAGAGGTCTCTTCTGTAATGTTCTTTAAAATGGTTAGATTTAGTAAATTCTTTGGCACAGATGTCACATGTGACAGAGGTCTCTTCTGTAATGTTCTTTAAAATGGCCAAATTTATTAAATGCTTTGGTACAGATGTCAATTGTGAAATGTCTCTCGAGAATGACTTCTGTAATGTACTTTCAAACTGCTAGATTCAGTAAATCGTTTGTTGCAGATGTCACATGTGAATGGTTTCTCTCCTGTATCTGTCTTGTAATCTGTTGTCAATCTAAGAGAATAAGTAAATCCTCTGTTACAGATGTCATACGTGAAAGGGCTCTCTTCTGTAATGTTCTTTAAAATGGTTAGATTTAGTAAATTCTTTGTTACAGATGTCACATTTGAATGGTTTCTCTCCTGTATCTGTCTTGTAATCTGTTGTCAATCTACGAGAATAAGTAAATCCTCTGTTACAGATGTCATACGTGAAAGGGCTCTCTTCTGTAATGTTCTTTAAAATGGCTAGATTTAGTAAATTCTTTGGTACAGATGTCAATTGTGAAATGTCTCTCGAGAATGACTTCTGTAATGTACTTTCAAACTGCTAGATTCAGTAAATCGTTTGTTGCAGATGTCACATGTGAATGGTTTCTCTCCTGTATCTGTCTTGTAATCTGTTGTCAATCTACGAGAATAAGTAAATCCTCTGTTACAGATGTCATACGTGAAAGGGCTTTCTTCTGTAATGTTCTTTAAAATGGCTAGATTTAGTAAATTCTTTGGTACAGATGTCACAAGTGACAGAGGTCTCTTCTGTAATGTTCTTTAAAATGGCCAAATTTAGTAAATTCTTTGGTACAGATGTCAATTGTGCAATGTCTCTCGAGAATGACTTCTGTAATGTACTTTCAAACTGCTAGATTCAGTAAATCGTTTGTTGCAGATGTCACATGTGAATGGTTTCTCTCCTGTATCTGTCTTGTAATCTGTTGTCAATCTACGAGAATAAGTAAATCCTCTGTTACAGATGTCATACGTGAAAGGGCTTTCTTCTGTAATGTTCTTTAAAATGGCTAGATTTAGTAAATTCTTTGGCACAGATGTCACATGTGACAGAGGTCTCTTCTGTAATGTTCTTTAAAATGGTTAGATTTAGTAAATTCTTTGGCACAGATGTCACATGTGACAGAGGTCTCTTCTGTAATGTTCTTTAAAATGGCCAAATTTATTAAATGCTTTGGTACAGATGTCAATTGTTAAATGTCTCTCGAGAATGACTTCTGTAATGTACTTTCAAACCCCTAGATTGATAAAATCCTCTGTTACAGATGTTACACGTGTAAGGCCTCTCTTCTGTAATGTTCTTTAAAATGGCTAGATTTAGTAAATTCTTTGGTACAGATGTCACATGTGACAGAGGTCTCTTCTGTAATGTTCTTTAAAATGGCCAAATTTAGTAAATTCTTTGGTACAGATGTCAATTGTGCAATGTCTCTCGAGAATGACTTCTGTAATGTACTTTCAAACTGCTAGATTCAGTAAATCGTTTGTTGCAGATGTCACATGTGAATGGTTTCTCTCCTGTATCTGTCTTGTAATCTGTTGTCAATCTACAAGAATAAGTAAATCCTCTGTTACAGATGTCATACGTGAAAGGGCTCTCTTCTGTAATGTTCTTTAAAATGGCTAGATTTAGTAAATTCTTTGGCACAGATGTCACATGTGACAGAGGTCTCTTCTGTAATGTTCTTTAAAATGGTTAGATTTAGTAAATTCTTTGGCACAGATGTCACATGTGACAGAGGTCTCTTCTGTAATGTTCTTTAAAATGGCCAAATTTATTAAATGCTTTGGTACAGATGTCAATTGTGAAATGTCTCTCGAGAATGACTTCTGTAATGTACTTTCAAACCCCTAGATTGATAAAATCCTCTGTTACAGATGTTACACGTGTAAGGCCTCTCTTCTGTAATGTTCTTTAAAATGGTTAGATTTAGTAAATTCTTTGGCACAGATGTCACATGTGACAGAGGTCTCTTCTGTAATGTTCTTTAAAATGGTTAGATTTAGTAAATTCTTTGGCACAGATGTCACATGTGACAGAGGTCTCTTCTGTAATGTTCTTTAAAATGGCCAAATTTATTAAATGCTTTGGTACAGATGTCAATTGTGAAATGTCTCTCGAGAATGACTTCTGTAATGTACTTTCAAACTGCTAGATTCAGTAAATCGTTTGTTGCAGATGTCACATGTGAATGGTTTCTCTCCTGTATCTGTCTTGTAATCTGTTGTCAATCTACGAGAATAAGTAAATCCTCTGTTACAGATGTCATACGTGAAAGGGCTCTCTTCTGTAATGTTCTTTAAAATGGCTAGATTTAGTAAATTCTTTGGCACAGATGTCACATGTGACAGAGGTCTCTTCTGTAATGTTCTTTAAAATGGCTAGATTTAGTAAATTCTTTGGTACAGATGTCACATGTGACAGAGGTCTCTTCTGTAATGTTCTTTAAAATGGCCAAATTTAGTAAATTCTTTGGTACAGATGTCAATTGTGAAATGTCTCTCGAGAATGACTTCTGTAATGTACTTTCAAACTGCTAGATTCAGTAAATCGTTTGTTACAGATGTCACATTTGAATGGTTTCTCTCCTGTATCTGTCTTGTAATCTGTTGTCAATCTACGAGAATAAGTAAATCCTCTGTTACAGATGTCATACGTGAAAGGGCTCTCTTCTGTAATGTTCTTTAAAATGGTTAGATTTAGTAAATTCTTTGTTACAGATGTCACATTTGAATGGTTTCTCTCCTGTATCTGTCTTGTAATCTGTTGTCAATCTACGAGAATAAGTAAATCCTCTGTTACAGATGTCATACGTGAAAGGGCTCTCTTCTGTAATGTTCTTTAAAATGGTTAGATTTAGTAAATTCTTTGTTACAGATGTCACATTTGAATGGTTTCTCTCCTGTATCTGTCTTGTAATCTGTTGTCAATCTACGAGAATAAGTAAATCCTCTGTTACAGATGTCATACGTGAAAGGGCTCTCTTCTGTAATGTTCTTTAAAATGGTTAGATTTAGTAAATTCTTTGTTACAGATGTCACATTTGAATGGTTTCTCTCCTGTATCTGTCTTGTAATCTGTTGTCAATCTACGAGAATAAGTAAATCCTCTGTTACAGATGTCATACGTGAAAGGGCTCTCTTCTGTAATGTTCTTTAAAATGGTTAGATTTAGTAAATTCTTTGTTACAGATGTCACATTTGAATGGTTTCTCTCCTGTATCTGTCTTGTAATCTGTTGTCAATCTACGAGAATAAGTAAATCCTCTGTTACAGATGTCATACGTGAAAGGGCTCTCTTCTGTAATGTTCTTTAAAATGGCTAGATTTAGTAAATTCTTTGGCACAGATGTCACATGTGACAGAGGTCTCTTCTGTAATGTTCTTTAAAATGGTTAGATTTAGTAAATTCTTTGGCACAGATGTCACATGTGACAGAGGTCTCTTCTGTAATGCTCTTTAAAATGGCCAAATTTATTAAATGCTTTGGTACAGATGTCAATTGTGAAATGTCTCTCGAGAATGACTTCTGTAATGTACTTTCAAACTGCTAGATTCAGTAAATCGTTTGTTGCAGATGTCACATGTGAATGGTTTCTCTCCTGTATCTGTCTTGTAATCTGTTGTCAATCTAAGAGAATAAGTAAATCCTCTGTTACAGATGTCATACGTGAAAGGGCTCTCTTCTGTAATGTTCTTTAAAATGGCTAGATTTAGTAAATTCTTTGGCACAGATGTCACATGTGACAGAGGTCCCTTCTGTAATGTTCTTTAAAATGGTTAGATTTAGTAAATTCTTTGGCACAGATGTCACATGTGACAGAGGTCTCTTCTGTAATGTTCTTTAAAATGGCCAAATTTAGTAAATGCTTTGGTACAGATGTCAATTGTGAAATGTCTCTCGAGAATGACTTCTGTAATGTACTTTCAAACTGCTAGATTCAGTAAATCGTTTGTTGCAGATGTCACATGTGAATGGTTTCTCTCCTGTATCTGTCTTGTAATCTGTTGTCAATCTACGAGAATAAGTAAATCCTCTGTTACAGATGTCATACGTGAAAGGGCTCTCTTCTGTAATGTTCTTTAAAATGGCTAGATTTAGTAAATTCTTTGGCACAGATGTCACATGTGACAGAGGTCCCTTCTGTAATGTTCTTTAAAATGGTTAGATTTAGTAAATTCTTTGGCACAGATGTCACATGTGACAGAGGTCTCTTCTGTAATGTTCTTTAAAATGGCCAAATTTAGTAAATGCTTTGGTACAGATGTCAATTGTGAAATGTCTCTCGAGAATGACTTCTGTAATGTACTTTCAAACCCCTAGATTGATAAAATCCTCTGTTACAGATGTTACACGTATAAGGCCTCTCTTCTGTATGACTTCTGTAATGTCCTTTCAAACTACCAGATGTAGTAAATCCCTTGTTACAGATATCACACATGAAAGGTTTTTCTTCCGTATGTGTCCAACGGTGGCTTGTCAATTGGCAAGACTGAGTAAATTCTTTGTTACAGATGTCACATTTGAATGGTTTCTCTCCTCTATGAATTCTGCAATGTCCTTTCAAACTACCAGATGTAGTAAAGCCTTTGTTACAGATGTCACACTTGAAAGGTCTCTCTCCTGTATGCCTCATACAATGTGTTTTCAGGTTGCGAGTCTGAGTAAATCCTTTGTTACAGATATCACATTTGTAAGGTCTTTCTCCTGTATGATTTCTGTAATGTACTTTTAAAAGGTGAGCATTAATAAATCCTTTGTTGCAGATGTCGCATGTGAAAGGTCTCTCTCCTGTATGCGTCCTACAATGTCTTTTCAATATGACAGCTTTACTAAATTGTTTATTGCAGATGTCGCATGTGAAAGGTTTCTCCCCTGTGTGACTTGTGTAATGATGTTTCAAATGGCCAGACAGAGTAAATCGTGCGTTGCAGATGTCACATGTGTATGGTCTCTCTCCTGTATGCGTCCTACTATGTTTTGTCAATTGGGATGACTGAGAAAATCCTTTGTTACAGATTTTACATGTGTAAGGTCTCTCTCCTGTATGAACTCTGTAATTTTATTTTAAATTGTTACAGTGAATAAATCCTTTGTTACAGATGTCACATGTGAAAGGTTTCTTTCCTGTATGAATTTTGTAGTGTTCATACAATCTACTAGACAGAGGAAATCCTTTGTTGCAGATGTCACAAATGAAAAGTCTTTCCTCTGTGTGACTTCTGTAATGTTTTTTTAAATGCATAGACCGAGTAAACCCTTTGTGGCAGATGTCACATGTGAATGATCTGCATTCTGGATTGGTTTCTTTCTGATCTTGTGTGTTTGAATTTATAATATTCCCTAAATCCGACTGTTGCTGAGTCACAATACCTCAAACCACAGATTATTAATTATATTAGTAATGCATTTTTACTATTGTTACCTTTGGAATATTTCAATGTTTATGTAGGGAAATTTATTTTACTGCAGCCTGGACTCCAGCATGGCAGAAACATATCTTTTTATTCTAGTTGTACAGACATTACTTCTTATTTGTTTCTTAAATCTCCATCCAGAGATTTTATGAGAAATATCATTTTCTAAATGTAAAATTATTTTAAGTTATTTCATTGCATTGAAACATAGCTAAATTGAAGAATAATAATTATATCCGGGACCGTAAACCTGTTACAGGATTCCATGAATTCTACATGAAGCAAACTGGGTTACCACAATATCGTCAGTCATTGCCTTCACTAAGAAAATTGAAATAGGGAAGAAAATTTCAGAAAACCGCTACAGGCGAAGGAAAGGTTCATTTTTTGTTTATCAGATATAAGATTGCGTATTTTAAATTATATTTGTATCCTAACAAAATTACAGTACATGGTGAAGGAAACCAACCAAAGACAATGGTAAAAATCATTATAGCTCCATATATCACTGAATAGGGTATCGTAAGCAAATTCCATTCTATAATAAAATCATAAAATCGATAATGTTCTAGTATATTTAGTCAACTACTTAAAGGGCTTTGACACATGCGACTCTAAAGAATCTGTTTAAAATCTTAAAGAATCATTAAAATGGGTCAGACCATCTGCTGATAAGAATAAGATTTTATTAAATTATAAAAAATGAAGAGAACTGTCTTATAAGATAGTTCAAACATTGATTACGTCAGCAATCACTAAGTCACTAAGATGTATCCTACCAATACAGTACCAGAGCTATCAATCTAATCTCACAACATGGTAGTGGACATTTGTAAGTATTTATATACTAAGGGATTGCTCAGTAACGCTTTGGTGTACTCACCATCTTCCAAGATTACTTCTTCTTCTTCTTTAAAATGGATTGGTCCATCTGCTAATAAGAGTAAGATATTATTAACTCACAAAAAATGAAGTGTTGTAATAGCCCAGGCCACAAAGGAAAAATAGAAAATTAAACCATATAGTTCTGAATTTTGGTACAGTTGTTCATTGGTGTCTCATAAAAAAAATCTCACAATTTTCTTAAGAAAAGTTCATTATAAACAATAGTAAAAAAAGGTAGTTTATTGCAATAGTAACAAATAAATTAAAAAAAAAAAGTAATAAAAAACTGAAATGAGATATGAAAGTGGGCCGATGGTGAGATGCGGTTGTTAAAAGTTAAATTCTTCAGCATTTCCTCCTCTTCTTTGTCAGAGTCTTCTTAAATTGGTGGACAATTGGTACAGGTGCTACATCAGTCGGTCAAACTGTTGAGCATGGCATCCAAGCTTTCCGGCACCCACATTGTCGATTTTCAGTAATTATACTATGAGCAATAGACACTAGTTTTCTTTTCACTTTATTTTTTTGCAGAAACCAATGAATCCAAGAACACCATTAGAGTTTCTGAAACCATATCCTCAACTTGGTCTAGAAAATGGTCAGTTGGGTGTTAGATGTCTGTTTCATATGCTTGGACATTGTCTTTTATTTATTTATTGGCAGCAGCAGTTTGTACAATTTTCAGGTACAGGTATCTTCAGAGGTCTTGTGACATTTTTCATAGTCACAGCAGCTATCATCCTCTACTTCATCATCATAAATATAAAACTTTCCGGTCATTATCGAAGACTATCCCGGTCATAGAAAATAAACAGCATTAATCAGCACTAAAATATTTTCACTGACTTTTGCAAAGTTTATAACCCAACTGAAATAAGAGAACCGAAAAATTTGTGTGAGAAATTTGAAGAAGGAAAAAACCTGACCTTTACAAAACCTTTTAGGACTTTCCAGCTTTTAAAGTTAGTCATTCTACTTCAAATATAATTTATTACATGCAAATAATTAATGAAATATAATTATTATTTATAAATACAAGTTTCAGGAGTATAAAAAAGAGATCTCTTAGACAATTTTTAACAAAAACTAACATTGAAAAAAAAGTAATAGAACCTTTCACATAGGTAATTTTGTACATAAAATACTTTTTGCTAAAGTTGATGGTTGAGCAGATATGATTGTTAAAGCCAATAAAAGGTACTTTAAAACTTGGCCACCTACCGGTGAGTACTTTTAGTATGTTGTACAGAACACTTCAATGGACATCTCTACTGTACCAAAATCCAGAACTATATGATTTGTTTGTTCATATCAACGATATTCAGCTTTTTTGCACGGAATTTAAAAAATAACATTGATTATATCAGCAATGTCACTAAGATGTTTATTACCAATACAGTACCAGAGCTATCAATCTGATCTCACAACATGGTAGTGGACATTTGTAAGTATTTATATATTAAGGGATTGCTCTGTATTGCTTTAGTGTACTCACCATCTTCCAAAATTAATTCTTCTTTTTCTTTAAAATGGGTCAGACCATCTGTTAATAAGAATAAAATTTTATTAAATTATAAAAAATGAAGAGAACTGTCTTAAAAGATAGTTAAAAACATTGATTATATCAGCAATGTCACTAAGAAGTTTACTACCAATACAGTACCAGAGCTAGCAATCTGACCTCACAACATGGTAGTGGACATTTGCAAGTATTTATATATTAAGGGATTGCTCCGTAATGCTTTAGTGTCCTCACCATCTTCCAAGATCACTTCTTCTTCTTCTTTAAAATGGATTGGGCCCTCTGCTAATAAGAGAAAGATATTATTAAATTATAAAAAATGAACTGTCTTAAAAGATAGTTAAAAACATTGATTATGTCAGCAATGTCACTAAGATGTTTACTACCAATACAGTACCAGAGCTATCAATCTGACCTCACAACATGGTAGTGGACATTTGTAAGTATTTATATATTAAGGGATTGCTCTGTATTGCTTTAGTGTACTCACCATCTTCCAAAATTAATTCTTCTTTTTCTTTAAAATGGGTCAGACCATCTGTTAATAAGAATAAAATTTTATTAAATTATAAAAAATGAACTGTCTTAAAAGATAGTTAAAAACATTGATTATGTCAGCAATGTCACTAAGATGTTTACTACCAATACAGTACCAGAGCTATCAATCTGACCTCACAACATGGTAGTGGACATTTGTAAGTATTTATATATTAAGGGATTGCTCTGTATTGCTTTAGTGTACTCACCATCTTCCAAAATTAATTCTTCTTTTTCTTTAAAATGGGTCAGACCATCTGTTAATAAGAATAAAATTTTATTAAATTATAAAAAATGAAGAGAACTGTCTTAAAAGATAGTTAAAAACATTGATTATATCAGCAATGTCACTAAGAAGTTTACTACCAATACAGTACCAGAGCTAGCAATCTGACCTCACAACATGGTAGTGGACATTTGCAAGTATTTATATATTAAGGGATTGCTCCGTAATGCTTTAGTGTCCTCACCATCTTCCAAGATCACTTCTTCTTCTTCTTTAAAATGGATTGGGCCCTCTGCTAATAAGAGAAAGATATTATTAAATTATAAAAAATGAACTGTCTTAAAAGATAGTTAAAAACATTGATTATGTCAGCAATGTCACTAAGATGTTTACTACCAATACAGTACCAGAGCTATCAATCTGACCTCACAACATGGTAGTGGACATTTGTAAGTATTTATATATTAAGGGATTGCTCTGTATTGCTTTAGTGTCCTCACCATCTTCCAAGATCACTTCTTCTTCTTCTTTAAAATGGATTGGGCCCTCTGCTAATAAGAGAAAGATATTATTAAATTATAAAAAATGAACTGTCTTAAAAGATAGTTAAAAACATTGATTATGTCAGCAATGTCACTAAGATGTTTACTACCAATACAGTACCAGAGCTATCAATCTGACCTCACAACATGGTAGTGGACATTTGTAAGTATTTATATATTAAGGGATTGCTCTGTATTGCTTTAGTGTACTCACCATCTTCCAAAATTAATTCTTCTTTTTCTTTAAAATGGGTCAGACCATCTGTTAATAAGAATAAAATTTTATTAAATTATAAAAAATGAAGAGAACTGTCTTAAAAGATAGTTAAAAACATTGATTATATCAGCAATGTCACTAAGAAGTTTACTACCAATACAGTACCAGAGCTAGCAATCTGACCTCACAACATGGTAGTGGACATTTGCAAGTATTTATATATTAAGGGATTGCTCCGTAATGCTTTAGTGTCCTCACCATCTTCCAAGATCACTTCTTCTGCTTTAAAATTAAGTTAAGACATTAACTTTATTCGTATTTGAGGAAATGCTGAAAACCTGTATTTTGATGTAGAAGATAAGCTATCTGATCTTAAAAGCACTATTGATTTATGAGTGCAGCAAAACATAGGAGTACTTAAATCATAAGGATTTTGTCATATTTATTGTGGGTCACAATAAATTTGATAAAAAATGTACCATAAAGTTAAGCCGAATAAACAAATTACGTGTGACAAATAGAAATACTTTAAAGACTTGAACACTAAATAAAACCTACTTAACCCAAAAAAATTGGGTAAAACCCAAATTTGGACCTTAACTTAAAATAACTTACATTCAAATTCTTCAATTTCTTGCTTTACGACCTTACAGGATTCCTTGACATCTGCAAGCAATCAAAATTATTCAAAATAGTGAAAGAAATTATATTAAAATACTTTTTTTTGTTTCAAAATACCTTGGATAATTTTTAATATATTAAAGAATTGACATTATTATAAATATTTTAACGAAAGTTTGCACTTTGTGCTGATTGTATTTAATGATAGTTATTTTACCTGTAGGTATTTTATCCATCATCAATAAAACAAATGTATTCTATAACAAACAATTCACTATAGTACATAAATAAGATCGTGAACGATCTGAGAAAACTGAAATGAAGGGATCTTTCATTGAAACACTTATTAAAGAACTTATAATACCATGTTATTTTTAATAGAACTGGGATTTGTATGTAATAAGAAAAGTAAAATATGTACATTTACATGTATTTTCCAATGGCCAAAATTATATAAACACTATTATTTTCATTTTCAAATCTTAAAACAATATAACAAATGTTCAAAAGAAATATATGATTTGTATAAAGAAAGAAAAAAAGCTGTATCACATGCCTTTTCAAACTTTGGAAAAAAAAAAACCCTGTGCTGATCAGGCCGTAAGTTTGATATACACTGACAGGCAAAAAATTCCACCCACTTGTAAAAAAATTGTTATATAATACATGGTAATTGTATATAACACTTATTATTTATTGAATTTATAAAATCTTTTTTACCTTTAATAAGGTTTTTAACGTTTATTAAATGAGTCTTTGTTTAAAAATTTAAAATAAAAATGTGAACTGCTAAGAAACATGAAAAAAAAATTGAAAAATAACCCTTTTATCCCAAAAGAAATTGTTGACAGAATCATTTAATAGCGCGTATTACCTCCTCTTGCCTTTATTACTTCTTGAAGACGCCTTGGCATACTTTCCACCAGTCGGAAAATGTCCCTTTGTTGGAGGTTAGCCCATTCTTCCCGAAGACCCCTTTCAAGGTCCTGCAGCGTATCAGGAAGTGGCGAACGCGCTCTTATTCGTCTTCCGAGGTTATCCCATAAATGCTCGACAGGGTTCAAATCTAGAGAACATGCTGGCCAGGCTAAGACCTTAATGTTGTGCTAATGAAGGAACGTCTGTACTATGCGAGCGACATGTGGACGTGCATTAGAAATGAATCATCGCTGATTTCGATGAGGATAGGCAACACATGAGGTTCCGAAATCTTATCTACATAGCGAGTGGCCATCAAAGACCCTCCACGAACAACAACCAATTCTGTGCGGCACTCCATTGAAATCCCAGCCCACACCACTAAGGAACCACGTTGAAAGGGTTGGCCCTGGGTGAAATTACAGGCTGCATACCTTTCATTTATTCTTCTCCACCCTTTCACGCTCGTCTGGAGATTGTAGAGCAAATCTAGATTCATCTGTAAAAAGTACAGCACACCATTCGTCCATAGTCCAATGACTGTGTTCGCGAAATAAAGCCAGCCGTGTAACTCTGTGAGTTCTGGTAAATTCTGGTCCTCTTACTGGGCGAAAAGCCATTAGTCCATACTGATTTAATCTTCTCCAAGCAGTACGTTCAGAAATTTGCACACCTCGAACTTCTTGGAGCTGACGAATCGCTTGAACAACGGTAAGGTGCCGGTTTCGTAAAATTCTTAAAGTAAGAAACCGGTCATCCTGTGGTTCTGTTGCCCTAGGCCGTCCAGAACCGACCCTTCTATGGTAAGACCCAGTTTCTCGAAAACGCCTGACGGCGTCTTGTAGAGTTTTGTAGGGAACTCCGATGGCATTAGCTGCATATCTAATGGAACGTCCATCATCAAGAAGTGCCACACCACGTGCAACATTCTCAGCACAAAGAGGCATTTTTAACCACGCACCAGAACGCAAATGACACTGAATAAACATTTTTAATTCAATGGAAAGTAAACATTGGGAACGACAGTCCTTTAATTGAATTAAGGATTATGGGTTACTATCCTCTATATTGACATTTCTAATTGAAAACAAATAAAATAAATACATATTTATTCATAAAAAAAATTGACCAATCCAAAGCAGAAATATTTTGAGAAGAAAACATGAAAAAATCAGGTGGGTGAAATTTTTTGCCTGTCAGTGTATAATAGCTAAATGACCGCCCCTCATCCACTGAAGTTTTTTGAGTTTGTTTCTATTTGAGACAATTTTACTTCCAGATTTTTTCCAACGCCTATTTCACATTGCACTACTGGATTTAATTGTGTGTTCTTCCAGCCAGGATTTTCCCCGAACAAGCCCACCATTAACTCTGATTTCTCCAAGTGACTCTTCCAGTTTATCAATGTCACGGTAGATGATAGCGATTCTATCAACCAATGACATGTTGTGAGTCTAATTTTGTTATTGTGTGTGCTGAGTAAACGGCATTTGCCAAAATGTACACCAGGTGTTTCCTCATGGTAGATTTACCCATCAATGATTTGCCTTTTTAGACTGTTTTAGTGGAATCGTAATCAAGTTTTGACAGGACGTATTTTATTGAATCAATGAACTCAAATCGGCTGTTGTGGCCACCTGTTAATTACGAATAATTAGAAGTTCCCCTCTTCTAGGCCCAGAAAATATCTATCTGTGTTTCCATATGTTACTAATAAAGGTTATGACGTCAGCCAGAGAAGGGGGAGAAGCTAGTGGGGGAAACAGCCGCAGGTGGGGGACCATCCCCACCACGGCTGGCCTGCCTATATAAGCAGCGAGACTCGCCCAAGTTGGCATTCGACCAGCGTCAAGACCTTGAATGTGGACCGAAATGGGTAACTGCCCTCGTTGATTTATGCAGCTAAATGTTTGTGGCTATAATATCTGGAAATCAACATAAATGGTGAGTCACCATATACTAAATTTTAACGTAGATGGTCTCCTAACGAAAATAGATGAGGTAAAAGTGTTGATAGCACTCTACCAACCAGATATTGTAGTTCTAACAGACACGAGGGTGTCTACACAATCGATCCATATAACAGGCTATTCTACTGCCATCGAGAGGGTCATCGGTTATGGTGGTGTTCTCATTGCTGTACTCCTTGGTATCAATTGGAAGGAAGTGGCTTCACCACTACAAGTGATCACAAGCTTCACCAGCTGACAGTAAAGGTAAATTTGGGGAAACCCATTTACCTTACCACTGTATAGAGAACACCGTACGCGTCTCTCCAGGAGTACTCAGCCCTGCTAAACGCATGTGCGCAGAAGTCTAACCACTGGGTAGTGGGAGATCTCAATGCGAGACACACGAAGTGGTATAACACCGCTACAAACATGGCTGGGAGACTCAACAGAGATGTTGAGAACGCCGTTTACGGTCGTTCACCCCCAGACTTTTACGTCTCGACTGAGAGGTATCCCGCAGGCCACCTCGACAATTGACTTACTACTGACAAAACAACCCCACCGTATCACTAGTTGCACCACCCTTGACTTTATTACGTCTGATCACAGGCCAGTACTGTTTGCGGTGGATGGTAAAGTGGCGACCCCTCGCCCCACGAGATACGACTACCGTCGTGCCGACTGGGATCTGTATCGGTCGCAAATTTACCATAACCTGCATACGGTGCCAATTCTCCGCATAAAAGAAGAAGTAGATCTTCAAATAACTTTCATAACTGATGTGATCATAGACGCAGCAGACACTGCGATCCCGAAGTTCATCCCCATGCCACCGATCCTACGACCGCCTCCAGTCCATATTCTTAAAATTATTGCCTTGCGCAACAGTTGGAAGCATCTAGTATATATCACAATGAATGCATTATGATATGAAATGCCAGTATATATCACAATGAATGCATTATGATATTTAATGCCAGTATATATCACAATGAATGCATTATGATATTTACTGCCAGTATATATCACAATGAATGTGTAGGGACTGGAGGTATCAAGTATTGTTTAAATCTAGTCAACCTCTTTGTACTAGAACCTCTTTGTACTAGGACCTCTTTGTAATTGAACTTTGTAGCATAGTAGAGTGTGTGTGATAAGACTGTAATAAACCATACTAACCTTAATAAGTGTTTTTGTTAATTACCCACAATTTGGTGACCTCGACGTGATAATTCGACGTGATAATCCGACGTGATTTAATTCGAGTGATTTGATCCGACGTGATTTAATTCGCCGTGATTTAATTCGACGTGATCGAACTAAGTGATTCCCAGCATGGCGTCGCCGGCAGGAGAAAAATTTGAGGTTAAACTAGAGGACCAACCGGAGGTAACTAAAGTATCAATTAGAATTCCTCCCTTCTGGACCGATAAACCTGAATTATGGTTTTATCAAATAGAAGCCCAATTCAATGTTGTGGGTATTATTAAAGAAGACACGAAATTCAACTATCTTGTTTCTCAGCTAGAAACTAAATATATGGAAAATATATGGGACATTATTAGAGGTACGGAGGTTAATAAATATACTTTAGCTAAGGAGCGTCTGCTTCAGCTGTTTAAGGAGAGCGATAACCAGCAAATTAGGAGGCTGTTGACAGGTTTAGAGTTAGGTGATCTCAAGCCTAGTCAGTTGCTCCGTAAAATGCAGACTTTGGCTGGTGGGGATATGACAGACAAAATTCTGAGAACGCTGTGGTTGGAAAAACTTCCGGTTTCAATAAAAAATATTGTAATCATTAGCGAGGAGACCTTAGATAAGGTGGCAGTTATGGCAGACAAAATAGCGGAGGTTACCCCTCAGTCAAGTGCCGATTCCGTTAGTCAGGACTCAAGTCTAAATGAACTGATGAAAAAAATTGTGAGTCTAGAAATTCAGATTTCTTCGTTGAATTCTAGAAATAGGTCTCGCAGCTCGTCCAGAGATTCTTCCCAGTTGAGTCCCAAAAGTAAATTTTGTTATTTTCACCAGAGATTTGGAAAAAAATGTAGACCAGAAAAGTGTACACAACCTTGTGCTTGGCGGCAGCTGTCGGAAAACTCCCTCGATGTGGCCTCGGCTGTAGCTAACAATTTAGGCAGTCACAAATTTCGTTTATTTGTCCAGGATAAAAAAACCAGACTAAAGTTTCTTGTCGATAGTGGAGCAGATGTGTCCATAATTCCGCTAAGATCAAAGTGCGAGTCCCCTAGTAGAGATTTTGTTTTATTTGCAGCCAACGGATCCATGATACCAACATATGGTGTACAAACTTTAAATATTGATTTGGGTTTGCGCCGTCAGTTTCAGTGGCCTTTTATTGTGGCTAAAGTGAACAGAGGAATAATTGGTGCAGATTTTTTGGCCCATTTTAATCTTTTAATAGATTTAAAAAATAAGAAACTTGTCGATAATGTCACAGGTGCACAGATCCGTGGTGAGATTTCAACTATTTCAAATGGTGACATCATTAGCACGGTGTCAAATTCTCAAAGATTTGCTGACTTACTAGCCAAGTTTCCGAATCTGACCAAACCAAATTTAATACCTAGTGAATGCAAGCACAACGTAGAACACTACATTCATACTACCGGAAGGCCGATTTGTTCAAAAGCTAGAAGACTCGACTCTAGGAAATTACAGTTAGCGAAGGAGGAGTTTCAATTCATGTTGAATCATGGAATAATACGACCATCGAAATCCGAATGGGCTTCTCCTCTGCATCTAGTTACGAAGAAGGATGGTTCATTACGCCCCTGTGGTGATTACCGCAGGCTTAATGACCTTACAGTTCCTGATCGCTATCCAATTCCTCGGATAGATGACTTCCAGAATATGTTACATGGAAAAACAATTTTTTCTAAAATCGATCTTTTTAAGGCCTATTATCAAGTTCCCATAGCTGAGGAGCATAAATCAAAAACAGCTATTATCACTCCATTTGGGCTCTTCGAATTTAATGTCATGGCTCCAGGGTTACGAAACGCACCCAGCAGTTTCCAACGTTTTATCCATCAAGTTTTTACTGGTCTCGATTTTGTGTTTATTTTTTTAGATGATGGCCTAATTGCTTCGTCAACGGAAGAAGAGCACAAGCGTCATTTGGAGATTGTTTTCAACCGCTTGGACAAATATGGCTTGCGTATAAGTGTAGCCAAATCTATGTTTGGAGTGCAAGAATTGGAATTTTTGGGGTACAGAATCACTCCAGATGGATCAATACCTCTTCCAGAGAAGGTCAATGTCATCGTTAACTACAAGCTTCCCCAGACTGTTCAGCAGCTTCACCAGTTTTTGGGAATGCTAAATTTTTACAGAGGATATTTACACAAGGCTGCAGAAACTCAAGCCATTTTGCATGACTATCTTAGAGGAGCAAGGAAAAAGGACAATATGAAAATCACATGGACTCAGGAAGCAGTTGCCAAATTCGAGCAATGCAAAGTTGATCTCGCTAATGCAACTATGCTCACATATCCTTGCCCAGACTATCCCTTGGCACTTGTCATTGATGCCAGCGATGTTGGCGTGGGTGGTGTGGTCCAGCAACTTGAACCTAATGGGTGGAGACCTCTAGCTTTTTACTCTAAAAAACTTAATGATGCTCAAAAGTCTTGCAGTGCATATGACAGAGAGTTGTTGAGCATGTATTTATCGGTTAAGCATTTTAAGCATCTGTTAGAAGGGCGTCACTTTGTGATTTTTATGGATCATAAACCGCTTATTTTTGCGTTCAAGCAGAGAAATGACAAAGCTTCCCCTCGCCAACAAAGACAATTGCAGTACATATCTGAATTTACCACAGACATCCGCCATATTAGTGGAAAGCAAAATATTGTTGCGGACACTTTGTCGCGGATTGAGGCTCTAGACGTGTTAGACTTTGACAAGATAGCCGAAGAACAGAAGACGGACAGCGAACTTCAGAATCTTATGACATCTGATTCTGCATTAAAATTAAAAAGTTACGAACTTCCTAGTGGAAATCATCTTTGGTGTGATGTCAGTACGGACGCCATCCGGCCATTCATCCCCAAGGCATTCCGGCAACAAGTCTTTCATCTTATTCATGATAGAGCTCATCCTGGTATTAAGGCGACCGTCAAGCAGGTATCGGGTAAATATGTTTGGCTCAATGTTAAAAAGAACATCCAGGATTGGACTAAAGCGTGTATGCCATGCCAGCGTACGAAGATCAACCGTCATGTGAAATCTCCGGTAGGACAATATAAAGTGCCTGATGAACGTTTAGCTGAGATACATATAGACCTAGTTGGTCCCCTTCCCCCTTCTGAAGGAAACGTTTACGCGTTAACCATGATAGATAGATTCACCGGTTGGATGGAAGTTGTACCACTCAACAACATCACTGCGGAAACAGTTGCTAAGGCTGTTTATAGTCACTGGGTTGCGCGATTTGGTGTTCCCAGACGTATAACGAGTGATCAGGGTCGTCAGTTTGACTCGGGATTGTTCAAACACTTTAGTGCGTTATGTGGCGTCAAACTCTGCCGCTCTACGTCTTATCACCCTCAATGCAACGGCAAGATTGAGCGACTCCACCGTACATTGAAAACAGCATTGAAGGCACATAATTCCCGGAGTTGGACGGAAACTTTGCCAACTGTGCTGTTAGGCTTGCGAGCAGCAATTCACCCGGATTCTAATTCTTCCCTATCTCAAATGCTCTATGGAAAAACTATCACATTACCTGGAGAATTTTTTGCAAATGGATCATTGACATTCTCAGATTCACAAGATTGGGTCGGAGAACTTCAAGAGGAAATGCGTCAGCTGAAGCCTGTTCCTGTAAATCACAAGTCTTCTAGGAGCGTTTTTATTTACAAGGACTTACAGAAGTGCTCACATGTTTTTATGCGCACTGATCGGATCAAGAAACCCCTAGAACCAGCATACGAAGGACCTTTCCGTGTCATCACCCGTTTAGAAAAATATTTTCGATTGGAGATCCATGGCAAGGACATTGCGGTTTCTATTGACCGGCTAAAACCAGCTTATTTTCTTGCCGATGAAGATATGAACCAACAAGACTCTTCGACTTTACCTTTAGCCCAGTCCCCAGATGATTTTCCAGTATTGAGGACGCAGCCTACAGACCAGGAGAAACAACAGAAGCAACCTGAAACTGTACCAACCTCTACTAGAAGTGGTAGAACTGTGCGGTTTCCTGCAAGATATTTGGAAGAAATTCTTGTTTAAATGAATTTTCTATATTCTGATTATTATTCTTTGAAGCTATTTATATCATAATTTTGTTTCGAATCAATATTTTTCCATTTTGTTTCTTGAATTTTCAGTATATTTTTTTGAACGATGCTATGAATGCTATAGTTCCTATTAAGGTAATTCACAATTGTGTTTCATAAATATTAACGTGTTCACTGGATAAGGGGTAATGTAGGGACTGGAGGTATCAAGTATTGTTTAAATCTAGTCAACCTCTTTGTACTAGAACCTCTTTGTACTAGGACCTCTTTGTAATTGAACTTTGTAGCATAGTAGAGTGTGTGTGATAAGACTGTAATAAACCATACTAACCTTAATAAGTGTTTTTGTTAATTACCCACAATTGCATTATGACATGTAATGCCAGTATATATCACGATGAATGCATTATGATATTTAATGCCAGTATATATCACAATGAATGCATTATGATATTTACTGCCAGTATATATCACAATGAATGCATTATGATATGTAATGCCAGTATATATCACGATGAATGCATTATGATATTTAATGCCAGTATATATCACTATGAATGCATTATGATATATAATGCCAGTATATATCACAATGAATGCATTATGATATTTAATGCCAGTATATATTTTGAAATTTGAACGTGATGCTCACACTCCAGAAAGATTGTAGGATAAAAATGACGAACTCTCCCACCGATGGGTGGCACCCCAAGTAATGATCGGTGTTTTTTAGTCTTTCGAGAGAGTTATGTGTGACCAGTATTCTCAATATAGAGGCTCTTAGCTGTTGTCAGTCAAGTACTATATAACAAGGCACCGTACAGCAGAGCTGGCCAGAGGGCACATTTATATACCATCAATTTGAGACGAAGCGACAAGTTGGGTGAAGTTAGCAAATGCAGGTAAGAGGTACCTTTTGTTCTTAAGTTTAGTAGAGAAATTGAGTATGAGATGTAAATATCACAATAACATTTGTAGATCTTTATCCCTTCAATTCAACAGAAGTTAAATTGTAAGTATTATTTCTGTGAGAAATCATCGACGTAGACTGGATCCAGAAGGAGTTACTGTGACATCCTACAGACAGAATCGAGACTGGATTAGCGATATGCACTTTCACCAGATTTAATGGACTTTCGTTTAGAAACTAAAATAATCGCAAACTGGGTTAATACCCGAGTTGCATCTAAAACATATGAAAAGAGTTTGATGGCGGTGGCAATGAGAGAAAGTCGCTGCTAAAACGTCGGGAATTGCAATATCGCTAATGTCGAATCATACTATACATCGACTAGACGATTCAAAAATGGATGACCGTTTGTTAGCTCGTTACATCAAAGATTGATTTTTTTCTTCTTTTAGTTGTAAATATCTGATTCTGTATATTCATTATGTCACTTATTATTTACATGTGGGACATATAAACCTTTGCCCAGCTTTTGTCTTGTTCACTTCCTGTATTGAGGGAGAATCGCGACCTCCTCTAATCTGTTCCAATTCTATTTTACCATAATCGGATCCCTAGGTACTTACCTACCTACCTAGGTACTACCCTAGCCCTTGATAACCTCTCAACTCCAGTTGTCTGGAAGTGACGGGGCCTCCAGCACTGTGCCAGTCAACTCTTAGCAGCATTTCTGATTCTGAGGGAATTAACCACAATGGGCCGAAATCTGAGGAGTAGTCCACAATACTTTTAACGGCATTCTAAAGATAATAAAAGAGAAAAAAAAATCAAGTACAATTTAAAGATGTACTACTCGAAAAGAGAATATCTTAGAATGGTCCAATTGTGAGCCATAAATTAAATCATAGCAAATTCGACAGCTTGAAACCTCTCATAACTGTTATCAGGATTGTTTTAGGTTTACACCCAAGAATTGTCCTATGGCATCATGGGGATGGCTAAAATTAAAAAAAACATGAACACTAGTTTGTGTTTGTGTGCAATAATGGTATATTTAATGTTTAGTTGTTAACGTGATTAAGAACATAATTTATATGTAAAAATACTAATTGAAACTTAGAGAACTAATGTTGTGTATATATGTGTAAGTTAGTTTTAATAATTCAATAACTGATTTTATTAATCATTATTAATATTATTATTATTTAACAATAACTCTCAACACGTATATAATAAAAAATAACGATTTACTCTTAGGTCTAGATGCCATTAGAAAATTTATATGGATATTCTTTCTTAGCAATCTATGCAAAGGTTCAAACTTCTCCGCACTATTTCGATGTATTTCAAATAAAAATTAATGGAACCTAACATACTTCGAACTCACGATTTATTTGTAGGCCTCTTAAGGTTTTTTTATAGCTGTCAAATTCTCTTGTGCTGTAGACTCTCACTACCTTCCTGATTCCACCCGCCTCCTTTAGGCATTCCACACCCTATATCCTTCTCATACATCCTTCAAATGGGGGACTCCCCTTAGTGAAAGGCACTGATCAGCCCTAAATAATTTTTCTTTATTTTTCCCACATCCTATTTTTTATAAGTTTGAGAGCTAAGGAAAAAAAAACAAAAAAACTTGTGCTGTAGACTCTCACTACCTTCCTGATTCCATCCGCCTTCTTAGGCATTCCACACCCTATATCCTTCTCATACATCCTTCAAATGGGGGACTCCCCTTAGTGAAAGGCACTCATCAGCCCTAAATAATTTTCCTTTATTTTTCCCACATCCTATTTTTATAAGTTTGAGAGCTAAGAAGAAAAAAAAAATTCCTGAATTATATGACCAAGATATTTGACTGAATTAGCCCCAAATTTGCACTTTTCCAACTTCAGTTTGAAACCTTCTTCTTTGATCACCGTTAAAAGTCTCCCAATATGTTTAACATGGCCATCCCATGATTTAGAAAATACCAATATGTCATCAATATAATTTAACCGAAATTCGTCTAAATTCCTTCTCTAGATCATCAGCTGGAGTTTACACATATATATATATATATATATATATTTTATTACTGAATTAAACGGAAAATTCAGAATTATCACTACCAAATTATGAATTAACTTTAAAAATGAAACGGACCTAGAAATAGCTATTAGAAGCTTAAATAGTTAGTGGATTTTACTTTTGAGGCTTAGGCTGTGATAATGATAGTTTAGTATGAATGTTGAGTAAATGAATAAATCAGATAACTCTAAGAACACGTAATAAGACTCAGAATATTCTAATTCCATAGGAATCAAAAAAGAAACGCGGTCTCATGATACATTTGTCATACAAATGTCCCTGATTAAAACTGAGTTTGCGCCTTTTAGTGAAAAAAACAAGGCCTACTTGATTATTTATGCAAGAATGATCTGATATGCGTTGTGTGTGTTTTTTTTAATTCATCTGTACCATCTTATTTATATCCCAAATACTAAAACAAGTAAACATCACTTAAATGCCAATTATTAAAAAACACATATTTTTAAATTACTACTTAAAACGAATATAACACACTAAAAAGGAAATGATACTACTATCCTAGCTCTATAACGACAACAGCCCTTGATCTATCCACTGCCCATACAATCTACGAAATCTAATTCTGTTAGCAATAATATCTAGTATAGGTAGAAAACTAATAGTGCACGTGAAAACAAATTTCGCAGATTTCCGGTGGTCAAAACAAATAAAATGAAGTATTTTTTAGCGAAAAATTTAATAAGTTTTTAAGAAAATGCTTTTGAGCAATAATATAAAAAAATATCGATACCTTTTCTAAACATAAGGTAATACAAGAAAATTTAAATCTTAAATATCCTCTGAGATGTAAATTTGATACATTTTTTCCCCTTCAATTATTTTCAGTTATTGTCCTTTAACCGAAATTTCATCTGCGGGTTTTGAGGTATATGTAAATTTAAAAATAAAATTTTAAAAAATTTATTATGATCGATTGATGTTGACTATTTATAAACAATCGATGGTTTGTGCGCACAGTTTTCAAGAGATCCCTCCCACCCAATACCGACACCCCCTTATCAGTTTCATAGTAATCATTCGTAGGATAAAAAAAACATTTTTCTTCAATGAGTAATATTTATGCTTTCGTGCAAGCTCGGTCTCATCCCGGAGAATTTATCTGAAGCTGGAGAGATAATGAGCAAACACAGGAGACGTCTGAGTGTATTCATCCGCCGGAGACACATCAAGTTTTTCAACGCGTTGCAGCACCTAGCCAACCCATTGTTTAACACTATGACCCCACCACCCTTCCCGCATCGATGACAACAGACTGTCGGGGAAAAATTAGGTTAAGAATTAGTATGCAAGTTAGTTTTAAGTTTGATCAAAAAGGTGAGCCCCATCACCTTTATTAGTCAGTTTATTCCAGTCACGTATAATGTGTATCATTATACTTGTTTATTCATTATATAATTTTTATAAACTAACAAAACCTGTATATAATGTAGCGACGCTACAGGAAATGCAAAAATAATTTGTAAATAGATTCGCCTGAGGATCTATAATTGTATATAATTATCTGTAAATTTAAAGGGGCTATGTGGGGGGGGGGAGAGTCTGAGTGTATTTATGTATCACAGTATTGCTCATATATGTATGCACTTAATAAACAACACTATGTATGATAGGGAGTGGAATATATAAAAAAATGAAGGGATTATGTTTTATCTCATCTTGGAAGAGTGAGCAACAGTGTGCTATTGCAGTTTGCAATTAATGTTTTTGAAATGGAGTTTTGATATCTCCTTTTTAACCTTCTTGGCAACATTTGCAGATGACATTGCAGTCTTGTCATCCCACTCAGACCCTGATATAGCATCCCAAAACCTTCAAAAACACCTTGATGAAATCGAGTATTGGTGCAACCAATGGCGAATCAAAGTCAATGAAGCAAAATGTTCCCACATAACCTTTACCCTCTGCCGAAAGTCCTGTCCGCTAGTCTTCGAATCGATTCCTCTCCCTGTATCCGAGTCAGTACGGTACTTGGGCTTCCTTCTCGACAAAAGACTGACATTGAACCCACACACGAGGCTAAAAAAACAAGAACTAAATAGACGCTTTGGACAACTGTACAGACAATAATACAGAAATTAAACTACTTATTTACAAAGTTATACTTGAACCAATCTGGACATACGCAATAGAGCTATGGGGGACAGCAAAAAAGTCAAGCATCAAGCGTATCCAATCCTTTCAATCAAAAGTCCTGAGATCAATAGTAAATGTCCCTTATTACGTCATCAACAAAACCCTTCACAGCGATCTAAATATACCCTACATTCTTGAACTCATCCCTTTTAAGTTCATAAAATTCCATAGTAACCTATCCAACCACCCTAATTCCTTAGCACAGTCATTGCACTGCACCACTCATCCCTATAATCCTCCTCGGAGACTGAAACGGCAACGGCCTCGTGACCTTCTATGAATAAGTGACAGTGGGAGTCCTGGCAATGGCCAGTTTCTCTTTTATGTCCTGAGCGTATGTGGCTCTCGCGCTCTTGATCAGCCTCCGCTGGCTCTTATCCGGTGACGCGGCTGACGTAGGAGTGTGGGGAACTTCCCAAGACTCCGCATCCTCCTTCACACGCGAGGGAGGTGACTACCATGTGGACTTGGGGGGGGGCCTCTGGGCTGTTTGTGTATATAGTATGAATGAGCGAGCGAATGAAAATTGTAAATTGGTATGAATGAGATCATTTATCACAATTACTTATAGCCCAATAAGGCAGATTGTAATTTTATCATAATAAAGTTGTTGTTAAAAAAAAGAAGAGAAAAAGATGTCTCCAAGATGTTCGACGCTTAATCGATTTTGTGAAGTCGATAGAATCGGTAGAATCGATTGTGAGGCACTATCGACAAGATGTCATCCCTACATCGTAGCTCGGCGATCGCTGCAAACAAACTTGTTTTTTCCTACAGCCAATAATCTGGTGACATGCCTATCAGTGAGGTAGCAACAGTCGATAGAGACATGACAGGCTTACCAATGGCAGGGTTGTAGGGACGTCAGAACATGGTGGAAGAGCTGCTTGGAATGAAATGCAAACAGGAAATGACTGTATACCGATTGACGCATTTCGATGCCTGATCGATCAACTATGGCCATTGCTAAGTTCGCTTGTGAGGACTTGTTTAGCCTCTCTTCCGCTGTCGGATTTCGGCTGAGCTTCTCCAGCAGTGCTACAGCCTCAATCGTAGGGATTCATATATTGTATATAGAAATATTCCAGACTTGTACGAATCGTGATCATAATGGCTATACAAGTTAGTACCCGGCTGGATAAACCTTAGCGTCTCTTCTCCAGGAGTTAATACGGACTGGATCCGTTTCTTGGTCGTACACTTCAATGCTTATCCTTCATCTTATCACTACCATGCCAAATAAACTATTCATGCAAACTAGCATTCGTATTTCGTCGTTCTTCTAAAATCTGCTGGGAAAAAAATTATCTAAGGATTCGCTCATTTCATTCTTCTGTTGTGTAACTTATAAAGATCCTGCATAAAATAAGTAGATATCTTACGATGTGAGGTTACGCATCCTTCTAGGGCTCGAGATGAATAAACCATTGACACTTAGCCCACGCAACGTTTTCTGGCTTTTGGAATATCTGTATTGGTAGATAGTTTGAGTTTTTTAATTTTTTAGAGCGAGAAATTATTTATTAAGCAATCGTGATCAATGATATATTCATTCTAATATCCCATGGTAACAGTTCCACATTCAGTAACTCATTGACGAAATATATTCAACACAAGCCAGGAACCTCCCAAATACACATGATTGTCGCTTCCCTCGCATGTGAAAGAGGATGTCGAGGCTCCTCGTCGTCCTTTACCCAGTGGTTACCTTTTTAATCTTCTGGGAAGATTATAGGGATGGGTTGAGGGTTACATTATAAGGATATTCATCATGGCTTTTGGGTAAGTCTTTTATGACCAGGGTGGTGATAGATCCCCAGATATGTTTAGCTTCATTTTTTACGACCAAAGAGTTAACCACATACATTACAAAAGCAATATCAAAGATAGTGATCATTGGCCCGTTTTTCACTTCGTCGTTCGTTGTTGCGCATATACCACCTGGTAGTCGAATGAGCCCAAGAAAACGTTGGAAAAAACAACACATTATACAAAAAAAATGACGAAAAGCTGATACTGGTCTTTAGAGACTACTCCCCCCCCCCCCAAGACTGGGATTAACAGAACGTGTGGGGACGTACTCCTGCGAACCGTTCTGTGGAAGACTCCAAGGTCCACAACTAGTAGACTAGGCCTAACACAAAATAGTCTAAATACTATGAATGTACAATGTTACCTGCTAATGACACTTGAGCCTTCGTGATCTCATCGATCGCCCATTTGTTGTGACCCATTTGTGGGACTGACTGGGCTCGAATGTGCCCCATATAGGCTATTACCCTGTCCCATTTTCTAATGCAGTCCTCTCCTCATCACTTTTCTCCTCATACGCGATGCAAATCGCCCACTTACAGTTTTATGTATTCACCACATTATTGCCTAGTGTGTGCTAAAATGTCTTCTCTGAAGAAGGTTCAACCGTTACTGGTGATGAGAAGCTCACATTCCATTTCTCCGAATCTCTTCCCTTGTTCTTTCATTTGGTATAAGTTTAAAAAAAATAAGTTCAGAAAAGTTTAATATTTTATCCTAACGGAAAAGCTAAGTTTTTAAAATAAATGACGATCAGTCTCATGCTCAAAGTTGTTTTCTATAACACCATGACGAGTATAAACGAACTTCTTCAATTAAGACCCAAATATCCGATATTAATGGATGACACTTATTCCATGCATACATAATAACCCCATATTTTAACAAACAATCAAGTTTAAATACTAAAAATGAACTTTTGATATATAAGCAGTGTTTTCGTCCAATAATCCGCTTTGGATCTCAATGGGCAATTCAAATCAAAACAATCTTAGGCTCTCCAATGCAAGGAGTTGAAGGATAGTAGGCGACATTGCAAAATAAACTGCACTCAAATCACAAGTTTACGTGAACAATTACAAATGACATATATTAAACAATTATAATTTTTTTTTTTTTTTTTGCAAAAATATCCCCAATCAGTAATAAATTTCACATGAAAGCGATATGTTTACAAAAGGACATCTTGCCTTATGTAAATATTTATTACAACTATAAATTGTACTATTAGATAAGTTTGAGCCTATAAAAACATAGTCATTTACTAAATATTATTTTTTCTCTTTAAATTTAAAATGCGAGTATTTAATTATTTATCTATTTGTAAAGGATAATAATAATAAAAAATTAATGGTCATGAATTTAATCTGATTTTGTCATTGTGCATAAACGTATACAGTGAAATATCTTTCTCCCACGTGGTGAAATAGACAAATGATAGTGACAGCTTTAGACAATGGCTAAATCTCTCTTTTACTAGGTTGCATGTAAATATGCTTCCCATGTGCTACATAGTACATAGATCATGTCGCAAGGTTAAGAGTGACAAGCTGCACTGGACTAATCGCGGGGGGAGGGATAGTGTCACTAAACATGGGCCCATTTTATTTCTCAAAACCTACTCGTGGTATATAGTTGGAGTCCTGTATCATTATGTTTTTAAGATGATTTGTTTGTCTTCTTCTGTGAAAGATAGCTTTTCCTCGTGGTATAGTTAGCTCCCGCTGGCAATGGGAGAGGACTGGAGCCATACCCGACACCGGCTGGAGAAGTGGGAGAGAGACTGTGACCCATTTCCGTGCCGTTAGATCTTCTCCAGTCGGCAGCCGGCCATTCACCAGCGAGGTCTTCTTCCTGTCCTCTCTCCAAGGTAATCTTAACGAGGGTTCAATATTTTTCAGAAGCAGATCGGCGGAGGCACTCCTCGCATTTTTTAGTTCATTTTAAAAAAAATATAATTTTATTGTTTTTTAACCAACAGGTGTCATGGGTATTAAAATCAATAATTCGGTATTCAACAGTCATATAAAATAGTTTTATTATACTATCCTTTATGAAAATATCTAATACGATACTAGCCATATTGAAAAGGTTGAATTCGTGTATAAATCAGCTGTGTAATTAATTTTGAATATTTGTTTGCATATCCAAAATTTAATCCATTATAATTTTTAACTTAGAAATGCGGGTTATTTAGTGTTTGTTTGTTTTAACTTTGTTCATATAAGAGATACAGGTAGGTCAAAGTTAAATTTGACAGACAACGAAAGAAAATATCGTATCAAATAACAAACCAAAAAACGAATGAGAAAAATTGAATGAAAAAGTAAAAGGTATCAAAAATGAAAATGATGTGAAAATTTTGGTGCTTTGTCTTTCTCAAACGAAGCTTCGCGTTCGAAACATATATGTTGTCACTAAGGAAAAATATTCTTACCTCTAGATGACAAATACTCACCTGAAATAAAAAAAACAACCTGATGGTTGGCAATGATGAGATGAATCCGCTTTAGTGATGATATCCGTTTACATATCATGTTATTTTTTATTTTCTTATTATATATCTTATATCTAAAAAGATCATTAAAAAAAAAAACCTAATATTACGTTACTTACATAAGCTGATTTTTTTTTTGTACTAAAAGTAACAGTTTTTCTCCATCAAATGTCCTGTTTCTCTTTCTGATCAATGCGATTGGCTGTAGCATTTGGCTAGACGAGAACAAACTTTTGGAAATGTTGGGAAAAAACGTGGCTCTTAACATAAAACCCAAACCAGAGCAGATTTCCAAAATGTAACTTCAAATAAATTTTCAAAAAAAGTTTTGTGAAATGATTTTTTTTTTTTTCCCTTTTTCAATAAGATTTTATTTTAGACTAAAAAATGTGCCCTCCAAGGTCAAAATCGGTCTAGCCAATTCGCCAAACAATATGTGTCATCCCCTCATCCCATTGCTCATGATTGTTTCGGCAAAATTTGGATACAGCCAAAATGTCACAGATTTCCCATCTTTTAACATTCTATAAATTCCCAAAATATGACGACTTTTCTCCTCGAATTCCCATTAATGTCTTTAATTTAAAAGGTGTTATTAGGAAAAAATAATATCATGAGAGATACTTGTCCCCCATGCTCTCAAAGATTTCAAGAACAATTGTTAATAATTAACAATTGTTCTACATAATATTTGACATTTTTTATGAATAATATAACTTTTCTTATTCAAAAAACAGTCGACCGGATCCTGCACAAAGGGGGGGGGGTGTCAGCGAGCGAAGTGAGCAGGCAGCGGACCCCCTAATATATTTATTAAAAATTATATATCTAAAAAAAACAACAATAAAATCATATAGTATATTTCAAACCTTTTATATATATGAGATATATAAAAAAAATTATGAGTCACCCCCAAACAGATAAATCATATTTTTAATAAGGATCAAGCAATCGGCTTCGTGATTTTTCAGATATTGATTTAATGATCGAAGAATAAATAAACAATAGTAAATAGCATCGTTTTATTTTAAACTCAACACAAAGTCTTGGAAAAATGGACACTCATATTTGAATTTTGTCAGTACAATCCGAACTGAGCAATGTTTCGGTAGCAAATTAAATACTCACCAGTATAATCTATTTTTCTAGACTTGATTTTTTTTTTCGACTTTATATAAGTAACTAAGTAAGCAATAACCCCTCACGAGACTTAGTCGAACCCGAGCCTCGAAAGCTTTCTGTCGTATGAAAACAAATTAATGTTCCTAACATTTGCGACTTAAAATTTACTACTTTTCTACGTAAATTTGTAATGTAATATTGTGATTCACCTTTTAGAAACAGTCATTCATTTTTCCAGAACGGTATAATATAATAAATGTACAGGATAATTAATTTAAATATACTATCATTCACATGAGTGTGTTTTTGTTCTTTGGATCGTTACCAATTTCATCATTTTAAAAGATTTAAATATTGTTTGTAATTTGTAAATATGTAATTTGTTTAAATTTTAGTCCTGGAAAAGCCTTGTATAGGCGAAACGTCGTTCGTTGATGGAGTATCATTAAAAAAAAATATTTAGAGAGACTTAATGCATTTTGAAAAATTAAATTTCGCACTGTATTTCTCTCAAGGATAATTAATTTAATCAAAATTGTTAACCACCATTTTTGACCAAAACTACTCTATAATTTATTTGAAAACAAACTCGGCACTAAAAAGTAATTAGTTCAACAAATAAAATAAAAATCTCAATAAAAAACGAAACTGTCACCCACTAAAATCCTTGGACATAGGAAGTTAGTTCGTATTTTTGTAACATTTATTATATATTCTTTATATTTGCAATTATTGCAAAATGTCTACAGCCTAATATTTATAGCGACTCGACATCGTAGTGGCCTTTGAGAATGAGATGCCGATGTTCAGGAACGACTCGGTCAGCTGTAACCTTTGGCTACTTAATACGTCCGTCGATCGATATGAGATCAATCATTGAGTGACTGAGACATATCGAACGACCGCTGAAGTTAAAGCAGTTGTGTTTACTTTCCAATGTCGATGTACTTGGTACATCTCTCCTCTAAGGACCATTTTTCAAGACATTTTTGTATTGATTAGTTACTTTTTAGTTCAGTCACAGGGCTGCGTAAACAAATTTATATTGTGTAATACATTTTATTATTTACTTCCTCAAAAGCTATTAAAATATTGGTGTTATAATTTTTACGACCGCTATCGTAAATATATTACATGCATAGAGCAATACGATTTCCCCGTCCCATTGAGAAAGTAAAGTGTCACAATTTCATTAAGCTCACCTTCCCCTTCTCCACAAAAAAAAAACACGAAGAAAAGAAACTTGTTTTGACAGAAGCGATGAATATTTTGTAAACTAACGAGAGGAACCATAAAATCGGCCCCACTTGCCTTTTACCCAAGAGAAAGTGGTCTTGGTCTTGAGGAATAACAAGAGGCAGTGAAAACACAAAAGTAGTCCGTGACTTTTGTCTACCTTCTGCAGTGAGCGAGAGTCACTGACGACAGTGGGAACCCAGTGAGTGAAAGATTTGTATTTAAGTTTAGACTGATACTTACTACGTACCTACACACTAATCTATCTGATATTCAGCTGTATCCGAATACACAATCTCTAAGGCAATGTATAAAGGATGTACATTTTCTACGGATAAATATAGCCTTTTGTATATTTACCCAACTTACCCACAAACACCACACTGTGTTGCTCTAGTTGACATAATTAGAATATTTGAAGTATAGGGATGCCATCTAAATTGTCAATTACTGACAAATTTGATTCGCGGGAATTTATACTTTAAATTATACTTTACTCAAATAATATTTTCTTGTCCCAATTTCTAAACCCAAAGTAACTTACTTTAATAAATTAACTTGATGACCAAAATGGAACGGATTCAGTTATATCAATTAAAAATTTATGTTCAGTCTATTTTATTAGTAATGTTTAAGAATGTTCTACTGTGAAATGGCTAAATTTAATAGGAAAAAATGATGAATAGAGCTCATAGATGTTACTTGCTAAAGATAACTTAATTCTTACTATGATACATTGATGAGTTCTAAAGATGAGTAGGCTGGTGCAAAAAGTACTCAGTCCAAAGCTCCAAAGATGTGTGAAGCACCTTCCAGACTAGCTGTTGAGCAAGAAGCCCCAAGCCAAGTCCTCAGCTCAGCAGATCTGCTAAGGAAGTCCCTTAAGCTCCGTCCTTCGACTCTCCATATTTCGAACTCTTGGACCAGACTTTACAATAGTGCTCCTGAAACTCGTTTGGGATCTTCAGTGTTTGCGAGAATACTACTTCACAGCAAGGTGTCAATACGTGGCTCAAAACACTCTCTTAGGGCCATCTCGACTGCTGAACCCCTGTATCTTTTCCCAGAAGAAAAATAAGGGTTGTAAACTGTCAAATCCTCCAGCCCTTACGTGACAGTCCACATCAGATGTGGCACCCTTGCCTTCCAACGGGAAATCGGCCCACACCCCAACAAAAAAGAAGCTTATTGCAAGACAGCTTTCAGTCTCTCTTTTTCCCACTTTTACAATCTCTGTCCCTTATCATTACTTTATAATTTTACTGTACATTCCCCATGTCGAGGGTTGAACATATAATACAACTTGTTTGACAGAGTAATTTTGGAGGAAATAAATTCTAACTACTAAGTAGAAGTCAATATATGACGTTTCTTAAAATATTTGTGTACTGTGTGCTTTCGTTCTGAGAGTTTTTGCTAATCGGTGCCTAGTCAGCGAGTAAACATTTAACAGTTTATGTTGTTTCGTACTATTTTATATAGGATCTTTGTCCCATTGTAGTTAGTAGTTCCATTTCCACGATAATGCTGTCCACAAAAAGAGAATGGCTGCCTGTGTACGATTTATTTGTGTTCGTTGTTGTCAAGAGTCCTGCAGGCAGTTTTAGCAGCTTCGTCTCCATTTTGTTTCCCATCAATCTTAATATGCCCTGAAAACTAAACAATTCTTGCTTATATACTGGCTAAGATAATGAAATGAATTTCCAATATAAAAGTAGATTAGGGTTCTCAATAGTTTCTATTAGATGTAATGTTTTTCCTGTCACTGATCCCTACTGGAATTTATCTGTACTTGAATGAAGATTTTATTCATAACCAAGAGCGATGAGGTTATATGATGATATTAGCAAACGATTATTTTTATTATATTATAGTTTTGTTGTAAATAAAATTGCTCAATAAAAGAGGAGTAGTCAAGTTGACCTAACATGCTCCGGAGCCATTGTAAGAGAACGGAGTGGTCCTTGAAAATGGAGGCATGTGTAATTTAGCCACGCCACTATTAAATTATCCAGTATATAAGACTTAGGTGAG
This sequence comes from Acanthosoma haemorrhoidale, assembly GCA_930367205.1. Taxonomy (NCBI): domain Eukaryota; kingdom Metazoa; phylum Arthropoda; class Insecta; order Hemiptera; family Acanthosomatidae; genus Acanthosoma; species Acanthosoma haemorrhoidale. The sequence continues at coordinate 2,775,964 of OV884013.1, forward strand.
TCACAGTCGCCTTGAACCGCGACGCGAGCTGATTCACAGCTGTCGAAGCTCCAAAAGCTTTCTGTAGCATTTCCTCGAAGTGTATTAACCTGCTATCTAGATCACTCTATAGAGATAATCGAGGAGGCAATGTCATTGTTCCGCCATCCCTTGCTTCTATTATCTTCCTAATGAAAGTGTCAACTTTCGATGTTCGATACCGCTTGTATATAAACAACACAGCCAAGTTGTGAAACGGCAATGTATTCTAACGGCAATATATTCTCATCGCATCGCAAGTTTCGTCTTATTATGTCTACACGAACATCCCATAACAGAATGACTAGTCACACACTGAAGAGATGCAGGTCTAGCTGCCCTTGTCCAGTTTTTATTAAAGATATATCAATTATGAACTAATGTTAATTAAAAATAATATACTCCGTTGATTTTAACTCCAAATTGAAAAATGTATATAAAATGAAACATTAAAGTATATAAATTAATAAATAATCATTAATTAGTTACAATGTTGTTTTCGTTGGATAGTTCTCTCTCTTCGGTACCATATTGAATAAATAAATCGTTTCCTATGGATTGCTTGACTTCTCCAATAAAACCTTTTATAGATTGGTTTATACCATCAAGCAAGGATCTTGCAATAAGAACTCACTGTGTTCATAAATAACATTGATTCCTTCATATTTTATTCATACCTGATCATAGTCTCCGAAATCTTTGCAATATTGTATCTTTCCAATGTCGTGCATTAAAATGTTAATGGCGTTTTTATAAATACAAAATATATCCGAAATTTCTTAAGAAAGTGACCATGAATTTTTTTTCTTTTCATAGCCCCTTTAAATTTACAGATAATTATATACAATTATAGATCCTCAGTCGAATCTATTTACTAATTATTTTTGTATTTCCTGTAGCATCGCTACATTATATACAGGTTTTGTTATTTTATAAAAATTACATAATGAATAAACAAGTATAATGATACACACTATACGTGACTGGACTGAACTGACTCTAATAAAGGTGATGGTGCTCACCTTTTTCATCAAACTTAAAACTAACTTGCATACTAATTCTTAACCTAATTTTTCCCCGACAGTCTGTTGCCATCGATGTGGCAGGGGTGGTGGGACCATAGTGTTAGACACTGGGTTGGTTAGGTGCTGCAACGAGTCAAAAAACTTAATGTGTCTCCGGCGGATAAATTGACCATGAATTGAATTTGTTTAATGCTTATTACTGCATCATTGCAAAAATACTATTCGACAATTTTCGATCGAAAACATTTCGATTACTGGATATGATCCAAAAAATAATTATAAAGAGCTGGAGAATGGTTGATTTTTTTACGCATACTTCTCATTATTGTATTTAAACGATTGAAATTCAGATAGATTGTGTAATTTTAATGACCTCAGGTAGACAAAGAGTCGAAAGGAGAAAATAGATCGTCAACATTCACCCTTGTACACCGACTGATCTAGTTTTCAATTATTATTGACTAATCATAGGTTTTCTCTTTTGACATCTCAACATGAACAGGATTCGTTCAGTCTAAGTTTAAAATCCTGAATAATTTATTACAATCCGATAAAATAAAGAAAGTGAAAAGGACTATTTTCTAGCCGGAGAGGAACCGGTCTAGAAATGAAAACAAATGACTAAATTATTCGTGAATATTCATAGAGAAAGGTGATTGAGAATCCGAAACGGACTAACTCACTTTTCTTCTTATTGACTAAGATAAGTTATGAGCGGAAGTGGAAGACATGATTTACATTAAGAGCTACATGAAAGAATGGATAGTAGTTGGTGCAACAGATCCAACCAGAAGCCCGGAAGACGAAGCGCAAGTGGCTGGGAAGACCTAACGGTGCCAAGGGTACGGGGTCCTCGACCTCCGCAACCAGGGTCTTATAGTCCGTTAGCTGTCGCCATCTTAGCATCTCCACGCCCGCCAAATTCAAAATTTTCACTCAAGTCATCGGATTTTACTAGTTCAAAGTTCATCACATCATTCTTATTATTATACAAAAAAAAACGTGTAGTATTTATTGTGCAATTTCCTATAACTTTTACGGGGAAAACGTGCTCTGTAAGTGGAAAAATAACCAAATTATTGTAGAATAGAACATTTGTGATTATTTTCCAATTATCTTATTAAAGTTTTTATTAATAGCATGAAGGCAAGGCGTCAACCATTTAGTATTTCTGACTCGTTGAGTTTAAATTCTACGACGAGATTTTAATATACGCTGAAAGTGTAGTTTTGTATCAGTCGGTAATTCTGTACACATTAATGAAACTTTTTTTTATGTATTTTTTATTATTCCTTTTAATATTTATCTATTTAAGTTTTTTTTTAAATCTAGTTTATAGTGTGTGTGTAGGATCGTACACAGAGGGAATAAGGGATACACGAAGGTTTGTGATAATTGTTTAGCGAACATGTTTCTACTATGTTTAATTTGATAATAATATTATATAATTTTAAAGATATTCTGATCACCAACTAGGTTTATGTATGCGTTTAATAAAATGTATTGATTTCTGGGCAGGCATTGTTGTCCACGAATAAGTTAACCGTAAAGATACATCGTAGATTTATAAAGTTCATTGTCTACAATTTCTTCATGTTTGCTATTCATAAATGATATGGTCCATTATATTGTATAGTCCTTTATTTTACGGAATTACAATTTAGCGTAAATAGTTGTGATTTGAGAACACATTTATGCCACACAATACCACCTATTTCATATGGTTTATTTCTCGGAATTCTTTGTATGTTGAGTAGCAGTCGCTTAGTGAAATGAAAAAAAAGAAAAAAGAAAAAGAAAAAAAAACAACTTTATTCTGAGACATTGTCCACGAAAAATAACAAAAGGGGACAGAATGGGAATGTCTAGCAGACAGAAAAAGAAAAAAAATTACACAAAATTACACTGAAATGATATACAAAAACATTAATGAGTAGAATTGAAAAAATGCAAGAATTACTTACTACAAGGGTGAAAATGGTGTGAAAGAATGTACGAAGTTAGGGAATAAATAAAATTAATAATGACGAATTATGAATTGTTAGATTGGAGGGAGATAAGGAAGTGGTAAAGTCTAGGATTTGAAGATTGGGAATAGAGTTCCAGAGGTTTGTGGCACGGATGAGAAAGGAACGGTCTAAGGAAGCAGATTTGTTAGAAGTGAACTACAGGTCTGACGACCTGTATCTACTATTGCGAGTTTTGAATTGGAGGAGGTTGCGAAGATAAGGAGGTCTTGATAGTGACAAAGAGGAGGGATCCAAGGAGGTATTGGCGAAAGGGTACAGACATCCCAACTTGGAGTTGTGCCGCGAAATGCGAATATCTCTGAGGATTACTTTATCTGAGGACACGATTTATCACCAGCTTTAACCGAGCCTCGAGATCCTCAGAAAGGCCGTCATAGGCAACAGAACAGTACTCGAACTGGAGAAGTGATTTTTGCTAGTGTTCGCTATCTCTATGTTACAGTCGCTCTTGAGAGGAAAAAAAACAGTACCGACCTGTTTTTCAAAAACTGTTTCTCTTCTCGATAACTGCCTTTTCAGGTCAGGAGGGCTTTAATGATATTAACAAATTACCTTCGGATATCAAAGCGAGAAGTACAGAGCGTGGGACGGTTTCTATGACAATCTTAGTATATGAAAGCAATATGTAGGTTCTGATATGAGGAGAAAGCGAGAATATATAGCGTGTCTGTATAGTTCACCCGGTGAAACTATATTCTCACTAAGCGAAAGTTTCACCATAATAAACGAAGAGAAAAGTTTTTTGTTTTTTTAATAATAATCTTTGTTTCTCGTAATAGTGATTCTTGATAGAAAATGGCGTCGACCTATATGCAACCGGTATTTTCTGTCCCAAGTCTGAGCACACAACAGCGTTAATTAAACCAAGATAAACTTTCATTGTCATTGTTTGACCTCTATTTTTCATTCAAATCTTTATTAAATTTTTAACATGAAATGAATTCACGAAGTAATATATTATAAACAGATCTTATAATATAATTTTATTAACGACTTGTTTCTTTGGGTGGCTCTTTAGCCAAAACCAATATTCACTTGACACTTTATCGCACAGAGCTCACAAGAAACAAAATGGTATTTGGTTTGGTTGGACTAGGCCACCTTCACCTTAGGCGTCACTCTGGGTTGCCAGGGTTGATACGAGAGAGTATTGAGAAACAGATTAGGATGGACAGGGAGGCGTTAGTTCTGTTAGTGGCGGAGGGGGGGGGGAGGTATAGGACTTGAATGTATGGGATGTTGAGATCCGATGGTTCTGTTGTCGATATAGAAGGGAGCATTTGCTGAGGACTCTGGATTAGATGCGAAGAATATAGGAGGCTTGGGGACTCCCCAGACTTATATTCCCTAAGTCCAGGAAGGTTGGAGTATAGTTTTGTAAATCAGTATCTATTTCTATATCACATCAAAGTATAAAGCGCCTGAATAACATGATAAATTGACACAAGTAAGATTACTTTAATTTGGATTTGAGGGACATTAAGAGCGGCCATCAGGTCAACTGGTGTAACCTCTAATTAAAATATCATGTGTCTAGGTCCAACAGGAGACTTAAAATAGCTAGAATATGAAGACATTGAAGATATGATCATAAAGCTGAGGCATTCTGGCTGTTAGACGAGTAGATGTAACTACAAGGGACTGCATATAATTATCAGTTTGACAACTAGGCCTATGGCCCTTTTCGTAAGCCGCTATCTTATAAAACATCATTACAACATGCACAAGTCTCATCTGTTCTTCAATAAATGCATGTACTTCAAACAAAATAATTGGAATACATTTTCTATGTTTGCAGGAGAAATTATTGTAAGGCTGTCACAAAAAAATGGTACTTCCCAAAAGTGAAAACTGGGACGATTAAAATCTACATGACAGCGGATCAGAGGTCAAATGTTTACTCACCGTGAAAACTTTCTCTTCTTATTGTATGCCTCTAGAAAAAAATTTGAAAGTAGCACGAATACACATGAGTACATCGTTTGCTTTCATGTTGTCCTCAATTCTTAAAAGGAGAGATATTATCAGTTTAGGAAGAAATGAATAATACAAATAATGCACATTATTGCATTTTAATTATAATTGCACAAAATAAAATTATAAATTACTATAAGACTAAATTCTGGAAACTCCTCTATTTTCAAACCTTCTATAAATTTTGAATCTTAACACATGGTCCAAGTAATATGTTGCAACAGTTTTCACAAAATTGTGTCAGTCATTTATAGTTAATATTAATATTTTCATTAGTCTACTTGTGATAAATAATTCTGAATGTCTCTTTTCTCTTTTCCAGAATGGCTTTACAATCGATCGTCTTAGTGTCCTGCCTCATTGGCTTCATCAATGCCCAGGTGCCCTTTTTAGGAGCATGTCCCGAGCTTAAGACGATGGCTGATTTTGATCCACAACGGGTAAGGTTGTATTTATATAATATTCAGTTGCAAAGCACTTGATAGCAGAATGCACACCATAGCTTTCAGGTCACACTTTACATCATTTAGCCATCAAAATCGGGGCCATCAAGCTCCCTCACTTCCTTCCTCCTGCTTTGCAATAGAGTAGTATTCCAGCAAGTCTCTCATAGCTCATTCTCCCATCCCCATGTTATGGTTATAACATTAGTTGTCTTCCGGTGGACAGCATTGTCTGGATCACCATATTGGTCTTTCCATTTCTAGAGAGACTTTGAAGCTTTAGACTCTTCTGTAACTCAAATAAACGTCTATTCCCTGGAGCAATCCTCTTTAATGTTACCTTATTATTTATCCCTATGTCATTTCCTACATTTACTGCATTGCCAAAATAATTAATAATATTAAGCTCTTTGCATGACTTTGTAAATTTATACAAAATTTTGATTAAGAAAAACTAAAGAGTATGGTAATGGCATTTTTTATAAAATAATATCTTGTCACTTGTTCAATATCTTATGCAGAATTGTAAATAAGAATTATTATAATAATATCTATTTGACTTCAGTACATGGGGAAATGGTACGAGGCAGAGAGGTATTTCTCAGTCTTCGAATTCGGAGGGAAGTGCGTGCAGTCAAACTTCACAGATGGAATAGACAACAATATAAACATCATCGGCAAACAAACCAGCTCTCTGTAAGTACATTACTGCGATATGTAACGGGATTTAGTTTTGGAACATAAATTGTGAAGGAAGGGGCAATCAATCGAGGTTCAGTTTCCTTTGTGGTTGATAAGTCCTAAAACAAACTATATTATTGCGCTGAAATTTTACATTAAGAAATACTTAAAGGAGATATTTCGATAAAACATAAAATAATAAATAAAAGTATTTAACTGTAATTCACAATTTTAGTCTTCCCTTTAGTCTTTTCGGTACCATCTCTTATCTTTATTTTAAATTGTAGTATAAATAAATAATATGAAAAAACACATGTCTATAGCTTATAGATTTATTGGCCTCCATCTAGACCACTTCATCTCATCACCATTGCTTCTTGAGGTGTGGATACCGTCAAAGCTGATATAATCACTAATATCAAATTCATTTTTCGTTATTCTTTAAATTATGTGGTGTCTTAATGATGAGCTTGTGGCTTCATTAACTAAAAAACAAAATCCAATATTAGAGTCCCTTTCTTCAATTGTTTCTACCCTAATTTTCATTCAATATTTCTAAAAATTATTTGAAAACATAATCATCTTCACAGATATATCGCAAATACAACTAATTGTCAAGTATTTCTAAGAGAGGATTCCACCCAAAAGTGGTTTCGTTACTTTGCATCCAACTTTTCCGTGTTGTTAAATATTTTTGGTGGAATTTCCCTCATTATAATCAAAATTAATTAATATAACCAGTAAACTGTGCTGAGTAATGAACTCAATTGCATATAAAATCCAACCTTTTAATTATTTATTTTATTTAAAAGTTTAAAAACATCTCATTTTTGAATAGAAGGTTGTTGTTTTTTGAGGATGTTGTGAAACATATCTTACCTTAAATAAGGTAGATTTTAAATTTTGACCCTAAACATGACCACTGTAAAATTAGTCATATAATAAGATTTTGAAGCGTCATCATTAAAAAAAAAAGCAATATCTGAAACTGTCTGATAATAATTTTATTTGCTCAATTTTCTTTCAGTACTGGTGTTAAGTCGACTATTAATGGAGAAGTGAAGAAAAACAGTAGCGGGAACTCAGCACAAATGAATGTGAAATTTCCATACTTACCAGGTAATATTTTTTATGCATGAAAATTTTGATAACTTTGTGTATAAATGAAATTTTTTATACAAATGTTTTGGCCATTTTATATTAAAAGAAATTCTATTTACTTTTTAATGAAGAGTGTTAATTTCCTTGTATATCTGCTTTGGGATGTATGGTACCTCTGTTGTTCATGTTGGGTATGGCAGATTTCTTCAGGTTTGTATGTAATGTTTAATTTGATATGTTTCAGGTTCAGTTTTTTTCATATAAGAATTTTATTTATTCTATATATTGTATCCTCACAATAATAGTAGGAGCAAATTTTAAATAATTTTGGGCAAATTAAATTTATTTGTTGATTATAATGGTAAGTTTAATCATTTCAAATGCTTTATATTTCTGAATTCCGGAAACATTAGTCTGCTCTACTCCGTAGTCTAGGGACCATAATAAAAATACAAAAAACAGTATATTATTTAAACAACACATGTAGGGCTAATTAGTGTGATTATTTTATATTTTGTTATAAATATGACTGTTGATATATAGATGTTCAATTAATAAATTTATTTTTTAAATACATACTTCCATAAATAAATAGCCATAGCCCCACAAAAAAATTTCCTGGCTATATTCCTGCTTTGATTTGAATACATTGTTGTCTCTTTCTGTGTACTTGCCTTTTTTTTTTTTTTGTATTGTTTGATTCCGAGAGGAGCGTAGGGCGCTTACAAAATTACTCCATCCTTCTTGATTTTCTGCCAGCCTCTTAACCTCTCTCCATGTGTTGTCCTGATGCCGTAGTGATTTATTTATAAAAACTTGGAGTCTACCGAACATGTTTCTTGTTAGATTCAACCTGGATAAACTGGAGTAATATGTTCTAGAGCTATTTGTATACATTCTAATATCTTCTTTGATTTGATTAATTTTCAGTGGACGCTCCATACTGGGTTCTAGATACGGACTATGATACATACGCTGTTATCTGGTCCTGCACAAATTTTGGCCTATTTAGCGCAAGTAAGTTTTACATCTTCCAAGTAATTATACACAATTTTACATGTTAATGATCAAAGAAAGTTAATTTTTTTTTCTTCTACGATGTACAGGAAACGCTTGGATACTAACCAGAGACAAGAATCCTCCATTGAAAGTTATGGAGAAATCGTACTCAGTAGTTGACAGAAACTTTATCAGTAGGGCCTTCTTCATTCGGACAGATCAAAAAAGTTGTCCCGATGAATATTAAAAAAATAAAAATGAGGTCTGTTAATTTATTTTAGAGCTTTATTTGTAAATTATTATTTTCTTTTAATTTAGATCAGGGATTTTAAATGTATTTATTGCTGTTTTGAAAATTTTTATTATTTAAATTGTAAATATTTTTTAGATAAGTATGTAAAATTGATTCCAGCTATTAAAACTGCCATTAGTTAAGTTGTCAAGATTTACAATTGTAAAAAGACTATTTATTTAAGTATATTTTTTAAGACTTGATAGTGATAAGCATAAATAAATAGATTAAGTTATTGATATCTAAGCAAGTAATAACACTTTTCAAATTTAAGATCATTATACAAATTCAATTTTAAAAAAAACTAAAATGTATAAAGTATTAGAGTATGAGACTTCTCAAATGATAAAAGTCCAATACTTTAGAGAAAATATTGTCGAGTTCATGAACTAAAAATCGTTCCCAAATTAATTATTTATTATTACATCAGCTTGCATTTAAAATAAAAAAAGAAAAACTTGAAATTTTGAGTAAGGATGTTACTACAAAAGGATAATTTTGTTAGTTGTAACCTATAATGTAAGAGAATACACTATCTTTATTTACAAGGTGATTATTAATAATTTTTTGAGTATAATGTATTTTGTTTGTTTAATAGTTTATCAACAATACAAAAAATATATACTTATAAGCATATACTTTTTAAAGATAAATCAAAATTAACAGTGAATATTAAAAACTAACTCCTAGTCGGGTGCTTTGACACTAAAATTTGTACTCAATTAAAAATTTTGATTAATTATTGCATAATAACTGCTGGCAAACACTATTTTATCTTAAATTAATAAAATATAAGGAAGCAATAAAACATATAGTAAATAAGTTTGCTGCTATTTATTAATTCTAAATATAGAATTAATTAGTCTAGATTTATGAATTTATGTACTATAAGTTATTTTGAATAATTATAAATATATTTTTTTTTTAAATGAGGAATCAACAATTCCGCAGAACTGAATAAATTATGTGATAAATTCCATGGGATGGATTAAAATTTAATTTTAATTACAATTATTATTTCATATTAAATTGTAATAATTATATTTATATATTTTTATTTTATATAAACTATGTTGTATTTCAAAAGAATAGAATAATTTTGATTACCCTGTAGAAATCTGTGACACATGTTTTATTCCTGGCTCCTTTCTTGATGAGGTTCGTTCTATGTTTTGAGCATCACTTAGTGCATTTGTTAAGAGCGTTCAAAAGGTTGTCCTACATCATTCAATTTGTTTTAACATAGGATAAGAAAAGATTTACTTAATCTTATAAAATGAGCTACGATTATTAAACATTATTAAAAATGTATTGGATCCTTTCCACATAAAATAAATCAATAATTTTTAACTTCAGTTTATTTAATCACTTTTAAAAATTATCTGTTAAAATTGAATTTTAAATATAATTTGAGTAAAAATGTTCATAACCATAGAGATAGAAACAATCTGGATGAAGTCACCAAACCATTAATAATTTGTAACAGTTACTTATTGGTGATTTTAATTTTTGTTCAATTCACATATTCTGATGTTAAAATAATAAATAAAAACTCCAAAGTATAAGTATTTAAAAAGTATAAAGTATAATTTAAAGCGTGCTTTATTAGTCCCAAAAGTAATAATTCATAATAAAATTGAGTCTAATATTCATTCATTTGTACACTAATTATAGTGGGTAGAGGTTTTGCTAGTTTTGTACAGTACCAAGCAAAAGCTTTTGCTTAAAAAAAAATCGATATTAGATTCCTCAGGGAGCCAATTTTTTAAAAAATGTTTTGTATTCCTTAAATCTTCAAAATTTATCTAAATTGTACACAAATCCAACGTTAGAAAGCTTAATTTTTTCTCTTTAAGTATAACTCACCTATTATTAGGTTTCTAGTATTTATAAGTATTTCTTTTTTCGTTTTTAATTTATTTAAGGTGACTGGATTGGTTTCATTTAGTGTAGTTAATATGAATCTGGGCTGCTTTAAAGTTTGGTACGAAGCACTTTTAAAGTTATGTCCATTTCTAGGGGTTTAAAAAAAAAAATAAAATAAATAATAGGAAGTGGAAATTTTGAGCAAAAAACTTATATTCAAAGTTTTTTTGTTGTGCTAAAAACAATGAATCGTTTTGTTTTTTACTAAAAAAATATTTTCATGTACTTTGCATGTCAAATAACTATGCAATAACCCGGTGTTAAATTATTATTTAAATAAACAGGCAGGGCATATGTTGTTTATTAACCTTATAGCTGAGATAGTATTATCTGGTTGTGTCTCATCCAGTTTACTACGGGCCTGTACCCGTATCGGTAAGACTGCTGACCCGGCTGCAAGTGTTAAGTAGCATTGAGGAGTCATACTGTGCTTCTTTGTCATCATCACAATAACATCCTTTTTACGTCTTTTAATCCAACATTCCTCTTTCTGTGCCATCGACATCTTCCTCTCCAACCAAAAGCTTCTCCAGCTTTCTGTCTTCTTCCGTCCATTCGAGTTTCACAAGTGACCCTAGCCATATGAGACCCCTTAACATTCTCAGCAGATGTCTATTCCATCATGTGCTCCTCAATTATAGTTCATGGCGGCTTGAACTTCAGAATTTCCCATATGGCAACGTAACTCAGTCTCTTCTCGCTATCTTTTATTCTGTTCTTAAGTAACATATCTCAGTAGTCTAAACCTTGAACTGAAGTTCTTCATGAAATATGTAGAGGTTAAACTGGACACAGCTGGCTGAAGAGGACCGACCTTAAATTTCTAAACGTTAAGCTGTTGGGCTGTGTCCACAACTAGTATGAAGAGTAGGGGACTAATACTATACCCCTGCGGGATGCCTTGTGTTGTTCGGAACTCCTTTCGAATTGTTGTCAACCTTCATTTCGTTTTGCTAGGCCGGATTTGCTACTTCTTTATTCAATCAGCTGATTATACTATTTCCAGTTTAGATTCATTCACTTCAACCCTTAGTTCGTAGCGCAGGTACGCTAACCCCTACGCCACAGGGATGGCTACACATTTCTTTATCTGTAACATTTTTGTAATGGTTTTTGGCGAAGAGTTGACTTTAGTAGCTGTCGAGAAGGATTGATCTGTCGATCTTTTATACTTAACAAATCCCTTATTACTTACTGAACATTATTTTAGTTTCGGTTGTTTACTTGTACCATATGTTTTTACAACAATGTGGAATCGTCAATTTCCTTTAATAAAGTCGTATTCGAAATTACAGAAGACATTATTTAGCAGTTTGTAATTTTCATTCTTACAGAAGATGGTTGAGTTTAACTGTTAGTAGTTGAGTATGAAATGCGTATTCCTGAGTTGTTGGTAAGCAATATCCATCGATCTTACGCTGGACCTTGGGTCGCTATAGCCACGAGTCAACAGGGGCACGGATGCGCGCTCGCCATGGGTGAGAAGCTCATCACATCGGCAAACAGCTTGATCAAATTCACGCACCCTGTATTGGTCGAGGACAAAACCACCTACTTCGGATGCGAATCGAAGGTAAACATTATACATAATATGGTGTTTTACTTGATCATTGATAGCTGTTAAGTACTTGACCTTCGAACAGGTCAGACATGTAACTTGACTCATTTGTACTGAATGACCCCATTTCCTTTTATGTATCGAAATGTAAATTTTCGTCATGAGTTGGCCGTCTTAAGACCGCTACGGTAGTCAAGGGCAGAGAAATTTTATTGTTTCATATCCCCTTGTTACAAAATATAGATTCTACAAACGAATCTATTTATAATCGCTTCATTGTATTTCCTGTAGCTTGGCTACATTTTATACAAAGTCTGGTTTCTACTAATAGTCATCTGCATTGTACAAAAGTATAATGATGTACATTATACATTAATGGAGTGATTTTATTAAAAATTATGGGGCTCACCCTATTTATCTTACATCTAACAATAAAAACGTAAACTAAATCATAACCTAATTTTCCCCAACAGTCTGTTGCCATCGATGCGGGAGGGGTGGTGGGGTCTTAGTGTTAAACACTGGGTTGGTTAGGTGCTGCAACGAGTCAAAAAACTTGATGTGTCTCCGGCGGATGAACTCACCCACCGACGGCACACCAAGCAACGGGTGGAGGTCAACGTTCTTTAACCTCTCGAGAGAGGTATGTCTGACCACTTTTCGCATGATCTGAAATTGCTGGAGACTTTTAGCTGCATTGTCAATCAAGTTAAGAGACAAAGCGACAGATTGGGTAAAGTTAGCAGAAGCGACAGCAGACTACAGTCTGCAGCGCAGAAGACAGCAGTTGGTGAAGCCGGTAAGACCTGTGTCGTACTTTTTCTATTTTGGAGATAGCGACAGTTGTAAACACGCTATGCTTCGAAATGAAGCCAATCAAAGAGTAGACGTGAAATTAAAATGGACGAAGCAACGAGGTGGTTTTTTTTTTCTGTAGTGCGATGGAAAAGTGCCCGTTGATAAAAATAAAGTCTCCGTGCTTAGCTAAAACCTCAGGGTTACATTGGAAAGGTTTTTAAAGTGATGAAGATGGGAACAATTGAACAATACGTACAATTGAACAATACGTACAATTTAACAATGCGTACAATTGAAAAATACAAAAAAATTGGAGACTGCTCACTACTCATTCTAATCTAAGTAACTTTGAAGAGCTGTTCTCTGTGCCATTGTAGGAGCGCCGCACAGTGAGCCTAAGGCGGAAAAAAACATCATTTTCTGAAAGTGAAGGCTGGTGCTTGTTTTCGACACTTAATAAGCCCTAGGAGTTTGGCATCGTAATTGCTTTGCAATAAAAAAAAAAAATGTTTAGGGTGCGTAAACACCACTTAAAAGTAAGGAATCGTATATTTTATTAAAATTATATGATTGTTTCGAAAATTTGCTTAACTCAGAGCTTCGTTTCTATAATTATTTACCTTAATATTGTTTTCGTATGAGTACCTGAATATCCATCCAATATATTCACTGGTTGGAGAATAAATCGTATTGAAATGTGATTTTGAGTAAATATCTATTTTCCGTGATTATTCCCCGTTTTTTGAACCTGCAAACAAATTTCCGGCTTCCTCCGCCTTCGGAATAGTTAATTTATACTACACATAACATCATGTAACAGCCTTGTGAATTTAAATGCCTATTCCTGGTTATCTGATCCCAATACCGTTTTAAACAACACACATAAATAATAATAATATTAGGACATTGTTGACATTTACTATAGTTTACTCAACTGAGGGCTCATATTGTTGACAGTACAGGTCATTCATATTCTTGACGTTGTCAGCCTGTATCAGAAATGGAATCAACACGATAAAATCGTTGGGAATTTTAATTCAGACAACGATTCCCCACATCGATGAGGATTGTATATGTTTATTTTCCGAGTCATTAAAAAAAAAGTAAAATAATAAAATCAGTATATCGTAAAAAGCCGTTGACAAACTTGTTGAGGAAGGCCAAGTAACAAGTTCGAAGATTGTTGTCAAAGAAGTCAGAGAAACAAAGTTGGCAGTCTTAAAGGATCTTACCATCAGGACTTAATAAATAAAGCAGTGTCCTCATACAGTATTCAATGCCGATGTAGCGTTATCTATTTGTATTCACACTAAACTCACCAAGCATCAGCATGAAGTGATTAGAAATTCCAGCTACAAAGACATAATGTTAGCGAAAAAGGAATGCTACCCCAGTGCATGTAAAATTACGAATACTTTCGCTGGAAGTTTCCCTCCAGGATCTGCTGTATCAGACTGTCGAAAGGGTTTTTAGAATCAAACTTGAAGATGAGCTGGAACTCCATATTAACCTCAAAATGGGGCTTTGATTGAGCCTCCAGCTATCAACTCCAATCGGGATGATTTTCCCATCAAAATATGCACGAAACAAATCTGTCAAACCACCTTCCCACTTATTACTCGTAGTTGTAAATTGTTGACCAGCGAGAATAAAAATCGTGAAAAAACTAGGCCTAGCAAAATGGGAAATTTGTCTCATAATCCAGAACGACTAAAGATATCGATCTGGAGACAGTTGCATTCGATTCTAGACCATTCATAACATATCGATACTCAAATCGACTCCAGGTGAAGTCGTTTTATTTATCTGGAAAACCAGGTTTTCCTAAGGATAGTTCTACTTAGGAATTATTTTTTTAATTTTATGCTTACTTTGGTTGTTTGACATTGTTTTAATATGTTATTTATATTTGACAGAACGCTAAGAAACTTTACAAAGAAAAGAAAAGCGTCTCGATCCAGCAGATTCTAAACTGCGTTGTGAAACCGAGGATCTACAAACACGAAAACCAGCTATGGAAGCAAGAGGTAAACTGCCTAGTAAAGGAATTTACTATATATTCTGGAGGAATGCAAAGATACATTATTGCAATACATTAATATATAACTTGCAACTTTCACTCTATAATTATCCAATACTCCACAGGCGTCTCCAGAACCGGCAACAAGAACAGATGTGGAGAGACTCTCGGAGAACTTGGACGCTCGACTGATCGCGAGGCAGGCGAGGGAGTCCGGCCTGTGCCCAGTCAGGAACCAGCTGTACCAAGAGGCCTTCAGTGAGTGGCCTTTTATACCCGTCTTGGTTTATTAAAGTGTGTATATTCAAGAGGTAATCAGTATTTTTAGCTTTAATAGTAAACGTTTATCATTATTTAAAACTTTCAACAAAGTCATCAGCTTTATTATGATGAAATTACAATCTGGCTTATTAGGCAATAAGTAATTGTGATAAATGATCTCATTCATACAGTATTTACAAACAGCCCAGAGACTCCCAAATCCACATGGTTGTCACATCCCTCGCGTGCGAAAGAGGAAACGGAGTCTTCGGAAGTCCCCCACGCTCCTACATCACTGGATACGAGCCAGTGGAGGCCGACGAAGAGCGCGAGAGCCACATATGCTCAGGACATGATTGGAGAAACTGTTCATTGCCAGGACTCCCACTGTTACGCATTTACACCAGGTCACGGGACCACTGCCGTTTCAGTATCCGAGGAGGCTTATAGGGATGAGTGGTGCAGTGTAATGAGGAATTTCATGAACTTGGAAGGGATGAGTTCAAGAATGTAGGTGATATTAAGATCGTTATGAAGGGTTTTGTTGCTGATGTAATAAGGGGCATTTACTATTGTTCTCAGGACTTTTTATTGAAAAGATTGGATGCGCTTGATGTTCGACTTTTTAGCTGTCCCCCTCAGCTCTATTCCGTATGTCCAGATTGGCTTAGGTATAACTTTGTATATTAGTAATTTATTTTCTATTTAGAGTTGGGATGTCCTTTGAAGTAGTCTGTACAGTTGTCCAAAGCGTCTGTTTAGTTCTTGTATTTTTAGCCTCGTATGTGGGTTCCAGGTCAGCCGTTTGTCGAAATGTAAGCCTAAGTACCGTACTAACTCGGATACAGGAAGAGGAATGGAATTAAAAGAAACTAGTGGTCAAGACTTGTGGCAGAGGGTGAAGCTAATGTGGGAACATTTTGCTTCATTAATTTAAAACTTTAAATAATTAATTTAACAAAAAAATCAATAGCGGGAAACGCCATTGCCTAGATTTCATATGTAGCTATCCAGCTAACCATATCTAGCCACCATATAATGGTTAAGTGCTTCCGTTTTACCTACGTCACATCGCACGGAAACTCGTGTCCTTTTCAAATTTATCCCAGCTTTCTCTCTTGTTTAATACACCCAAACTATAATTCAATTTCAATCTGATGATGACATTATTTAGCCTACATAAAATGTGTTATGACTTAAGGTGATTCTCGAACCGTCAAAGGTACAATATTAAGCATGTCAGATTCTTCAATGAGTTGCATTAGCTTACAACTTAGTTTTAAACACTATAACTCCGGTTTAACTTTTCCACAATGTCATCAGCTGACAGTACTTGAACCAATACAAAAATAATAATTACAATATAATCAGTAGCTACACATTTTTTTTTAAAATTATTTCGAACTCAAATTTGTTTCCATCGATCATGGAATAAATAGTATTTTTTTTTTAATTTAACCGAACGAAGGGTGTAGAAATTTTTGAAATAGGCTATACTCGGAAATACTTAGAGGACTTAGCAGTAGTATCTTAAATTCTTATTAAAATGAATCTTTTTGACTAGAAATATTTCATCTGTTAAACAATCTTGCTCACTGTTAACCTGGCATTTTCAAAAAAATAGAAAATAAAATTATAGACAGCTGAAATAATCAAAACTTTATTTCGTGGAATATTTTTGAAATTCTTTTCGCGTTAGGGCCTTTGATGTGTCTTTAGCCGATTGCTCTTCAGAGCTCCGGTACTTGACAAACCTTCAAAGTCGGCAAAAGGGGACTTAATTACTTTTGTTCAACCAATACTTGGTCAGCGTACTTGGATGTTACGGAATTGACCGTTACAAATTTGAGATAGATCGCATCATTTTTACTTCAGTTGTCGCAGAACAAACTAAAAATAATTCACATTTCATCTGGGAATTCGAATAAAGGCACAAGATTACATTTAGAAAATTGGTTAAATAAGGCTACAAAATGCTGAATTGTGGTCATATTTCCCCAAGGATCCTGAGACGAGTTCCCTCATGGCTAGAAAAATCGTGTATATTAAATAGAATGAATATTGCTTAATTATAGATTATAATGACAAACTTTTATTATTTTCATCAAAGTATTTTGCTATTGTTAGTTTATTTTAAGTTATTTCTGGCTCAGAGATAAGATGAAGCTATATCAGTTTGAAAAAAACAAAACCTTGATCCAACAACAAGGACGAATAACTTCTGTTCAACCTCGGCTCATTTTTGTTGCGGTGACCGTCGCTCAATCAAATGTGATGAATTAAATAAGAATTAAATCAAAAAGGGTATCTAAAAATTATATTATAATAATTATGAGTATTAATTAAAGTTCAATAACAAAAATATATCGACCTTCCCGGCCAGGAAATATAAACGGATATTCTGCATTTAAAAAAAAATTATTATCTACATTTAAAGCCTTCAAGATAGCATATGTTACTATTATTATATATAATAAAATAATTAAAAACTGTTTTGAGAGCCAATAATAAAAATCTTGTATTTAATAAGCACCAAGTTGATTTAAATAGATTTTTTGGCTTCAATATTTTATCTACATTAGCTATTTACAATTGTGTTTTCAATAAACGAAGAGATTAAAAAAGTGATAAATAAAATTTTTGCTCGTAAATATAGATTAGTATTTTCACAACCATCAAATAAGAAATTCACTGATCCTTGACTCAAAACTTCTTTCGCGTGGTCCCCTCATTATTTTGGTTTATAAGTTATGACACATACTTCCTGGCACTAATTCTCTGCTGTACAGTGCCTCACTATACACTCACTTGACTGACAATACAGCTAAAAGCCTCCAACAATTTCAGAATGGGATCATGAGAAAAGTCGTGGGACATAACATAGTGTTTAGCACTATGACCCCACCGCCATTCCCGCATCGATTGCAACAGACTGTCGTGGAAAATTAGGTTAAGATTTAGTTTAAGTTCTTATTGTTAGATGTAAGATAAATAAGGTGAGCTCTATCACTTTTAATAAATTCAGTCCATTAATGTATAATGTACATCATTATACTTTTGTACAATGCAGATGACTATTAGTAGAAAACAGACTTTGTATAAAATGTAGCCAAGCTACAGGAAATACAATGAAGCAATTGTAAATAGGTTCGATTGTAGAATCTATATTTTGTAACATATATTAATTAATTTTGTAACAAGGGGTTATTAAAAAAAAAGTCACTATTTTCTAATAATTTTTTAATAATTGATGCTATACAGTAAAAATACTGCGGTAATGGTTTTTATTATTAATTCTATGAGCTCAATAATATTATTTGTCTAAAGATTGTTAATATTTTCAATATTTTTACTTCGGGTTCCATCTATGGTTGATCTGAAGGAGCTTGAGGCAATGGGCAAAAGGGCAAAAGGCAAAGGAGGGTTGACTCCATACTCGTTATATAATGTAAAAATTAAAATGGCTTCACCATTGATTCTCGGATGAAACACAGCCTCCAAAAATAATTGCTTCGAAAATGTTTATCTGTGTAGATTGTGTCGACAATGGAGATTCCGGGTAGTGGTAAGATATTTTAACAGGATCGGGTTGGGCTAGGTTTGGCAGCGGTTCAAATTGTGGGATCCTTGTAGGTTTGTCTTAGCCGTCAGCCAATTTGCATTGTGAGATTGTAGGTTCCAGTCTAAGACTAAGACTATCGTGGGTAGTCAGATTTTGATGCTGAAAACAAGAAAAATACCATGAGTCTATTTATCTTATAAAGATCACTTTTAAACAGAGAATTATTATTTATTAGCTATTTTTTTATATTTTTAGTTAGATAAGATGAGGATATATAATACATACAATATTTATTTATTTATTAAATAATGGTACTCAAAGATCAATACTGACCTGAACCATTTAATTTAACTGGTATAAAAGTGGAGAGAGTTAATTAACTCAGATTAAAATAACAAAGAATTGATTGTGAAATAAGGATGATCTCTCGAATATAAGAGTTACACAGATTATCAAAACTGTTTCACTAGTAATGTATAATCATATTATGCCATTTAAATAAATCGACAAATTAAAATTTTTATTTTTATAGATTATTGATTGAGATGATCAAAAGTTAGTCCATTCGACTGGACTGTTTAATTTCTTTACAATTTAGTGCTAATTTATCAATATTCGAAAGAAAATTAGAATATTTATTCCGAATTACCTAAAATTCCCTGGACCTATTCTTGTTTAACTGCTGTATATTTGCAGCTGAGTTACATGCAAATAGGTCATGATGGACATTAAGGAGTGAAAATCAACTTCTATAACAGGTTTTGAACACTATCAATGACACATTTGCTTTTGGCATTGCACGAAGCTGAAACCTTGACCCGATATATAAATTCCACTCAGACATTTTGGCGAGTGTTAATAATTATCGTGCTAACCTCCTTGCTATAAATAAATAGCTGAGGTGATAGTAGCGAGACAGCGGAACTTGGCTAGGGTCCTCGTGAATGCCTACCGATGCGGGGACTGTATCACTCCACTAAATATAGACCCTCTGTCAGAGGGGGTACCAACGGGGTCCGGACCCTTGGGAAGGTCCATTCTCCACTGAGCGCCACATGGGAGTAGTGGGCTGCGGAGCGTGCGAGTTACAGGTGCACTGCGTCATGTGTGAATTGTACGGACATCTGCCACGCTACGGCATCCTGGGCTGCGGTGTACCCTCGGAGGAATTAGAACTGGCAGAGGAGTACATTGATAAAGAAGACGGGCAAGAGAGCACTCAAGAATTAGATTCCAATGGAGTTCAACAGAATAGAATAGAATGCATCATTTCGGAACTGTCGGAAAACGTCAAAACCATTCAAGAGGATCAGAGGACGATGAAAAAAAACCTGTTCTCTGTAAACTACTCAGTTAAAAAACAAGATAAGACCTTAACAGATTTAGAGAATAGACTCTCGGAAATAGAAAATGCACTTGCCGGGATGACGATCGAGAAGTTAGCGCTGAGCAACAGCGTGAGAATGCTGGACAACAGAGTCAACCAGCCGGAACAGGAGTCGAAGAGGAACAATCTGGAGATCCATGGAGTTCCGGAGAGCCCTGGGGAAAGGGTCGAGGATATAATCGTGAGGATAGGTCTTGTGCTGGGCGTCCGGATAGCGCCGAGCGACATAGACTACGCGCATCGCCTCCAGACGAAGCAGCCGAGAGGGATATCTGTGCGGTTCAGCAGTCACAGGATGAAGGTGGAGCTGCTGAGGCTTAAGAGGGCGAGGGCCAAGCTGACCACGGAGGACATCCAGCTGAGCTGCAAACAGGTGGACAACATCTTCATAAGCGAGTCGACGGCCGGACCGAAGAGAGGCAAAGCGAGAACCCTCCACAGAGAGAACAAGGTGAAGTACGTCTGGGTGAGGGACGGTAGGGTCCTCTGCAGGAAGAAGAACGGGTGCAAAGTAGTCGAGATGAAGATACCTGAGGACATCCGCGGTTTCGGACGGTGTTGCTGAAACTGTGTCACTTCCAAGTTAGGGACTATATTTATAATATATATTTTACTAAAACGAGTTAAACGATCGAAATTTGCATAGAATGTTCTACCAACAAGTGAAAGTGATCGATCAAACTTCTTTTTGGGGAAGTTTCAAGGATGTTCAAGTGTTCCCTCTGGATAGTTTGGTAAGTTGATTTTAATTACAAATATATATATGTATATGTTTAAATACATATTATACATTGCTATATTAAGACAGGTTGCGATTACCCTAACAAATTTTAGTTTCAGTTAATAGTCACACATCGCACACCTTAAGGTTCGCTATGCTCCCTGAGCTAAGCAAAAACCCTGACCATTACTTTTTTTAAATTAATAGTTTTATTTTGAAACGGAGGCCGCTCTCAAAAAGCTCTCATGTGCTAGTAGAGTGTATATGTTAAGATGATCACGTGATGGCATGAAGCTTGGGGGTTGTCGAATTTGGAGGACAGTTAATTTATCATTCATTTACACTGCTTTAAACTATTAATCGGCGGTTCTGGAAAATATATCAGATGTAAAACTTACTACATTTGAAGGAAGTTAACAAAATATTCGCGTGGAGAACTTGAGTTTAAAAATTTACTGCTTTGAGTATTTCACAAGTTAGTTTATTATACAGCCTAATTAAGATACTACTTCACGTTCCACAATTTATAATTAATTTTATTTTCATATGTATTTCTTCCGTGTACTCGTGTCATTTTCTTCTTCTAAACTTGTTAACCTAAGTACCATTCGTACGTTAAGAGAAAATGTGGAAAATGGATTAGATTTAAGTAATAATTGGAGTATTTTTATATAAACAAATTTACATATTGCTATGCCTAGAATGCAAGTTTATATTTATAAACTAAGTGGGTCAAGACTTACATAACGGTCACAATATTCTTAGTCACGATGTTCCATTTTCGAAATTATACATTTCTAGTTACTCTACGAGAAATTTAAAACCAAACTGAAATTTGATTAATGTGAGTAAATCTAAAAATATAGGTTTAAAGGAAGATATGTAAATAGGTAATTAGGAAATAAAAGAGGAACTTTAGAAAATAATTTTAGCTCATAGCAACATATTTGTTCAGTTATATTCGGTATCACTTCCGGTGCAAATGTCACTAATCAAAAGAAATGTGTTTAAACTGAACAAAATATAACGTATATGTATTGCTTCGAACTACAGGGATCGTTTCGTCACCTGAATAGAAGACCCTAAAATTATCTTTGTCTGTGTTCGTTAACGCTTCATTTAAAAATGTGTCGGTAAAGCCCTCTCCCCACGCCAAAAAAAAAAAAGGAGGAGACTCGGCAAGGGTCCACTAAATCGAGAAAATGAAAGATTTACATTAAAGAAAAGAAAATCACAAAAAAAGAAAGTCGAATGAGATCGAATGTAACTTGATAGAAAATCGCTTGGAACCTACAATAAAACCTCAAAATCCTGCCTCAATATTACTTCAACAAAAACGATGACTCTCTAATGATTTATTACATTACTAATCTACAAAGTTATACTTAAGTCAATCTGGACATACGGAATAGACCTATGGGGGACAGCAAAAAGTCGAACATCAAGCGTATTCAATCCTTTCAATCAAAAGTCCTGAGAACAATAGTAAATGCCACTTATTACGTCAGCAACAAACCCCTTCATAATGATCTGAATATACCTCACATTTTTGAACTCATCCCTTCCAAGTTCATAAAATTCCTCATTACACTGAAATGTCTCATTACACTGCTCCGGCACGGCAGAGGCCTCGTGACCTGCTATAAATGAGTAACAGTGGGAGTCCTGACAATGGCCAGTTTCTCCAATCATGTCATCCTCTAGCGCTCTTCGTCAGCCTCCACTAGCTCGTATCCGGTGACGCGGCTGACGGAGGAGCGTGGGGAACTTCCCAAGACTCCACTTCCTCTTTCGCGTGCGAAGGGGATGACAACCATGTGGATTTGGGAGGTTTCTGTGCTGTTTGTAAGTAATGTATAAATGAGCGATTGAATGAAAATTGTAAATATGGTATGAATGAGAACATTTAACACAATTACATATTGCCAAATGAGGCTGATTGTAATTTTATCATAATAAATGATTTATTATCGTTTATAAAGGAAAGGTTAGTGGCAAGTAAAGAGGAATGTATCCGGGTAGTCTTGTATATTTTCTCGTCCGGAACTGCTTTATATAGATACAATAGATAACATGCAATAGATAAATATAGATATGTAACTGAAATAAATCGCAGGTGAACTGATACGACAGGTGACAGTCAGCTGTGCAGAAAGAGGCATCTTACTGCTGAGGGTCAGGGATGAGATCCAGATGACGATGAAGGCTTACCAGACGCTTTATGAGAGCAGTATCGCATTCGGCATTAGGAAGACTCTCTTGGTAATATATATTACAATAATATGATAGTGTAGTATTTACGTCTGTATATTATCAATTATAGCCACCACTGTTATATAGTGTTCAGCCTACCAGATAACTAAATGAAGAATCTGGACAGTATTCACCACTCCCCCAAACTAGTTACCTAGACCCTCTAGTAGAAGATATTACCATGGGGATCAGGAGAAAGTGGCGTTTTTTGCGATTATCGAAAATAATTAATTTAGAAAAGTAAAGGCCTGGGCACTTCACCTAGCTCGAGGGTCACAGCGAAGTTTAATGTTGCAATCTTAGGACATATTAAGTAAACGCAAATTTGTCAGGGCTCCCACAAATGCTTCTGTTGCTAAATAATGTCAGCCTATATATCTTAAACTAGTAATGTATCAGGTGCATATATGATTATATCCTAGATGAACGAAAGGAATTCCAAATAACTATACAATTTCAATACAAATCTTTTGTTGTTTTTTTCTAAGCTCTCTAATTAGAAGATTAAGGATGAGGGAAAAATGAAGGAAGATTTAGGTTGAGCGGATCCTTGTACTAGGAGTACCTGCTTGAAGGTGGTGTGAGATAATTAAGGAGTGTGGGAAGCCTCGGTAGAGGTTGATTGTTGCGGTACAGTGGTGAGAGTCCACTGGTGGCTCAATACATATCTACCATGAAATTCGATTAAGGCGAAGCACGTCGATTCTTAGTCTGTGAGAGGAGCAAATGTTGCTGAAACGCCTGAATTTCATTCTATATGCTGTCAAAATTTAGCAGTCAAGTATATTACTACAAGAGCACCGTTTTAAAATCCGGTCGTAATCAATTCAAGGCGAGCGTCTTTTCTACATCCGGAAAGATTGTGGTCATGACCTCCCTTGAATTTGACCAACCTCTTTGCCAGGCGAGACCCCAATCTGCTCAGAAAGAAGAACCACTGGACCGAAACTAGGAATTTCAAAACACGGCCGAGTCACCATTTTTCTTTTTCACTAACAGTTAATATTAACATTTCTTCTGACAATCCTGTACATACCAGAGGCATTTCATTTTACAAAAAGCTTATTATTGTTTTCGTAGTAGATTATGTGAACAGTGAAGCATTTATGAACCGATCCGGCAAGGCGCCGGACTCAAACATTAAAAAACTTCGAAAACAAAAACATTGTGGAATTGACATAAATCAGTTATGTTTTTTTTAAACTTCTGTAATATTGGTGTATATAATGATTCAATAATTATTCGGGAAAGACAAAATATCGGCGCATCCGGTACAATGTAGTTTCTTTTCTGAGTTCGGGCGTTTCGCCATTTTTTTCCACGGCTGTGTCGCTATATTCCTTTTCTTATTTTTTAACCCGATAAATAATCTGCTGAGTCAGAACATAATTAAAATCCTCGCCAGCAAGAACCGCACAACGTTGGATTGTCTGTCGCATTAATTATAACTGTGATATCAGTTTTAATATTGCACTGTCGTCATCGCGTTGGTCTCTCATATGGACATCATCGTCTGAGTTTAAAAATACTCTTGTATACTCACTTCTAATAACAGCGAATCGTAAAAGGGTGCCAACTTGTATATAACACTTGCATTCACAACCACAATGGTACTGTGAATCAAATATATTACAAAATATTTTTTAATTGGTTTAATAAACAGTTTGAATAGTTCTTGTTTTCCTCTTTAGTTGTTAAAGCAATGGGATAGCACATAATTGTTAATATTTTTATTAGATACAGCATATACGTTGATCCTTAATCACCTCTGCAGTCGAGTAGACCACACAACACCTTTTCTGGGCATAAAAATAGTCATTTATAAGTCTTAATATAAGCACAAAAAACATATCAAATTTGGTAATATATACATACAAAACTTCCATAGAATTTCTATTATATATCAGTAACTAAAGAAATTAGTAATTTTTCATAATCTCATAATTTGCAGTCTGAAGAAGGTAAAGTAGAACTAAAAGAAGAAATCAAAAAGAAAGAAAACGACTTGGTAGAGCTGGAGGAACAGCTGGTCGCGATGAATCACAAATACACGATGATGGAACGCCGAGCTGAGGAATTGAGAGAAGCGGAGGAGAGGAAACACCAAGAAGAGATAGCATTCCTCAAGAAGACAAATTCACAATTAAAGGTAATCATTTTTTTATGAAAGATTTTTTAAAAATAATTTAAAAAAAAATTGTATTATACGTTATTTTACAAAGATTAAAATAATACCTTTACCCATTACAGCACAGAGGGTCAAACACTAACTAACACTATAACAAAATCATCACAATAATAAGGCTAGCATGTATTTGTTTAATCATGTTGGTCGATTAAAGAATTTCCTAATTAAAGAGTCCTAATTTTAGTAATAGTGATTAAATGCATGTTAAATTGTAAAACCCAAAAACCAGTTGGCTTCCACATTATTCATTTCACAGTTCAAGAAACTGCGAGTCATTACTAAATTAATTTTCACCTATTTCATGCATCTTCAGAAGATTATTATACCTAGAAGTACATTTATTGAGAACGGTGCAGTGTGTTTGCCAATATGCTCTGTTTTGGTGTTGTACCCTTACCAATATTTTTTTCATTGTTCGCAGACAGGTTGAGAGGTAATAGCCTAGTCCAAATCACCTACTGCTCAGCGCCATCTATCAACTTTAAAGACAATCTTAGGTTGGCCTTACCTCCTCATGAGGGGTTAAACCTTGAATTTAATAGATAAATTTAAATAATAGTTGTTGACTTACATGCACTTTCTTCTAATTTAGTCTAACATTGTGTTTCTACTCTGGCCAGAGAGGATACTATCGAGTTTAATTAAATGAAAACACCTAAATTAAAAACTAAGTAAATAGGTCAATAAGATCATAAATGTGTTTGCAGAAGGAATTGTGTGATGCTTTAGATGATATACTGCCTACATTTGAGGAAGATGAAGCCATGATGAAGACGAAACCAAAAGAAGATTAGAAAGCCAAATAAAATTAATCATTATAATTTACATATTTATTTTTATATTTTACATCAAAAAAGACAGATATCAACTACTACATTATATTTATCGAGTAAATAATGTTTTGCTTATATTTTGGAAGCTAATATTGAAGTGCGTTCTACTTTAGTATTTTTAAGCAGAAGAAGAAGAATCGAAGGAAGACATTAGAGAAATTAATTAAGGAAGCATAGGTAGAAAATTTAAAGGCGATAAGTAGCGAGTACTGGTTCAACAGGCTCATCAAAAGAAAACCAGGAATAAAACTCTATTTACTTAAGATATGCCCGGTATAAAGTTAAGAATATCTCACAACCCATCAAGAATTAGGGGGTAACATCATCCAAAATGTCTGACTAAGTTCCTTTATTGAAGTTACTTATGGTTAGGCAGCCTGAATAGCCTAACCTAACCTAAAATTAAAAACCTAACTAGTATGGAGAGCCTAGTGCAGTTCCCAGCTTCGATAAACATTTTTAAGGGTCCACTCAGCATAGTGAGAGAAAATTAGTAACTGCTTGAATAATTAATTAGGTGCTGCTGTCCTGTGCGGTTAATTCATTTGAAAATTCATATATGAACCCACGGGGAAAAATCATATTATAAAATGGCCAATAATTGCTTCTGAATTTTTTCTATTTTGCAATGAATGGGACTTTTCTTTGGGTTCCAAGACATTTCTCGATTCCTCTTTCTCTGTTTACAGAATAGAGTTAATAAAATTGAAATATAAAAAAATATTTCATTTCATTATTCTAAGATATTAATTTCAGTACCATCAATTTATACTGTATAATAAAGGCTATTGTCACTATTAATTCTTTAGAACTCTTGCAGCGACAAAGATCTCATGAAGTATAAGGTTTCTTATATGCTGCATCTTCTTCTTGAGGAAACAGACTATCCTATCTGAAACCAGACACATCTAATTTACAGAACTTAGAGTGAAAATAAATTTACTTTCATAAATTTAGTTAATTTTGGGATTTCTTTATGATCATGACCGTGCTTCCTCTACACATTGAGCCATTGCTGAATGAATTTAACTGCTGCTTTCTAAGTAGTAATGTAATACCATCAGTAACATGGGACCGTTCCAAAAATACAGAAGCGGTTTATCACTGATCTAACCTACGAGGTACCCAATGGCACAACAATAACAATAACACATACAATGATATACATACAATAACACACCTTGTTAAATTAATTACAATTAAAATTGACTATAGTGCAATTACATGCCGCAAACAATAGCTAATAATAGAAAATACTATAATATAAGTATTCATATTAAAAAGGAAAAAGGAAACATTGCAGGTGAAGAAAACAAATTTGGAACAAGCAAAGGAAAAGCATCCATTTCGAGAGAAGGAGATGCATTTATGGACTTGTTATTTGTTTCTACTCATTTAATATCAATGGAACTAATGATGGAGAAGAAATTTAAATGGAGATGAAACAATGAAGCAAGATATGATCAGATATAAATATAAAAGTTTTGCTTCTATAACTTATTTAAGATACCCACCCTACTTTATTAAAGAGGACTGTGGACTGTCGGCAGAGTAAGTTGGAAGTTTCTTGAACTGAATTGGGACTGATGCAAAGGGAAATTATTGTCGACAAATCGTTCAACTGGATAGGTATTGCACAATTCAGGAGTTTGTCTGGTAACGAGAGAACCATGTGTAAGTCGTATTTTAACAATTCTTCTGTTTTTCTTTATAAAGGGTTACCAAGGTCTAATATAATTTACTTAATAACTTCCCGAATTTCCGTTACAGTTTTTGATGGGTTTAGCTTTCAATAAGTGGCTTCGGTCAGGGTTTGTTAAAATTATATTAATATCATAGCTTCAAGTCGCATATTCACAAGCATCTTGGTCAGCCTATTAGTTTCCTTTGATGCCTACTTAACCTAAGAAACCCAGCTCTATGTCACGCCTTTCATCATCTCAATTACGGTGGTAAAATGTGATTGTTCCTTAATTACCAGCTTAACTTAAAGGAAAGCTAAATTGAACCTATATTGTCAGAATATTTCAATTGTAAATTATATTTGTTGTGTGTAGAAGTGAATGCAAAAGTTTACTTGAACAGCTACTAAACAAGTTCAATTCGTAGATTTTATTTTATTTATTTATTTTTTATTGCTGCCTCACATAACTCAGCATTCCCATGGTTAGAGAAGGGTGGTCGACTGTATGTACCAGTCCTAAGTTGTAGTTCGTAATGTCATTTGGGAAAATCTAAAATAAATTAACAAAATATTTAGATCTAGCTTAACTCTCTTTCATTTTTAGTAATGTACATCTTTTTTTTCAGGCTCAGCTTGAAGCAATAATCGCCCCTAAAAAGTAACTTGAAGACAGATGACTGCTGGGCAACTATTACACTTCGAAGAAAGCATGTTTCTGATAATTTCTGTACTTATATGTTCATATCATTTTAATCATTTACTGTAAATATAATTTTTACACATTATCAGATATAAACATTTTAAGTCATTATGTTGCACATGCGTACTTCCTATTATTTATTTTATCTCAGAACTAGTGAGTCATTTAAGTTTTTCCCTTGATTATTTGAACATATATATCTAACGTTTAATTAAATAATATACTTTTATTCCTTTATGTTTTTTCTACTACCTACAGTAAATGCGACATTTTAGAGGAATTCAGCAGCCATCCCCTGTAAACTATGTACTGACCATGGATACTCCATTTCTGGTTTCTGAAAAGAGTTTTCTAGCTAAACATCATTGGCAAACATTGGTAGCTAATGGAATAAAGATACAGTGAATTCTTTCAAGAAAGTTGAAATAATATCTGAGAAGAATTGTCTTGCGAGAAATAATCCCCCATTGGCTATGAGTGCTCAGCGACATCTGGCGACTTTGGTAGGCCTCATCTCTTCCAGGAATATTTACCAAACTTTTTCTCTTTTGCTTATTTCTAAACTGTATAATTACCTATTTTTTCATTTCAAGAAATGAAAGCTTATGATATTAAGGAAAAGAATCATGATTTGGACTGAACAATATAACAAGAAGGAGACGAGGACTCAAATAATTCATTGACCACAAAAATAGTTATCAAATTTCTTATGAGAAAATGTTGGAGGATATATTTATATTAAAAAACCTCATGCTTATCCAATACCACTTCTTGTATATTGATGTATTGTGCGGGCAATTCCCGGGAGTTTTGTCTGTTTAATTTTATTGGGTTCGTTGCCAGTTACTTTGCCACTAAATGTTTAATACTTTTAATTTATAACTAATGGTGGCTTTTCAACCCATTTCTGATCCTCAAATGTCCCTCTCCAGCCAATCTTAAACGACTAACTTTCTTGTTAAATCCACCATGTTCCAGGATGACCCCTTCTTCTAATTTTCTCAGGATCCCAATCCAGAACCGTAGTTCACCTTTCTGAAGAAATCCTCTCGCAGTGTCCATACCACTTCTTTGGTGTTATTTTCCACACTGAGTCTGCGTGCGTAACAACACATCTGTCGTTTTGTAACGCCCACTTACCTAGTTTCCTCGAAACTATATTTAATCTTGAGGTGGTTTGAATGAATTTCAGTATGATCTGGTGCTTTAAACAATCAATTGAATTTATAAAAATTGAATGAATGAAAGGCTAATAACATATGAACCTTCAATAGTATCAGTATTGGAGTTTAGTTTTGTTAAAAACTTGCCTTAAGGTCAATAATATATAAATAAATTTATTACACAATTATTAATATATAATATTTTGACTCATTATCATAAGAGTCCTCAATTCCCATGCCTGGTGTATCAAGGGATCTTTGTTTTTTAATTATCACACCACAAAATCCCATCATATGGGATCTCACCCTTCTCCTGAGGATCTCAGAGGACCAGTTATCCCAATGTAATGGACCCTGTTTCACCAGGGCAATCACCACTAATAAGGATCACTAATTGACAGGATTAGAAAAGTTTTATTTATATAATTATTTATGCTTATATGTACTCATGTTCAAACCTAAAGTAACTAACTGACGACTGAAAGACATAAACTGACATAAAGATACTCCAACACATCTGGACCTACGAAATAGAAGTCTGAGGAAGTTCCAAGCCCTCCAGTATTCTTTCCATGCAGTCCCTGGAATCAAGAATCCACCTGCTAGATAGCCAATGGTCCCTTCTTGTTGTAACAAATGTACCCTTCTTGCTGATTTCAACATCCACTTTCTCCTACCGGAATTTCCATCACGGCCTCCGTGACCATCCTAATCTTTAAGCTTAATTTTCTATACTTCCATCTCATCCAAGAACAACGCATAAGGTGTAGGTAGGGTCGATTCCTCCTCCAAACCAACTAGCATATGGATATTTCGTCTTTAAACTTTTTATTTATTTAATGAAAAGATTATTAATGAAGCTTAAACGTCTGTTATCAACTATCAGTTGTCAATTGATGACTTTTAAACGGTATGTCATTTTTCATCAGTTCTGCCACCAAGACATGGTGGGGAACTGTCAAGGAACATGTGACAGAATAGCATATTGTGTACATTATATCCTTTACGTAAATTTCATAAATAATGTTTAGTTCAGAATTGGCGTTATGCAACTGTAGTCGAATAAAAAAAAAATAATAAAAAGTTGATGCAATGAGGAAAAGACAGTTTTTCCTTGCATTCTGTTACCGCCTGCCCACATAGACAGGTAACTTCCTTGATTCCATATTTAAATTTGATGTGGTTTGAAGGATTTTCAATGAGATCTGGTGCTTTGAACATAAATTGAATTTAGGAAAAATGAAAGGCTATTAGTTTATATGAAGCTTTAATATTATCAGTGTTGGAGTTTATTTCATGTTGTCAGATGGATGAAGAAAGTTAGTTAAGTAGTTTCAATTCTCAGTGTTAATAAAGTTTCATGTCAAATCAAATAGCATATTATGTAGATTATGTCCTTTACATAAATTTCATAAGTAATGTTTAGTTCATAATTGGCGTTAGGCAACTGTAGTCGACTAAAAAAAAAAGAATAAAAAGTTGATATAATGTGGAAAAGACAGTTTTTCCTGGTTTTGTTACCGCCTACCCAAATAGACAGATAACTTCCTCAGTTAATTCTGTTATTAATTTCCTTGCCTGGTGAATCAAAGCCATCTTTATATTGTCTTTGTCATATCACAACATTCCACTCTTCTTCAGAAGGACCTCAGAGGTACAGGCCATCTAAGTCCCATGAACAGCCAATGTGTCGAGAGTGGGTTCGCTTGAATTGACAGGTGTTGCCAAGGGCCTGCGAGCGGTTTTTCTCCACACATCAAAGAGAAAGAACATGCTGTAGTCAATTGATGACTTTAAAAGGGGTGTAATTTTTCGTTAGTTCTGTTACCAAGACATAAGTGACAGAATCATATAGTGTGTACATTATGTCCTTTACATAAATTTCGTAAGTAATGTTTGGGTGTGCCAATTATACGTGACCTTATGAGGGACCTTAATGTTCTTTATTTCCTTTTTATATGTACATTGAATAAGTGCAACAATTTTATTAATCACAATATTCGAACAAATGGAAACTATTGAAAGAAATAACCTTTTCAGTAGCAGTTCTGGGTTAGTTTCCTCGATTTCTGGTGGTTTTTTGTGTTTATTTTGCCTTTTTCAGCCATAGGGTGATTAACATGGTGAATAATGGCATCCGTGCCAGTCACGACCCACTCTCCCCGAGTCCTGATTATATTCAAATATGTCTGCTACCTCGTTGGAACCCTTCATTAGGTAGAAGAGGCTGCCTGATGACGATGTCGTGATAGATTTAGTAATTACAGGATTACTCCAAAACAAAAAACATAACAGGGGGGGTCCAAAGAAAACAAAAAAATTATAAGATAATCTTTTGTTTATTCAAGGCTCCAATAAGGAGGCTGTTGGGAAGTCAGGCGCACCCCTGGCCTGCGGAGTTTGACCGCATCATCAATCAGCTGTGTACGAGCCACGTAACGTCCTGTCTGACTTGCCTGTATCAACAGTTAAATAACCTTTGTAGAGTAGAGTCTTTTAAAAGAAAATCTTTATTATGAAGTACAAGCAAAACACTGGTATATACAAATATTAAGAGTTACGTTACTATGTACTGGGTGGAAGGTCTAGGCGTAAGTGGGGTCTGGGGCTAAAGCTGAGACATATATGTATAAGAAAAGGATAAGATTCTGGGAAGAGGGAGGTCTTGGAGGGATGCGGTTGCTTACTTAAAAAATAACAGGAACCATCAGCGATTTCCATGAAGTCACGAGAAGAGGTTTGCTGCTATTTTTAGCATTATATATAATATTAGCATTGTAATATTCTTAGCATTATATAACCAACAACAACATAGACCTCGTTGTTTGGATTGTACAAATCTGCATTCGGCGAATATTCAATTCTACGTAAAGTACAAGAAAACAAACGAAAAACGAAATGTTTGAAAGCGGATTGGCAAAATATTTCTATTATATTTGTGTATACTTTTAAATTGTCCGTTCGTTTTATTTTTTATATTTTTCCGGAAATACATTTAAAAAAACAAAAAAACAGTGTTGTGACAACAAAGTAACTTGTTAGTAAGTCGATGAAGGGGGGGGGGTAAAAATAAAAGAAGAAACAGAAAAAAAAAATTATGGTTCAAACTGCAGCGGCCGGACGTGCTCCGGACCTATCCTGAAGGCATAGGATAATCACCAGGAGGCATTATTTCCTTCAACAGGCCACGCCATCTTCCCTAAGGGATAAACAGTCCACTCTTCAACTATAATCAATTTTTTGTTTTTGATTTTTCTCTTGTATAGTTTTTTTTTTTGTAACATCCGTGAAGGAGGTTTTTTGTCCTAGTGGCCAGAGGTGGGGGGTGTTTTTTCTATCCCCCCTCTACCACTGTGGTAGGTTAACGCGCTCATTTATCCTGGCCTAACCTGCCTGTCCGCGGCTGCTTTTATTTTTTTTTTGCTTATGCATCTCTAAATCAAATCCATATCTAGATTTATTGCTGATGAAGATCGTAACAGGCAGCAGTAGATCGGATGATAGCGGAGCCCCGTATTTCTTTGAGTCCCGTAGCCTTTAATAATTCAGATTTAATATATAATCTATACATGTTGATGGAGTTTAGTAGTCGGAGGGACACCTTGTATTTATATAGTAGATACCCAAGAACAGTCAGCTAGCTCGGAGATGAAGCATGATACTGACCACATCTCTCTAAAAAATAACTGGTTGTTGATGAATATTATTTTTTTTTTTTAAATATAAATAAGCGAATATATGCTCAGGGCCGAAATAATTGCCACTCCTCGTCGAAAAGTTTGATGAAACAAATAGGAAATTATAGTAATGTACAATTAGTGTCAAATTCCGTAGTTGTATTTTCGAGTCTGAGTTCTTTGAGTTTGACATTTGTTTTTAGTTACAAATCCTAAACGAAAGACAATCTTATCTGATGGGAACTATAGTCTTTCACTTCATACTATGTAATTCATGACTTTGCTAATAGGTGGTAACTTATAGACGAACAATAAAATAACTGCACTGATGAGGCTTCTGTCATTTTTAAAGATCCTTTATATGTATTTAAATCAGGTTTTTTTTTTGTTCTTATAACTCTTTGCACAGATTATTTTAGTTTAGTTACATCGCATTTGCTGGTTATGACTATTATCGATGTTAAGACTAGTGCTAAAACATTTTTGGCCTTAATCTGTCATATAGATTCCATTTTATTTTTTAAATATTTATTGTATCATGTCGACTTTTATCAATCAGAAATTTCGTCCAACTGTCAGTTGTGTGTTGTTATCTGTAGCATTTAAGTAAATCTTTAAAAGGTAGCGGCGTGTCACGTTATTCGCGTTGGGTAGTTTTTTTGTTTTATAATGAGACGTGAATGTCTTTTTCTTCGTATACTTAGTACAATTTCTAAAATTCTGTTATTTCCACTTTATCCAGTCTATGGCTACCTATAGTTCTTATAAAGGTATGACTTATACTTCCTGTCGCAATCACGGTAAATATAATGAAAACTCCTTACATAATAATAAATAATTCAATGTAATTTATTGAACATTACATTGAAATGTATACAGATATTAATGTGTTCAAACAGTGAGAGGTAAACACACAGCTGCTTAAACTTCATCAATCAAACCCGCCTACAATGTGTTTTCCTTTAGGCGTTTGCTATAGGTCTGTACGCATACACTGCGATAGATGTTACGATCGATATGACGTTTTTTGATCGGCAATCATTATTTTTACATGGTAGTATCTCGTTTTTTAGAGATACTACCATGTAGAGATCTCTGTGTACGTCAGTCGTGAATGTCTTATACTTAGACAAGTTAGGAAAATTACTTCACGCATGTTACCTGTTATTGTTAAACGATGATGTCCGTGGCACGTGATATTTGTAGTGTGTTGTTCTAGGGATGACTTATTGTCGATTGTTGCAATCGATGGTTTATTAGTGACATTTTATAAGAGGTCCTTCCCGCCCAATACCTAAGTCCAATACAAGCAGCCTAAGGGATACCTCGCCCGGAAAAATAAGAATGAGTATTTGGCTTCGAAAAAAGTCTCAAATACAGACGAAGAGGAACGCAATACTCCCACTGTAACCTCAAAAGGTGAGCCACAACAAAAGAACATTACACCATTTACCAGTCTGGTATACTTGGTAAATGGTATTTGTAATTGCCTTGCCACTTATGAACCGCAGAAAGAAACAATCCTCGTTGGAAAAAAGGGCCTTTGTTAACACCACCATTTCGATCTTGCCCGACCCAGTGTAAGTAGTATTGATGACCCGGACGAAAAGGGATATTTTTTCCACACGATAGAGGCAAAAAAAATTCAGTGAGCCACAACTGTAGACAGCGACCGTTCTGACAACTAGGATTACGAGAATATTGTGGGCTAATGGAGAAACATCGAAGATAAATATTCACACATAGGTTTCATCAGCAAAAATATTCCTAGGATCTGTACAAAAAGTTGGAGAGATATTTAGCGAAAGCAAAAGCTGTATTAATCTATTGAAAAGTAAGTGCCACAGACGCTCAGGACACAATTGGAGAAAGTGGCCATTGCCAGGACTCCCACTGTCACGCATTTATATCAGGTCACGAGGCCACTGCCGTTTCAGTCTCCGAGGAGGATTATAGGGATGAGTTGTGCAGTGCAATGACTGTGCTAGGGGATTAGGGTGGTTGGAAAGGTTACTATGGAATTTCATGAACTTGGAAGGGACGAGTTCGAGAATGTAAGGTATATTGAGATCGTTATGAAGGGTTTTGTTGCTGACGTAATAAGGGGCATTTACTATTGTTCTCAGCACTTTTAATTGAAAGGATTGGATACAATTGATGTTCGACTTTTTTGCTGTCCCCCATAGCTCTATTCCGTATGTCCAGATTGGCTTAAGTATAACTTTGTAGGTTAGTAATTTATTTTCTATTGAGAGATAGAATGTCCTTTGAAGTGGTATGTACAGTTGTCCGAACCGTCTGTTTAGTTCTTGTCTTTTTAGCCTCGCATGTTGGTTCCATGTCAGCCTTTTGTCGAGATGGAAACCTAAATAAATAATTAATTGAAATAATTTTGAATACTTTTTTAATTTTTCTTAATAAACAGGCTTCTTATTTTTTACATACCCATCTATTTTATGGCTGTACCTATATACCACATGATGTATCACTGTAATAGGTATGGCAATATACGGAAAAACAAAGGTTTTCGGTTTTATCTAAATGTGGACCAACGAGCAGCTAAATGCTATTAGAATTAAATCATTTGAAATCTTCAAAAGGTTCGATGGTTACAAGATTAATCGATTGTAAGAATTGACAATCTATCATCGCTGGATGTCACCTCTGCAGGTAAACATTTATTTTCCGTTGCGGGAATGGAACCCAGACCATGAAGGGCAGGCCATGCCCCAGTCTACAAATCTTAGGTCTCGGAAGGTGGGTGGGAGGAATGCAGACGGTAGCTGCTCGATACACCGTGACAGGACGTGAGCATATCAGCGTCTTTTTTAGTGCCCGTCCGTCTGTCCCCTCTCTCTGTCTCTTTGGATATAAACCCTTTTTTCCCACCTACCTCTTCTTCTTCTTCGGGTTTATTAATATTTAAAAATCTTTTGTTAACCGTTTAAACCTTATCAAGGAAGCCTCCATCGAGGTAAGAAGTCGGCGGTAAATCGGTTAAAAACCCTTCCTTTCCGATGACCAGGCGGTTTTCCTCATCTTACGCTCGCGTTGAAATTATCACTGTACCGTTTAAAAGCTATTACAAATAAGAAAACAAAAATGATGTTTTGAAATATTTACAGCAACTGAATATTTAATAAAAATAAGCAATGCAAAAAAAACTTCGTAAGCAGAATCATTACTCACTCGAGAATGTTAGTGTGAGCTGTTTTAAGTCGTAGTACGTACAGTGAAATACTGATTTGAGGGCAGTCAATGTTGTTGATGAATATAAATGTTTGTAGAACGTTCCAAGAAATGTCTTACAAAGAAGCTTAAGGGTGAGCCAGAAATCCATCAGTTGAATCAATAATTATAACATACGAGAACCGAAAATACCTCTGACTCATAATGAAAAAAAATATTGGGATCACTTTCGCTTCCAAAAATAATAATATTTAAATACTGGCTCGACATTCAATCCGGTTTTTGAAGTTTGGCAGGCCAAGTTTTATATTTGTCTGTCTGTTCAAGTTATCCTTGTTTATTTGATTACTGGCAAGACTGAATGTTATGCTTGGTAAATGGTATTGGTAATCGCCTTGCCACTTATGAACCGCAGAAAGCAACAATCCTCGTTGAAAAAAAAAGGCCTTTCGTTAAACGAAATAATGCAGCTCTCGAAAACGGCATCAAGTACTTACATGAAAAAGGAGGATGACCCGAACCATGACTTTGTTAAAACCGCCATTTCGATCTTCCCCGACCCAGTGCAAGTAGTATTTGATGAACCGGACGAAAAGGTTTTTCCACAGGATAGAGGAAAAAAATTCAGTGAGCCACAACTGTAGACAGCGACAGTTCTGACAACTAGACAATATTGTGGGCTAATGGAGAAACTAAGAAAAAAATATTTGTACTTCACAGTGTTCTCTATGATTTTACACGATAAGAATTTAGCTACTGGAGTTTGTGAACAATTAGAGCAATTATTTATTATAAGGAGGGAAGTTCTTAATGCTGTAGTTTCAATTTCAAATCAATTTATTTACAATATTTTGAGAAAAATAATAATTTTATGATCTTACGCAATGCATCTAATCTATAAACAAGACTAACATAAAAAACTTAGCAACAAAATAAATAAATAAAAAACTAGATGGAAATAGTAAATTATTATGCCCTAAGCCCTTATTTGGGTTAGCAATATTTTGAAGTTTTTTGCTAGGTTCTATCTCTTTTAAAATATATATATATATATATATATATATATATATATATATATATATATAATCAGATATTTTGTGCAAAATGTCCAATATTCCGTGGTCTGATATTATTATATTAGATATTGGTTTGGCTGTCTAAGCTCTGAGTTGCTCCACTCTACTAACAAACTGTAAATGACTAGTTTAGTCTGGGTATTAAACTGACAATAATGCTTGAGACCTTAATAATATCAAGTACTATGCTATTATCATCAGAGCTCGACAAGGAAAACGCAATTAAGGCTTACCCGTGCCTCTTGGACGGTGAGTGGCAGATGTCCATGGGGCAGATGGCTGGACAACAAAGCCGTCAGAGGTGTTGACAGCACTCACAGCACAGGCAGCATCACACATCACATGCTCTCTCTCTAAAGCACGCTATAGTCCGTTCGTGTAATCGATAACTCACGTGAGGGCTGGTCTTTAGTAATCGCTACCCATTCAATGGAAATTCAGTTAATTGTGTAGATTTCGCGGCCATTGGCCTGACGTTTAGTTGTGGAACCAGTGGATTTCGGGGCATCAAAAAGTCAATATACAAACATTATAAAGCAGGGTATTGTACGGATCAACCTTGCCATTTTCATTTAGCAAGGGGTTGGAGCACACACTTAATAATAAAAAACTATAAGGAAGCGGTTAGTGAACTGTATAATTAAAATGAATACTGAAGGTTGGGTTATAAATTTCAAGTTATCTAATATTTGTATTAGTTAATAGTTTATGGATACAAATGTGCTATATCGATAATACTAGTTAATAGTTTGTGGGCTGGATACAAATATGCTATATCGATAATGTTAGTTAATAGTTTATGGATACAAA
Source organism: Acanthosoma haemorrhoidale (assembly GCA_930367205.1). Taxonomy (NCBI): domain Eukaryota; kingdom Metazoa; phylum Arthropoda; class Insecta; order Hemiptera; family Acanthosomatidae; genus Acanthosoma; species Acanthosoma haemorrhoidale. Next base: position 2,814,333 of record OV884013.1, read on the forward strand.
TGTGCTATATCGATAATGTTAGTTAATAGTTTATGGATACAAATGTGCTATATCGATAATATTAGTTAATAGTTTATGGATACAAATGTGCTATATCGATAATGTTAGTTAATAGTTTATGGATACAAATATGCTATATCGATAATGTTAGTTAATAGTTTATGGATACAAATGTGCTATATCGATAATACTAGTTAATAGTTTGTGGGCTGGATACAAATATGCTATATCGATAATGTTAGTTAATAGTTTGTGGATACAAATATGCTATAGCGATAATACTAGTTAATAGTTTGTGGGCTGGATACAAATATGCTATATCGATAATGTTAGTTAATAGTTTGTGGATACAAATATGCTATAGCGATAATACTAGTTAATAGTTTGTGGGCTGGATACAAATATGCTATATCGATAATGTTAGTTAATAGTTTATGGGCTGGATACAAATGTGCTATATCGATAATGTTAGTTAATAGTTTATGGGTTCGATACAAATGTGCTATATTGATAATATAAGTTAATAGTTTATGGGTTCGATACAAATGTGCTATATTGATAATATAAGTTAATAGTTTATGGGCTGGATACAAATGTGCTATATCGATAATATTAGTTAATAGTTTGTGGGCTGGATACAAATGTGCTATATCGATAATATAAGTTAATAGTTTATGGGTTGGATACAAATGTCCTATATTGATAATATAAGTTAATAGGTTATGGGCTGGATACTAATGTGCTTTATCTATAAAGACACTAACCAACTAAAATGAAATAGCCATTAGATCATAATTTGCTACGGTCTATTGGCGCTGTGGTTGTTGATGCTGTTTCTCTCGTTGGTTGCCTGCCAAATCTTTGCCTCCGGAAATGTCCACCTTCGTCCACGCCTTCCTGGCCCTGGGTGTCGTGGTGGCTGATATTTTTCCTCTAATCGGTCATTATCGGACAGTCAACGCCTTATGTAGGCCTACGCTTATCTAGAACTGTTTACTAGAATTTGTTTACAGTAATCAGACTTACATGACCTTAACTATGCTCCAACACAGTAATGGGGGACTGGAAAGTAATGTCGTTTTTTTTACATTAAATTCAAACAGATAAATTTTTAACAAGGTTTTTTTTTAATCAATGATGTAATCACCCTCGTTATCAGCAACTTTTCGCCATCTGGTGTGCAAATTTTCAATGCCTCATCGATCAAAATCAATTGGTTTTTGAGCAAAATATCTGGAGATGGCATTTTGGACATAATCCAAATTTTGAATTTTTTGCCACTTAGAAAATGTAACGATCGGAATAAATGAAAATCCGATATTGGGCGAGTATGTTGTTTGAGGCATTACCTCCCACCCCAATTCATTAATTTTCAAGGTTCTTGCGGAAAAAATAGGCGCAGTGGGGTCTTGCATTATCGTGTTGCAGAATAACGCCTTTTTTATTGACAATCGCTCGGCAATCTGAATTTTCAAATTTTAAGCGATCGGAATTAATGGAAATCCGATGGCGCAATATCGGGCGACTATGGTGGGTCAGGCTGGAGATGCAAAATGGGTCCTCTATGATAATCCTAAAATCCCTCTTCGAATGAATCGGCACGAAGTACAGCTAAGCCAGGTTTACACTCCAAAAAGGCGCTTTTGTGTGTTTGGTGGAGTATTCGCGGGGTCGTTCATCGCTAATACCTGGAAAAACTGTGAATGCAGATCTTTACAGTGAACAATTGGATCGAGCAAATCAATCTTTAATTGAAAATTTCCCAGCGATTGTCAATAAAAAAGGCGTTATTCTGCAACACGACCCCACTGCGCCTATTTTTTCCGCAAGAACCTTGAAAATTAATGAATTAATGAACCAGGAGGTATTGCCTGAACCTCCATACTCGCCCGATATCGGATGTCCATTTATTCCGATCGCTACATTTTCTAAGTGGCAAAAAATACAAAATTTGTATTATGTCCAAAATGCCATCTCCAGATATTTTTCTCAAAAACCAATTGATTTTGATCGATGAGGCATTGAAAATTTGCACACCAGATGGCGAAAGGTTGCTGATAACGAGGGTGATTACATCATTGATTAAAAACAAAAACTTGTTAAAAATTTATCTGTTCCAATTTAATTTAATAAAAACGACATTACTTTCCGGTCCCCTCATATGTATAAAATACATTTATCTAAGCTCCCGACTACATCTTAATGACCGATGTCAATTCACCAAGCAATATTCTGGTCTATATGCATATTCGAATATCGACATTGGAATATTGCAATCTCGACAGAGTGACAGGGCGGAATAACCAGATCGCCGTTGGCTGGGTTCGACCCCTCACCCCCGGTTCCGGAGCAGCTGATTGGTCCGTTCCCCTCTCGGCGATTTACTGACTCACCGAGTCGCGAATGATCGATATGTCACCGGGAGCACATCCCTCATATGTCACCCTAAAGGATGTTTATTTTTTCTTGTCGGAACTCTTCAAAACTTGCCAGTGACTCAATAACAGGCGATAAGCGATATTTGATGTGGATAGATGATGGTATGGTGGCGTGGATAGATGATGGTATGATGACGTGGATAGAAACAATTGATGTAGTTTTCATCACTAAAGAATAGAGAACGCTAAAGTAATGGGGATGCAATTGTAAAACTGTCGTGGGTCGAATGAATAATTTTTGGAGTACTATCAGTTACTCAATAACTTTATAATTATTTAATACTTGCTAAAATATATTTGTTTTTCTATTGTGAAGAAAAGATCTTTATTAAAATTTTTACATGTAATCAATACAGAATCGGTGCTTATGACTTCAATAACGACTTACCACAGAATCACAAAGGGTTTAAATGCTAGTTGATTTTGAGGAGGTCGCGAGGCCTGAGGCGTCCCTCTGGGTTGTCAGGGATGGGAGAATTATGACCAAGGAGGCGGGAATGGAAATTCTGCTGGTTGGAGGTGGCTAATCATAAATATAGATGACATTATTTTAATAAAAAAAAATTCTGGTTTTTGTGGGATTTCAGCATTCAACATTCAAACGATTTTAAGTTGAAAATCTCTTTGATATCGGTGGTAAACCGACAACGAACGGATTGCGTGATTTGAATGCGGTATAATAATATTTTTGTACGTTGTTATATGCTGAAAAACCTTGTTTCTGCGATATTGAAATCTGTAACATACATATTCATTAAAACATACATATTCGCCGACAAATTCTTTTGTAATACACATAGGAATTTCATTCCGACATTCGCAATTTAAAAATGACTGTAGCTTAGTTTAAATAATATTTTCCAAGTGCTTTAGCCGATAAATATCTTTAAACGACCTAGTTACAGATTACACGTGCTAGAGCTCGGCCGCCTAAAAATAAAACCGCACGTTAACATTAATTTTCTCTCTTCCTTTTATTTTTTCATAATAATATATATTTCCCAGTTTTTACCCCACCCCCCACACCTCTCTTCCCCGGGGACGAACACAGGAAGAGAGTATGGCCATTATGAAGAGATAAGAGAAGCAGTTAGGTGTCCGGTGGCTGAAAATAGTGAGCACTATATCATCTTTAAATACCTTCTGCTTTTCAAAATAAGAATTCTCTCTCTCTCTTTTTTTCTTTTTTATTGCTCTAGAGGTTTCATAGCTAGCGGCGTTGTCCTAGGAGTAAGCAATGACACTCAGAAGAACCTGAAGTTGCTTCATGGAACAAATTTACCGAGTCGAATACATTTTAATAATCATTACACAATTTAAAATTTTGTTGCTTTCCGGCATGGAAGAAGAGTTGTAATTCGTTACATACCGACCAATGAAATATGAGCGAATTGTACAATAGAAAAATGGTTATATATAATGTGTGGAATTGTGTGACCAATTTAATAATACTAGTCCAAATTATTATATCTTTTTATTTTTTTTTTATTCTCCTTGTTACAAAATTAATGTATTTTACAAAATATAGATTCTAAAAACGAATCTATTTACAATTGCTTTATTATACAATTATATTTTCGGTAGCTTGGGTACATTTTGTACAAATTTTGTTTTCTACTAATAGTGATCTGCATTGTACAAAAGTATAATGAATGATGTACATTTTACATTAATGGACTGAATTTATTTAAATTGATGGGGCTCGCCTTATTTATCATAGATTTAAAATTAACTAACTTCTAACAATAAAAACTAAATCTTAACCTAATTTTTCCCGACAGTCTGTTGCTATCGATGTGGGAAGGGTGGTGGGGCCATAGTGTTAAACACTGGGTTTGTGAGGTGCTGCAACGAGTTCTTCCTTGTGTCAAATGGTGCATCCATGTTACATTGTATGCTTCTAGTTTAACTGGGGACTAAGGTCTAATCCAGAAAATTGAAATTCAAAATAATAATTATCAGCTGGTACTCAGATACAGACAGCTGTGTTGGCACCTGATATGTCAGGTATAATTATAATACATGTGCACCCTCACAGCCTATAGACCTCTTACTCGTCAAAACGGATAAATAATCGATTCGTCATATTTTAAATATAACTGCTAAGTATAGTTTATTCCTCGTGAAGGATTCAAAAATTTGAATGACCTGTCCGTTTAAAAGTTAAAGTATACGACGATTGAAAAAAATACTGAAAATCTAATAACAAAATCCATTTCTTATCCTTAATGTGAGAACGAATATCAATAAACAGAATAGGTTTTTGAAATCGGTAAGAGACAATGGTGAAATTCAATGCCGCCTGAGTCATACCCAAATACAATAAAAAATAAAATAAAAATACACTGAAATGTTAAATCCCCTTAGACGTGAGAGTTTAAAGGGAATTAAATATCAAACAGATTTTTGAAGTGTTATTTAGTTTTTTGGAAGCGTCCTCTTTCGTTCAGACATTAATATGTATGGAAGGGCTAGAGAATAAATGAAAAGGGAAAACAAAAACTGGTCGAGAACAAAAGCTGACAAAACTTTTTTAATTTCACAGCTTCTATGCAACTTAGAATGTTGGAGTTATTTATTAAATTTTTTTTTTTTACTTATTCTTAACCCGCGCGCTTTTGTCAGCCCGGTGTAAATTGCCCGCGTTGCGTAAAATTTATGTAAAAAAAACGTTGAATAACGATAGTAGACAATTCAAATATTGAAAGCATTTAGTAAATGACATTCCTGAAGTAACACATCAGACAGCGTCACAGTACTAATGTTTCCGGAGGGACGTGTCTGGTTCGTTACTTTCAGCCTTGTTGGGGAAAATGAGTAACTAATTGAATAAAAAATTAGCCAATAGCAGTACTTCTTCGGCAGCTCTACTAAATGTCCAGATAGTGAGCGAGTTTTATTCAATTTTTAATAAAGTCGGGAATTCCAGACGAAGTAAGTCTCGATAATTGGTACTTTAATATTTCAAGTCTTGTCATGACTTGCAGACACTTCTTGTAACCACTGCGGATTATGATTAATGTAATGCCATATAGATATGTCGCAGTCATATCTTGTCATATAGATATGTAGCAGTCACATATTGTCATATAAATATGTAGCAGTCATTTATTGTCATATATATATATATATATATATATATATATATATATATATATATATATATATATATATATATATAAATATGTAGCAGTCATTTATTGTCATATATATATGTAGCAGTCATGTATTGTCATATAGATATGTAGCAGTCACATATTGTCATATAGATATGTAGCAGTCGCATATTGTCATATAGATATGTATCAGTCACACATTGTGATATAGATATGTAGCAGTCTCATATTGTCATATAGATATGTAGCAGTCTCATATTGTCATATAGATATGTATCCGTCATATATTGTCATAAAGATATCTAGCAGTGTTGTACATCTGTTTTGATAGGTAGCCATAGCTTTTCTAAATATCTATTAGATTTATTTATTTAGTATTTTGTGATTAATCTCCTCATGAGTCATGTGCTGAATGAATGAATCGGTACACCGTCAATTAATTTCAAAAATTAATTTAACGAATGTTCGTTAAAATTGGCAATAATATCATGTCCGTAGTTATTTTTCAGCTCTGTCTAAGAAAGAGATATTAAAATTTCACCATGTAGGTTCCAAGTGAGACATGAAAATTTTTATTAATGGTGAGGAAAGTCTTAGTCGTATTTGGTGTCGCTGGAGATTGACCCCATAAAACAGTATTGACGCCACATTTAGTATGATGGTGCAAAGGCTTAGCTAATTCAGAAAAAAGGGTACCAACCTATAGCTTTTAGCTATTAGTTTTTTTAACAAAGAAATTGTCGAATAGTTTAAGTATTTCTGACTCGATTCGTTCCCCTCCTCATTCCCTGTTTATAGTTTCCCGAGGAAGGAGGCGGGTGAGTAATCACCCGGCAATGAACCACTAAATGGCTCGATTGCCCCTTGCATTGTCTTAACTGAACACAATACCCAGCTATACCGTGAGGATTGTGTTTGTAGCTGTGGAAAATAGATAGAACAACTGAGCCTCCCGCTAGATATTAAGGGTGTCGGAGTTCTCGATCTTGTCAGTATATTTGTTCTTGGACTAATAACTATTAATAGTTGTTAATAATAGTGAGTTTAATAAAAATGACAATAAATTACAAATTTAAATGTATTGACGTGGGTCGTGTGCCATTTAGGCTGTTGAATAGGTTTAGAGTTGATTAAATGAACTGTGGAGGAACAAAAGTGTGTTTTATATCAATAAGTAACGCAATAACAACTTTAATATAAGTTATGTATCAATATGTAATTATATATGCAAATGACAATAAAATACATTTGTCATCTCGTCGTCGCCATTAGAAAACCTCTTAACACTAAAATTGAAAACTTTGAAGGGGTCACAAAACTTTGTTTAACGCCTTCCGTTTTCGTGTTTAAATACTGAAAAATATACTTTTAATATCGATTATTTTTATATCACTAAACAAGTATTATAACTTATATTAATTAATTATTATTATTATAGGCACTGTGGAATATGGAGCTGCCATGTTTTCTTATGACGATGACTAGCAACACTTATTAATTGAAAGACGCATATATTGTAACATTCATGATATTTGAGGATGAAGATCATGACCCTCACATATGGTAAGGGTCATTTTTTTGTCCCTTATACTCCTAGGAGTGGGGATGAGTGGGAATCCAGTCTTAGCACAACCGTTGAGAAGAACGCAGTTAGCAAGCTCCCGAATTGGCGGTTACCATACAGGAAGAGAGGAGAAGAACCATCAGCAGAAAGTAACGTTGATTGGGTTACAGGAAGATCATCGATGGGGTGATATTAATATTGTTTCTTATTATGGATCCATTAAAAGAAATTGAGCTCAAATTCATTTTTTGTAATTAGTAGTAACTATCCTAATTTAAAAAGGAATTGAATATTTTTTTATACTTTTTGTCAGTACTCTATGTTAATTATAATTATTTGTTATAACCATTTTATTTGAATATATTTCACAATTCCTAGTTTCTCAATTTATTAATAACCACAACATTAGCCTTGAGATCGGGCGATTCAATCGGGATGAATTCCTATGTCAAAGACATAAAACAATTTGAATTAAAGATCTCATGACGGACCTGCCAAATTAGTTAAGTTAAATTGATCAAATAAAGTAAAAAGAGACATGGTTAAAAATGAGGTAGGTTACAATATATGGCCTCCAACAATAAGAAAGGCCTCATCAGTGCCTTCATCGCAATTATTAAACATCTTAAACAATTCGTTTTGAACACTTCTTAATAAAAAGTGATTGTATTATTGTATTTAAATATAACAGTCTGTACAGTAAGGATCGCCCTCATAAAACTTCGGAGTATACTGTGCATATGTTTTGTTTAGCATATACATTAATAAAGGGTATTTATCAACCAAACAAATAAATAAAAATAACGGCGTTTGAAAATTTTTTCTGAAGTCACAGCTCAGATACAGATTCCCCCCCCCCCATGCTTAAGGACAGTTGTCTGTAATGTGGTATTAAATTTAAATATATTCTCCATAAAATCAAATTTTGAGAGGCAACAATAGAAATCTAGTCTGTTTGGTTATTGAACCGTTTTTTTATTGTCAATACTCGAACTATTAAAAGGTTTTTAAAATACATTTGTCGTGAATAAATTACTAAAATATATTTTGTTCAAATCACCGTCTTTCATTTTCACACCATTGACTAGCTCATATTTGCCATTGTTTACCTCATTTAAAATACTTATTTATTAGTTTTAAAGAGGTTTGAAAGGTCATTGTTGTCCTAGATAAAAATTACATAAAGAAGAAGATTACTTACAAATTCACAGCTCAATATTTACTTATTAATAGTAATTTAAAAATTCGAATACTCTGTTCGAGAGAGTGCTGTATATGTTTAGAACTTCACTGATACGAAGTCTGTAATTGTGTGAGTCTCTGTGTCGCGTTAGTGACCAAGAGATCCGTCGAGGATGGGGACAACGGGAAGTAATACTCTGCTAGGGAGTCACATCGGTGGAGGACACCCAGACATCAGATGTTCCTGGATGGGGCGAGTGCCCAAATTACTTCCTGCCTTCTGGGCAGGTTGTAATTCTTTCATATTTGGTAGTTCAATACTTGAACGATTACAAGTCTGTCACTAAAAATGAATTACTTTATTCTGGGCTAAAATTAAAACAAAAATTGTTCTTTTGATCTACTAGTTATATTTTTTAAGACAATATTTTTTCACATTCGCAAATATTTTTGACTCTACCCGCTCTTGATGACAACTCTTAACTTCGCAGAACAGGCCAAATTTCCGAGCTATCGAAAGGAAATCACATTTGTTTATGTGAGATAGTTACAGCCAGTGTGTCAGCATGATGAGATGGGTCTCATCTTACCCTGGGGACCGGTCTAGAGAGGCATGAATAACCGTACAGGACTCAGATATCAGACATACAAACTGCTAAGACGACCCTGAAGAGGGGGTGCCACGTGCCCTGCCAAGGGTGCGCAACCCTTCCTGCCCTGTTTACTCTCCGCTGATTCGACTGTAAATCTTCTACCCGGCTCTGAAGGAGGTCCGATTACTCAAGGGGACCCGGGTAGGTTACAGTGGAGCAGGTAATAAATATCTATTGCCACAAGGATATTGCTTGCTGGGCTCATGTTTCACCATCTTACAAAACAAATTTGTTCGCTGGTTTTTTCCTCGGCCGGTGGCAATCTAAATAAATATTGCTACCCTTTCACCGTTATAAAAGATGTTTTTCTTGAAAAACTCCCTTTTCTGGATCCTTCAAGTATAATAATGTAATAACAAATGCTCTACATATCATGATTAAATCATAATGTGGTGCAATTACATCTTCATGTATTGTTAATTTGTTTGTTCATACACTAAGTGATTGTGACTGGGTTAGTATTGTTCAATCTGTTTATTTTCTTGTTACGAACTATGCCAGTCCATGTTTTTTGCTCAATGGACTACTTTATGAACAACGCTATATTTTTTTTTGCTAAAAGTAAAATCCGCCTTATTAGGCAATAAGTAATTGTGATAAATGTTCTCATTCATACAATATTTACAATTTTCATTCACTCGCTCATTCATACAGTATTTACAAACAGGCCAATCACAAAAAAAAACTCCGTCAGCCGAGTCACCGGATACTAGCCAGTGGAGGCTGGCCAACAGCGCGAGAGCCACAGACGCTCAGGACATGATTGGAGAAACTGGCATTGCCAGAACTCCCGCCGTCACGTATTTATAGCAGGTAACTGCCACTTTAGTCTCCAAAGAGGATTATAGGGATGAGTGATGCAGTGCAATGACTGTGCTAGGGGTTAGGGTAGTTGGATAGGTTACTATGGAATTTCGTGAACTTGGAAGGGATGAGTTTTAGGAAGGGTTTTGTAATTCCGTATGTCCAGAGATGGGATGTCCTTTGAAGTAGTCTGTACAGTTATCCAAAGCGTCTGTTTAGTTATTGTATTTTTAGCCTCGTATGTGGGTTCCAGGTCAGCTGTTTGTCGAGATGGAAGCCTAAGTACCGTGCTGTCTCGGATACAGGGAGAGGATTGAAATTAAAAAAAAAAACTAGTGGACAGGTCTTGCGGCAGAGGGTGAACAACGCTATTAGTGATAAAGATTACCATACATCCGGTTTATAAATCAGGCGAATTTCAGACTTTGTCAGAGAAGCATTTTTCAAACAAAAATATTATCAAAATTTCATTGTGACACTTTTCAACTAACAGCGATAATTTAATATAACTAAAAAAAAAAAGTGTCATATAATAATTATTAGTCAAAGAAAAAACAGTCCAACATTCAAACCCAGGACTTTCATCTTTGGCTAATACATAACTATTAAACCAGCTTGGAATTAGATATCGATATTGCTATTAAATGATATTTTACGATACGAAATATATATTTATACTAGAAAACAACCGTCGTGGCATCAAAAAATATGTGAAAGATAGGTTGAGAGACATGTTATATAGTGGGCAAGAAGTGGGAAGCCTCGGGAGCGTGTTAAATGCGGGAGTTGAACCCTGGACTAAGCCTTTGACGCCTCAAGGGTGTGAACACAATGGACAACTACTGGACACGCTTCTTCAGGGCATTCTTCCGCCATCCTCGCGTGGTACCGTTCTTCTCCCGGTCCTTGGATGAGATCAACGGACTCCACTGGAGTACCCGAGTGTGTACCGATGTAACACGTCAATTATCGTCTTATTTTCCTTCCATGTTCTTAGACACTTCTTCCCAGACCTCAGATTCCTCCAGACATATTTCGAAATTCTACCGTGAGTTCTTGTATATCCGTGGAATTAGATTTAGTTGGAAATCAGCTTTGGTTCTTAAAAGATTGATATTGATGTTAATTTGTTTGTTCATACACTAAGTGATTGTGACTGGGTTAGTATTGTTCAATCTGTTTATTTTCTTGTTACGAACTATGCCAGTCCATGTTTTTTGCTCAATGGACTACTTTATGAACAACGCTATATTTTTTTTTGCTAAAATTACAATCTCCCTTATTAGGCAATAAGTAATTGTGATAAATGATCTCATTCATATCATATTTACAATTTTCATTCACTCGCTCATTCATACAGTATTTACAAACAGGCCAATTACAAAACAAAACTCCGTCAGCCGCGTCACCGGATACTAGCCAGTGGAGGCTGACCAACAGCGTGATAGCCTCAGACGCTCAGGACATTAGAGAAATTGTCCATTTCCGGATCTCCCAGTTTTACACATTTATAGCAGGTAACGAGGCAACTGCCGTTTCAGTCTCCGAGGAGGATTATAGGGACGAGTGGCGCAGTGCAATGACTGTGCTAGGGGATTAGGGTGGTTGCATAGGTTACTATGGAATTTTATGAACTTGGAAGGGATGAGTTGAAGAATTTAGGATATTTTAAGATCGTCATGAAGGGTTTTGTTGCAGACGTAATAAGGGGCATTTACTACTGTTCTCAGGACTTTTGATTGAAAGGATTGGATACGCTTGATATTCGACTTTTTTGCGGTCCCCATAGCTCTATTCCGTATGTCCAGAGATGGGATGCCTTATTAGGCAATAAGTAATTGTGATAAATGTTCTCATTCATATCATATTTACAATTTTTATTCACTCGCTCATTCATACAGTATTTACAAACAGGCCAATTACAAAACAAAACTCCGTCAGCCGCGTCACCGGATACTAGCCAGTGGAGGCTGACCAACAGCGTGAGAGCCTCAGACGCTCAGGACATTAGAGAAACTGTCCATTTCCGGATCTCCCAGTTTTACACATTTATAGCAGGTAACGAGGCAACTGCCGTTTCAGTATCCGAGGAGGATTATAGGGATGAGTGGCGCAGTGCAATGACTGTGCTAGGGGATTAGGGTGGTTGCATAGGTTACTATGGAATTTTATGAACTTGGAAGGGATGAGTTGAAGAATTTAGGATATTTTAAGATCGTCATGAAGGGTTTTGTTGCAGACGTAATAAGGGGCATTTACTATTGTTCTCAGGACTTTTGATTGAAAGGATTGGATACGCTTGATATTCGACTTTTTTGCGGTCCCCATAGCTCTATTCCGTATGTCCAGAGATGGGATGCCTTATTAGGCAATAAGTAATTGTGATAAATGTTCTCATTCATATCATATTTACAATTTTTATTCACTCGCTCATTCATACAGTATTTACAAACAGGCCAATTACACAGTACTTATGCATAAGCATAGGTTCTGGGTTCACATGTCTGATGGTAGGCCGCAATATTTAAAAACACTTGTATTAATTATCAGCTGGTTGATGGCTGAACGAATTATTGAAAGTTCTGTGAATTTACATTACTATTGTGTCTATGAAAATCAACTTGATCGTTCAAAAAACAATAAATAAAATCTGATTATGAAAAGAATGCTGTTCTATGGTGAGCTCCATTTCTTGCCTATTAGGCTGGTATGTTCGGCCATATAAATTAAAGTTGTTTTATATTGACCGCATAAGGTGTAGTAGTCAATATAAAGTAAGTTTCATAAGAAACCATCGAGGGATAAATAAAACAAAGGGCTGGAGACAGACAAGATAATAAACCGAAAATTCCGACAGGAACAGAGCCAATGAGTCCTGAATGAGGACGAGAATCGGCTGGGTCGATATTCGCCAATCAGTGGCTGAGAATGGAACCTGGTCTGTTGTTTACTGATAGCTCGTATCTGAAACAGCTGTTGCATCTTCGCCACTGTCATTGGCCAGTCAGCGAGTAGATTGGTTTTTCTCTGATCAGTGCGGCCATGGGTTTTATCTCTAAAGACTTGGGTGCATTTGTTAACTTCAGTGGTTGTTGCAGGGCTCAAATGGTGAGGCTTTACTTTCAAAGAAATATGACGCAATGGTCATTCTTATGTATGCACATATGTTCTACGAAAGTGGTCTTGGGAATGACGCATTCATAGGCATATTCTACAATACCTCAAAATATACTTGTAAGCATGTGTTGGTTAAAATGCATTCCAAAAATATCGACTTTCGAGAGCCAACAATATAAATCACGTATAATTTATTTTTTATTTGTTGGAAAGGCGATTTTCAGTGGCCATGATGAGTTAATGATACTAAAATGATATCAAGTATTTTTATCAAAGATACTGAGTAATTTTTTTTTTTTTTACTAATGATTCAATTTAAATTATTTTCCCAGTATGGCTCAGAGCATTTATTGTGCACCTAATTCCCTTGACATAAATGTCTCGGATCTCGGATAGCTTTTTAAGGGATCAGATTAAACAAGAGGTATGCCAAAGCATCAGCTTGCCTTTCACAGCTTCTGGATGATAAAGACTCGAAACATTTCACCTCGAACGCGTACAACTTTAGACAAAGTCAACTTTACCACGTTCGTTGTCTATAGACCTTCTCTATAGATACTATTGTATGTTGGCTCAAAGTCAATAATGTGTTTAGCATTCCGTCACTATCTATCTCTGACTCTCTCTCTCTCTCGCTCTCTCTCTCTCTCGCTCTCTCTCTCTGACTCACTCTCTCTCTCTCTCTCTCTCTCTCTCTCTCTCTCTCTCTTTCTCTCTCTCTCTCTCTCTCTCTCTCTCTCTTTCTCTCTCTCTATCTCTCTCTTTCACATTGTTCATTAGAAAATGGAAGTGGACAAAATAAAATGTTACGAATAAATAGAAGTTAATTAATCATCTCGGGCCAGAAAACACCCGCCTACGTTTCCATATTTTATCAATAAATCATCGGCGTTAGTATATAAAGAGGGGACTTGTTCACGACTTCGACACCTCAAGAGTTCGCTACGGGCGTAGGTGGCATACTAGCCCCTGGTTGGCCAAAATAAACGATCATAAGATTGGCCTAAATAAACAGCTCGCTCATCCACTGTAGGCAGGAATTTAAGTTCACACTTGTCTTTTCGCCATTCCATTCCAAGACCACGCCAACTACCTATAATACCTATCCTGTACCTCTTCACCTGGACATAGAGCACTGTCGGAGCACACCGTGTACGATGTTAAGGAATCAGCTACTAAGCTGCCCGCCGACTACTCCACCAGCAAAGGTCAAAGACTACAGGTTTATTTATGCCTTTCTGAAGCCCGCCGGGCAGTGTTTGACGAGACATGTTTGACAATACTTTGTAAGCCCTGGGAAGGAGAGCAATTCTATGGTAGCCATTTTAGCTTATCGCCTTTCTCATGAGCTGGGCATCCGGTATAATTCCCACCGACCGGATATTGGCGGTAATCTTTTGGAGGTTAGCTGATTATTAACTTCCACCGCCTTCGTATCATTTTACAGCTATCCTAGCCATTCCAGGAGCTTTGAGGTTCTTAAGACGGTCAACTTCATCGTTCATTTCGTATTCATTTAATAGTCCCAGGTCCTTCAGACACGGTATGATCCACAGCATTTCACAGCATCGTGGATTTTAAATATTTAAACCACACTGTGGTTTATATGTTATTTTTTAAAACTTGTGAACGGCCATACGAGCTGCCGAAGGCCCTTGTCCGTTAAATACACTTGTGGAGAGACATCTTATGCTATTTTTATATTTTCAACCCTATGATTATTGCTAATTAAAATTATAAGTTTTATATAAGATTTTTTTACTTCAGTTACCCCTTCTTCTTTGTGGGATCTGTGAAAAGCTCTGCCTGACACCGGAAGCCGCCAAGAGTTGACAAAGGTTCTCCTTCGCCACCTCCGACTGGCAGAAGTGTCGCTTTAAGAGGTTTAGAAAGGACACCGCTTTGTGAAGAAGAAGTCATCAGATTACCTCCAGGCCTTATATCGCCTCCAGGTCTCATCCTCTTAGCCCCCTTTGATACTGGAGTCCTGGGGTGGGACGATGGAGGATTCCCTGGGGAGAATACCCCCCCCCCCTCTACCTGTACGGACCCTTGTGGATTACAGTTACTGCTGTTTCAGTACAAATCACTGTTCAGTCACAGCTTGGATGGTGTACTCTATTGATCGCCTTTTTATTTTACCAAATTATTGCAAAGTATGGCAAACACCATCATTGATATCGAATGATTAATCATAGCTGCAAAGATATTGTGGAAATAAATTTTTAACAGGTGCCCTATAACTGTTACTACGGGAAAACCCAGAAAAAAAAACTATTTTTAGAAGTGGTGGCAATGAAACGAGGGGCAAGTTAACTTCTTCTGGGTGATTTGATATCTATTAAAAACGTTTATATCCTTAGACAACAATATTTATGACACAATACAACATATTTTTAACTAAAAATACATATTATATATTTGTCTAGGCTAGTTTCCAATGTTTTTTTCTGGCTAACGAGCATTAATATGATGATATATAATATATATATATAGGGTTGTACATATATATATATATATATATATAATTATTACCATTAAATTGAAAGTAGTGGCACAAGTATGATAGTACCAGAGAACATAAAATACGAATCTAAAGAATACTTAAGACAATCTGTACATACGGAATACAGCTATGGGGGACAGCAAAAAAGTCGAACATCAACATTGTATCCAATCCTTTCGATCAAAACTCATGAGAACAACAGTAAATGCCCCTTATTGCGTCAGCAACAAAACCCTTCATAACGATCTTAATATACCCTACATTCTTGAACTCATCCCTTCCAAGGTTATGAAATTCCATAGTAACGTATCCGACTGGGTAGTCGAATGTGCTTGGAATGAATGGATTAGGGTTAATCCCCTAGCACAGTCATTGCACTGCACCACTAATCCCTATAATCCCCCTCGGAGACTAAAACGGCAGTGGTCTCGAGACCTGATATAGATACGTTACAGTGGGAGTCCAGGCAATGGCCAGTTTTGCAATCATGTCCTGAGCGTCTGTGGCTCTCGCTCTTGGCCAGCCTCCACTGGCTCGTATCCGGTGACGCAGCTGACGGAGGAGCGCGGGGGACTTCCCAAGACTCCGCTTCCACTTTCGCATGCGAGGGAGGTGACAAACATGTGGACTTGGGACGTCTCTGGGCTGTTTGTAAATACGGTACGAATGAGCGAGTGAATGGAAATTGTAAATATTTTATCAAAATGAAGTTTAAATGTTAACAGCAGTTTGCGCCCTTATTTCCTTATTATATAATGTTTAAAGGTTATAAAATTTGAAACCTTGATGAACGATCTACAACGTGTTACATACGATACGAAAGAGCAGTTGAAGAAGCTGACATATATGACCACAAATGAATTCCATTATTTTAAACCAATCTTTTGGTCGCTTTAACTAATTCATGTTATCCGGCCTACTTTTTCTCTAGATAATTATACTACACTGGTAAAAAAAAGTGTTTGTTCATAAGACTAAAACATATTTTAAAAATGAATATAATAACAGTTCCTATTACACTTTTTTTTCATTAGACATTCTTGTAACAAAGTCGCATACTTGATTGAATTTATGATTAGTTTGGGCAAACAATGATATAAATTATATTAAGAAAATAGTCAAAGTAGGATTTTTTTTTTATATATAATTCCTTTATTGTGCTAAAATTACAATCTGCCTTGCTGGGCAATAAGTAATTAAGATATCATTCATACCATATTTACATTTCATCATTCACTCGCTCATTCATTCAGGACATGATTGGAGAAACTGGCCATTGCCAGGACTCCCACTGTCACTTGATTATCGCAGGTCACGAGGCCACTGCCGTTTCAGTCTCTGAGGAGGATTATAGGGATGAGTGACGCAGTGCAATGACTGTGCTACTGGATTAGGGTGGTTGGAAAGGCTACTGTGGAATTTCATAAACTTGGAAGGGATGAGTTCTAGAATATAGGGTATATTAAGGTCGTTATGAAGGGTTTTGTTGCTGACATAATAAGGGGCATTTGCTATTGTTCTCAGGACTTTTGATAAAGTAGGATTTAAAAAATTATTTTGAAGCCTACGATGTTTTTTCAGAATCTCTTAATACAATTCTCGGCCAGACAAAATATACAATTCAATTTAAATTTAAAATTTTACTTTTCAATTAAATGGCAGAATGGCCAATTATACTGGACACAAACACTTCTCTATGGCGAGTTATAATTAAATACTTAATAAATGAATAACAGTTTGCTTAAGCCACTAACGGAAAGGATATAATCGTGCTGTGGCGTATCCTCCTACGACCCACACATGCTAACAAGGCAGACTGAGCGAACGTGCGGAGCCTGGAAGGGTGAAGACTCCAGCCGGCAGTTAGCTCCAGGCAGTCGATGACGTGCCGACTCCAGAGACCCGTCATTAGAGGCATCGCTTATCTCCTTAATCCCAGAGGTCAGCCATCGCCTCCTGCCTGCTCTCCTGCGTGTTTGTGTATACCACTGGGATTGTAGTCTTTGTATAACATAGTTGTTCTTTGTATATTGTACTTGATGAGGTCAGTTGATGAGAAATATTCTATTAACCGCCTAAAGATTTCATTCTATCAACAACTTTACAATTATGACAAGGTAAATTCTTGTTTTATATTTTAATATTTGTGCACCAAAGTGTAGACAGAATGGCCTTTAAATGTGGTCGAGAGAAACTCAGCTTTGATAAAAACTGCCAGAACCAGAAGAAGGGTTTAAATAAAAAAGAATTCATGGTACAAAGAAGGCTACAAATGATGGGACAGTCAAAGCAGGAGGAAATGTGTAAGTGTTTGTCTGCAAAGGACAAGAGTATGGTCGGGTGTAGAACAGAAGAAAAAGTCAACAAGAAAAGGCTTCTTCTAAAAAAGCGTTTGATTGAGGAAAGTCTTCTAATTAAACATATTTAAAAAAAAAATAAGCTTTTCTGATATATGCTTTTAAAATTGTTTAAAAAAAAAAGGGTTCTGACGACTCCTTTTAAAAAAGAAAACCAGCAACATATATATTCCTTTGCGAGTTGTATTGTGACAAGTCTCCTAAAATACTTATGCCTGTAAAAAATTGCTTATGGCAAACTTATATTTAATGTCTACTGTGTCTTTATTTAGTTTTCTAAAAATACAAAAAGTCACAAAATTGATATTGAAAATTGAAGATTACACTCCGTACTCACAGCAGATTCAGCCCCCCAACATCGAGTCCTTGATGTGGACCAAGCTTTCTTAGTACGTCTTAGAGGTATGACATTTTTCCAGAAGAGTGTTTATAATTAATACTACAATGATAGAAAAAAATATAGTTAAGAGCCATTAGATATAATTATTTCATAGCAATTAAAATAATGGGTTTATTTGTTAAGCAATCTCAGACGTATATAATATAACATTAAATACAACACTATCACAAGATCAACGTTTTTGCATTACCGTTTTTAATATGGTATTTCAGTGTTTGGGACCATGGCTGGAAAATCACAACTTTAAATTCTTAGATGTTATTTGAGAAAGCTTAAATGACCGAGAAAGTATACCTATTTTCGTATTTTAACACAACATAACAATCATTATAATGTGAACCATTGTAGAAAATACCTTCTAATTGTCTGACCACTCGGATAATTTTACCAACAATACCGTACTACATAAATACCGACATTCAAAAGACGATCCCCCCACATTTATTTTAAAGTATAGCCTCTCCCTTCGGGATTCTTCAATGACACTACCTAACGCATCTTAGTTCTTATAAATCCCAACACTGGAACAGCGAGGTCTGAGCTATAGACTTTCATTTCCCTGATATTTATCATCTTGACAATCAAAGCTAAAAATAACCCTATATATAATATAAATCATACTCTATTTGATTAAGTACAACATTAACATTAATATGACATGAGATTGAACGTAAAATGACTCACTCATAATTATTCTAAACCGGATATTGTGAAAGCGTCCTTCATCCTCTAAGTATACTATTTAAAATCTAGATTCATCTACTAACGTACACGTGAATACAATTACACTTTACTGTGATTATTTCATGAAATTTTTAATTTAAGTTTTTAATTGTATAACTTCATTTGTGTGTGTAGTCACATATGAGATGTAGAAAGCTTGGTCCACAGCAAGGACTCAATGTTGTGGGGCTGAATCTCCTGTGAGTACGGAGTGCAACGCGGGTCTACGTGATTTTATGTGCAACGTTGCAAGTATGGAGGCGTTCGTGGGAAGGTTGGCTCAGTCTGGCACAATCTTATTGTCATCTTCCGAATTTTATATTTCAATATGTGGACGATTGAACTTACTTTAAAACTAATTTTCAAATCAACTAACTGCTGCTTGTAGGATATCACACATAGCCACTACAGAAACCGCGACAAACAACGACAGGCATTCAGAGGATTAATTAATTAATTAATTGATAATTATATCTTCTTTTTTTTTATAATTCCTTTATTGTGCTAAAATTACAATCTGCCTTGCTAGGCAATAAGTAATTAAGATATACTAACATTCATACCATATTTACAATTCATCATTCACTCGCTCATTCATACAATATTTACAGACAGCCCAGAGGCCTCCCAAGTCCACATGCTAAGAGAAAGCGGAGTCTTGGGAAGTCCCCCACGCTCCTCCGTCAGCCGCGTCACCGGATACTAGCCAGTGGAGACTGACCAAGAGCGCGAGAGCCACAGACGCTCAGGACATGATTGGAGAAACCGGCCATTGCCAGGACTCCCACTGTCACTCGATTATTGCAGGTCACGAGGCCATTGCCGTTTCAGTCTCCAAGGAGGACTATAGGGATGAGTGGCGCAGTGCAATGACTGTGCTACAGGATTAGGGTGGTTGGAAAGGCTACTGTGGAATTTCATAAACTTGGAAGGGATGATTTTAAGATAGATTAAGATTAAGAGATAATTATGTCTAGTTTTAACTTTTAGAGTTGATAATTTAATAGTACTTTACTTGTTCTTTAAATGTTCAATTATTCCCACCCTATTTCCTTAACATTTAGGATTAGTTTGGCATTTAAATAATGGAACTGGTGACAAAAGTTCGCGATATAGTTTCGGGGGAATGCATGAAAACTATGACCAAAGCAGTGGGAAACAGAGACAACAATTTTTGGTGGTTTTGTTTTGGGATCATTGAGGACGATAAGAGGGCAGGTGGTCATGTCCGTAGGGCCATCGTATTAATATTATGTCAAATTAATTTTCGTCCTAGATTTTGATGTCGGAGTGTTGGACTTAGTTTATTTCGAATTTGTAATTAGAACTAAAAGCGAAAAAGAGAGAGACCTGCGTGGGCTAACTCCCGATAGAGTTCGATGTGAATTGTCCTTTGTAGTCTACCCTTGTAGACTCATTGTTGCGAGACTGTCCCTGAACAAACGTGGGACATTGAATCCTCACCCGCAGCAATGTTCCGGTGTGGACTCGACTTTCCAATAACGTTCCTACTGCATGGCCTTCGCCTGTGGTTCAGGCAACCAAAACCCTCTATGAAAACCTTCAAAATACGACCACTAGCAAACAACTAAATGAATAAAATTGAAACTTGTTTTTTATCTGAAAATGTTTTTTTAAAAAAAGGTACTTAAAAAACCTTTTTTTCTAATCGATTGAATTTGCATTTTAAATTGACACTTTATTGCACCTATTTATTACAAGTTACGTAGAAAGAATTTAAAACATAGTTTTGCTATTTTTATTTTTTGGAAACAAAATTCGTTATGTCCTTTTTATTTCTCATTTTCTATTGTCAAGTTCAGAAAAAATTCATCAATGAAAAGTATTTTTTTAAGTTATTAAAAATGTTAATTATTTTTAAAAAATAATGGGAAAAAGTCACTGTAAAGACCTACGGAAGATTATTGTGAATGTGAATCGGGGAAGGGGGGGGGTCGGTGTTGCGCAAGAGGGACCATTTGGGAAATGCGCACTTAGACCAACAGTTTTATAATATTTATAATCTTGCTAAGAACAAGTAGAAGGGGCTGGAGCAGAACTGTATACCTGCCTCGTGACCTCATGGAAGTCACTGATTGGTCCTTTTATTTTTAAGTAAGCAACCGCATCCCTATGACCTCGCTACTTCCCAGAATCTTATCCTTTTCTTATAAATATATGTCTCAGCTTTAGCCCCAGACCACACTTTTGCCTAGACATTCCACCCAGTATGTAGTAACCTAACTCCTAATATTTGTATATACCAGTGTTTTGCTTGTACTTCATAATAAAGCTTTTCTTTCTTTTCTTTCAAAAGACTCTCCTCTACAAAGATTTTTTAACTCATCAAATGTTTGGACAAATAATATTGATAGGGCTTAGCAATAGCGAACAATACATAGGAGGCTACTCATCGTCGGATTCGCCGTTTTTTTAAACAAATCAACATGAACCTTCATTTTACCTTCCGATGATGAGGAATTAAGAAGTCTTTATTAAAGGGGTTAGGGACAACTCCATCACTAACAGATTTCTTCACGAGTCTGTTTCCGTTCTTGTTGTATTTGCGAGCAGGCAGTCTGCAGCTATAAAAAAGATAAGAATAGTTTTATTCACGGAGTCCACTTTTCTCTTCGTCCTGTTCACAAAATCGTCCATTTATACATGTAATTAGCCCCATGTCTAAGCTGTTCGTAAGCGTGAGGACGTCAAATGACCCCGTACAGTCGCCAGTAGTGGCTAAAGAGTGCCCATCTCACTAATTGCTTCAGTGATAGTGAACTGAGAATTTACGAGCTCAAAGATGTCTCAATCCAGCAGCTTCGCCTCGATGGACCATTTCCTCTCAGATATCTAGCTAATGACGTCAGGCCCAACGGTGACGTCAGAAGAATGACTCACACCCTCCGGCATACGGACATGACAGTTAGAACGGCTAGGTCTCAATCAATACCCAGCAACATTGCTACTTTACAGTCTGCAGTCAGGTGATAGGGGGTGCCCCGCGATAGGGTGGCAAATGCCAACCCCTCATGTCGTCCATAGGGTGCTTTCCAATAGTCGATTCAGCGGATTATTTCTTGGAGTGTGGTATTTAGTTGAAGCAAGGAATATGTTGTCAAAATTATTATTATGTCCACGAGCCAAAGATATCCTAACCATTTTTAATTAAAAAAATTATTACTGCCGGATTATGGAATGGTACAATTATAAGTTACACCCCTCAAACGATAAAATATTAATTAGTAGCCTGGAAAACATTGAAAAAAAATCAGATTCCCTAATGTTGGATGTAGCGACCGTTAGCTACATTAAGCCCGCTACACTCTATTGTATATATATTGTTGTTGTGACAACCTCTTAATTACAAATAATTATAAGTCACCCTCTTCTCGATCAGATCATATCTATCACTGTTTCCATATGTGTAATAAAGCTTATGACGTCAGTCTGAGAGTGGGGGAGAACAGCCACTGCTGGGGATGGCCCCCACCACGACTAGCCTGGCTATGTAAGAAACGCCACATAGGGTGAAAATCAGAAAGTAACAAACCGGCACCTTGAACATTTCTCCCTCTGCACTGGCGCTTGCTGCTCTACTGAAACCATGGCCTTCTTATTCAACTACCTCTGCATCTCTCTTTACTAACCTCGCTATGTTTTAGTCCGGCGTTGTCAGACCCCACACCTTCCTAGTGGGATTCTCTGCCTTCGTCTCGCTAAAACTAGCACCTCCTTGGAAGAGATTTCTTCCTTACGGACGACAGTCACCTGGAGCCCTACGAACTTTACCTAGTAGCGTCGCCCCCTGGTATCGTCTGCCTCTATCCGGTTCACACTCGCCTTTGGGATCCAAGTGTGATTCGTGGTCAATCCAAGACCACATAAACTACCTATAATACCTACCCTATACCTCTTCTCCTGAACATAGTGCACTGTCGGGGCACATACCTATCAGATATAGAGTCAGATAGTAAGGTAGTAAGACCTGTCATGAAGCAATTGTCCAGGTCATAGCCTAATCAGTTATTTCATAGTTTTTAATTTTGTTTTTAAATTTGCATTATTTACTACATAGCTGTTGTTAGGATTTCATGTAACTACTGGTTCCTTTGTAAATATGAAATAATTAAACAATCTTCTTCTGAACACATAATGTAAGGATATTGTCATGACGACGCAGGAACTGTGTTAATTAATTGAAACAACTTTTGTCTAACTACAGTTTTTTTAATATTTCAACCACTTTCGATCGCTGGTTCAACCATCACTGCCAAACTCTCTAAAGGGAAGGAAATTTGTGGAATTGTTCTCCTATAAACGAAATGAATGAAAGTATGAAAAAAATAGCAGGTATTTTTCAACCAGAATAATTCAATTTTTCTTAAAAACCATTTTTGTTCTTTAAAAAATACAAAAATATTTTAAAAAGTTAAAAAAGGAGCCCTCACATGGTGTACTTATTTTATTCTCTTAACCCATTGGTTTTAATGTTTTAAAAATAATAAACACGTATAAAGCAATAATACCCTCTCTTTCTCTTGGTGGTTGGCTCCTTCTACTGCATAATATATGCATTTTAAGGAGCATATTTTAAAAACTAACATTATTACAGGAATTTCCCTATAAAACATGTATTCTGGGTTCAATGGACAATTATTTTATCTTCATAAATATGTGTTGGTGGCACCAGATTGGAAGATGTTTAGCCCTTCAGCCCTAAATTGGTGTATATAACACTTATATAATTTAAAAAAATAGTTAAAATATCGACATTCTGTTTATTCGTTATAATTTTTTTCTAAAAGAATGCCCTTGAATGACTTCTTGCATTGCAGTCTTTAACGTGTTTTACCGGTTTGTAGAAATCTGAAGTTTAAATCTTTAATTTTCTTCCTACTTGCATACTTGCTATCGTTATGTTTTACCTGAAACTCTTGCAGCTAAATCCTTTCTACATTTAAATATATAAAAAGAAATTAAAAATGAATATGTTATTGGTTTGAATGCCTCCTAATTTGAATAGCATTTTAAAACGTCTCACGGAATGAGGCATTTATTAATCAGTAACCTACTCGTAAATGTAATCGAATTTCAACGAATTATTAAATTGTATATTACCAAGCTAACCTTGTTCGCGGGCATATCATATCCGAATTGACTGTTTTATAATTTATACCTGTTTAATTGCACCCTGTATTGTTGACAGTACATCATTTTCTCAGCAGAAGATAAACAATAGCAATGACGACTATGGAATTGCCTGAGGCACTCACTACCGAATTCTACAACACAGTTGGATAATTGGTAGCGTATCCACTCCAGCACAGACAGACAGACAGAAGGCTTTGAGATCAAATTCCATTAGAAGAGTATCGACCCTCCACTTTCTGTATTCAGGGCCAGTGGCTGCGAAGGGCAGGATAATGATACCACCTCTGGCTGGATCGATCTCCGGCTTTTGACAGAAAGTCTGCAAGACCTTCCGGTGTATCTCCCTTCTGCATCGCAAGATATAGACATGGGGGGGGGGGCTACAATTTGTGTCATAATAATATCTAATTACTCATTGTGTTGTTATACTCGACGCATAATAAATAATGTAGACTTGGCATAAGTCAATTAACAGTGACTTGCGATTCTGTGAAAAAATCGGCAGGACGGGGTATAGCAAAAACCCTTCGAGCCCAAGGAATGCAGGTGAATGTGAAAAGACACCTTGGAGATCAGCTTGGACAAAGAAGAAAATGGAGAGTAGAACAGAGGCTCGATGGAAACTCTGATGAGGGCTAGGCTTGCTTCAATAGTTTTCAAGACACCAACAATGTTCAGGCTTAAGTAAGAGACAATCTATATTAATATTTAATTTATAAATCCGATATAATCTTAATGGAAATTCAATTAATTATCTTTATTCAATTTCAATGTATGAATTCCATCTATTGATCAATACGAAAGTTACCTTTGGAAAAGAATCAAATGGCACAAAAAACCCAATCAGCTCAATATTAATCAATTTGATTTTATTATGTGTTTACGCCAATGAAGTACGCTTAGAGTTTGAAAGATTAATTAAACCAGGTAGATTCAACAAATAAGCGACATCCAGAAAAAGTTCATTAAATACATTGTCGGGAGTTGGGGGATGCCCGCCGGGAGCTAGGGTATCGTCAAGAAAGAGATAAATTGGGTAAACCTGTGGGCTTTGACTTTCGCTGGTGGCCTAGTCAGAGGGCAGCTTTATTCGTATTGATTTGACTCCACAAGATCTTAGAAGGTGTGGACTATACAACAACAATACAGGGTAGGTATTCTAGGTAGTTTACGTGGTCTTGGAATGACCACGAGTTCACACTCAGTGTCAGAGGGTAGGCAAAAACTCCCCAGATTCCAAAGGCGAGTGTGAACCGGAGAGAGGCAGACTGGTTCGGTGGGGGGAGACGCTACTAGGTAGAGTTCGTAGGGGCCCAGAGAACGTTTTCCGCAAGGAAGAGATCTCTTCCAAGGAGGTGCTAGTTTTAGCGAGACGAAGGCAGAGAATCCCACTAAGAAAGTGTGGGGTCTGGCAAGGCCGGACCAAAACATAGCGAGGTTAGGAAAGAGAGATGCAGAGGTAGTTGAATAAGAAAGCCATGGTTTGAGTAGAGCAGCCAGTGCAGAGAGAGAGAGAAGTGTTCTAGGTGCCGGTTTGTTTGAGAGAGAGAGAGAGAGAGAGAGAGAGAGAGAGAGAGAGAGAGAGAGAGAGAGAGAGAGAGATGCAGAGGTAGTTGAATAAGAAAGCCATGGTTTGAGTAGAGCAGCAATCGCCAGTGCAGAGAGAGAGAGAGAGAGAGAGAGAGAGAGAGAGAGAGAGAGAGAGAGAGAGAGAGAGAGAGAGAGAGAGAGAGAGAGAGAGAGAGGGAGAGGGAGAGATGCAGAGGTAGTTGAATAAGAAAGCCATGGTTTGAGTAGAGCAGCAATCGCCAGTGCAGAGAGAGAGAGAGAGAGAGAGAGAGAGAGAGAGAGAGAGAGAGAGAGCGAGAGAGAGAGAGAGAGAGAGAGAGAGAGAGAGAGAGAGAGAGAGAGAGAGAGAGAGTGAGAGAGAGAGAGAGAGAGCGAGAGAGAGAGAGAGAGAGAGAGAGAGAGAGAGAGAGAGAGAGTTCACTTCAAGCGGTGGTTGGCGAATAAATGATAAAAGCTCCAAATTTCGGCCTTATATAGGCAGGTCAGAGGCCGGGCTATGCCCGCACACTCTAGTTACCTTCCCGTTTCGTGAACCAGTACTAACAGTACAGCCGCTACTAGACAAAGTTCGTATGGCCCCAGGCGACCGTCGTCCGCATGGAACAGGTCTCTTCCATGGAGGTGCTAGTTTTAACGAGACGAAGGCAGAGAATCCCACTAGAAAGGTGTGGGGTCTGACAAGGGCGGACTAAAACATAGTGAGGTTAGGAAAGAGAGATGCAGAGCTTTGTCATTGATTAGTAAAAATACGCCCACAAAGTGTCCGGTTGGTAATTGTGTTTCTTGCTTCGTTTCCTTCTTCATTTAGTACCACTATTGACTACTTGTGACTCATTATGACCAGTTAGTCATTGTTTTAAAACTTTTTACCTCCATTAAGTGTTATTCCGAGTCAAATAATAATGACTACAGATGTAATAAAGAGTCGCTATGACTACCCACTGTAAGTGGGAATACATTAGACCGCCCATTGTTTGCTTAAATTCTGCCTAGAGGGCTTTTATGTAAAGTAAATATTCTCTCACCGTTTGCTCTTAGGTATATTTTAACTGGATATATTCCCTTTATGTAACCTGCAACGTCTGCTAGTTCATTACTGAAGGAATATAATGGTCGGTTGGAAAAATATCGGATCAAAATAGTAATTATATATTTATTAGGTATTTTTATGTAGAATACACAGTACACATCTTGCCATATGGTGAAGTATGTGTTTCCATATCTAATGAAGAATTAAGGAATATTTTTATGCTAATTTTGAATTGTATTTTCGTTAATAATTACTGTAGGTAGTATTATATCTGTGGGTAATTAACAAAACACTTATTAAGGTCACCAGACTGTTTATTACATACCACACATGCAGTCTGTTAACATGGCTGGTTCTCTCTACTTCTACTTCAAGGTTACAATTACAAAGAGGTTCTAGTACAAAGAGGTTGACTAGATTTAAACAATGCTTGAGACCTCCAGTCCCTACATATCTATAGAATAACAATTTGTTTCTAGTTGGGATATGTTAACCAAAAGGAAAATTTTATAAAGGACTGAAGATGTTTATAAATAATATTTAATTTAGATCCCCCTCCCGACCTCTCTAAGGGTGTTATAGCCCCAGACAGCATTATTTTTGACAGTAAAAGTCATGTGAGTGTCTGGAAAATTGCTCCAGGCATTGGAGACTTACGCTGGAATACTATTATTTGTTTTTAACTAATCGATTAATGACACCATGCTAGAGAGATCATGTGTTGCCTTTAGAAAATAAAAGTTTAAATTAATGTTTATCCGTTTTTACTAGCGTTTTTCGATTTAAAAGTGATAATAAATTCCCTGTGATATTGTCGTAATCAAGATATGTTCCGTTCAGAGCTTGCGATGCCCATCAGGGAAAAATGGTTTGTTTATTTTATGTGCAATAATCTTATTTGTTCACTCACTCTCAGGCAACCTTTCTCTGATGTTACTGGCCTTTACATATATATAGCATAGAAAATACGGTTAATGACAGACCATCATTTAGAAACCGGTAGGACACCGACAGGAAGATGAGAGGCCAAGGCAAAGTGGACACTCACGTGAACATAATGGCTGCCACTGAAACATGTAATTACATCATACGTGATGAAGTCAAAGATTTCAAGTATCTCTTTGTCGACTGCTTCATTCATGTTCGTGAATCATCGGAATTATGTGGGCTATTCTAAATAGCAGCGCAGGTTAAAGTTATTTAGAGTACAATTTAAACTTCTTTACAACACTGTGACAAAGCATAAAGTCAGCCACAAATAAATTAAAGTATATAAGATAAAGTCGTAAAAAAAAACTAAAAAGTTTTCAGAGAAGGGTTATAGTAAACTACTGGCTATAACCAAACCGGAAGTTAAATATCCAAAAATGGAATCGATAGACTCGCCTAATTAAACTAGCCATAGTGAATCGTTGAGCGATTCGATCGTGAATGCCTAAGCTGATTCTTATAAAGTCTTTTCTAAGCTTCTAGACTGCCAACACAAATAGTACGTTGCCATTATAACGGACTGACCTAGAACAAACTACATAGACCACAAAATTGATTATTAACAACAATTGTAAACTAACTGGATATTTGCCGATATTGTAATTTTTTTTTTTTTTTTTTTTCAGTAGTACTTTTTCATAATTTCTTTCAGTTCCATTTCACAGTTCATTTCTCTTCTCGACGTTTTAGCTCCCCCTTCCGGTGAATGAACGCAATTTTTCTCCCCTTCATGGCTCGTTATGTTCCCAGATATATTGCAGTCTGTGTGTGTGTGATTTCCTTTGAGGGTTCCTAAATCGGATTTCGGGCCTGGAACAGGTGGATACAATCAACTCAGGATACATTTCTTTTCTCTATAAACCATTTATATATCGTCTAAATGAAACAAAATGTTTCAAATGCAAATTTTTATGTTTACCATGCAAGTTTATACCTAATCTAGTTTTTTAAATGACCCAATGTTAATTGATGTTTTATATAATATTACGTTTTTTATATAATTTTATTTTTAATTCTATCTTTAAATTTTTCTTATCTTATTGTTTATTATCTGAGGTTTTTAAGGTTCTGCTTATAAAAAATAATTTTTGCAAAAGGCGAATTTAATGACAAATAAAACAAAAACTTAAATTAATTATATAAAAATACTTGTTTACAATTTTGCTTCTTCTTCTTCTTTTATCCTCATCAATTATTTTCAAAACAAATCAATTCTTTTCGAGCAGTGTCTCTTGGTTCTGCTAAGTCCAATACCACTAACCAAAAGAAATTTTAAAGTTTTTCTGACACACAATTTACAACTAACATGTATCACATCACGGGCTGATCCCAAAACTAGGGTAACCAAACTCCTAGAACAACCAACCAATAGCCATTTTGTTTTTCCATCCTTCCTCTTTTGTTTTTGTTCGCCTTCTTGATACAAGGTTGGATTAAATCTTTATATTTCAATTTCTTTATACACAAATTTTACAATAACTAATATCACAACAATATATTGGTTAAAACAATCGATTATGTCTTTCTTTGGTGTTTCGGGTAATTAAAATATTTAGTAATTATAAATTGTTCCATTAATCAATTGTTCAGAAAAAGGTTAATATTTTTTTTAATGATTTTTATGTATAAGGATGAAGTGATTACACAGGCTAACGGGTGTTTTGCTGCTGAAGTATTTAGAGCTGATTTAAATGAATTGTATGCCCTGAATTCAAATATGGCATGAGTTTTTGCCTAGGAGCTCATATTTCTAAGATACACCATTTTAGTGCAATATACATTACAATATTTAAAGCTAAATCCATGGATCAAATAAAAAAAACTAAACAGTGAATTATCATTGTTATATTATAAAGATATTATTATAAACAAAGTTAGAGGAAAAAGTCATTTATGAAACCAACTAGTCACTGAACACTTCGGAAGCTTCTTTTCCGTTACATTGTTGAATGCATTTTGGAACCGTCCCTTTTTAAACTCCAGAAGCAAGGATATTTGGTGTGGTCACTTTGCTGTCCAAGGAGAAGGTTTATCATTTTTAAGTTCACACAAACCACCCATTGGTGTTCATGATACTCCAACTTATGATACTTCTCCAAGACCAAAGCTATGGTGTCATATTTTTCTTTCATTTTTTTTTTTTTAGTGAGCAATTGGTATTAAACCACATTCATTTCCATTGTTTAGGACAATTTTCAAACTTCGCTATGGGTTGTCAATAAATAGGCACCAATTATCTGGAAAATAGTCAGGAGGGCCCATTGTTTCCAGGAGTCCTCTAATTTCGTGACAAAATACAAGATTGTGTTCTTGAGAGAAGAAGGGAGAATAATAATACAGGAACCGATCCTTGTGCATGTGATTTAGAACTGCACTAAATTGAGTTAGAACCGCACATTTTCTGTAGAACTGCACGTTAAAAAAAACAAAAACTGTTTGTAAAACTTTTGAAAAGGTAGAGCAGATAGAGAAAAAATGATTTCGTATTTAGATTCAGCGCCCCAAATATAGCTAAAATCAGCTCTAAAAACTTAGGCACCAAAAAAAAATTTTTTTCTTGTATGCCTGTGTTATATACAATATTAAAATTAGTGTTTGTTAATTCTCATAAAACTGGAATGTATACTTTAGTTTTTGGTAGGCGTCTCTCCTAAGATTCTGAACCTAACCAACCCAGTGTTTAACACTATGACCTAACCACCCCTCCCGCATCGATGGCAACAGACTTTCGGGGAAAATTAGGTTAAAAATTAGTATGTAAGTTAGTTTTAAGTTTGATCTAAAAGATGAGCCCCACCACCTTTATTAGAGTCAGTCCAGTCACGTATAATGTGTTTCATTATACTTGTTTATTCATTATATAATTTTTATAAAATATCAAAACCTGTATATAATGTAGCGACGCTACAGCAAGTACAAAAATAATTTGTAAATAGATTCGCCTGAGGATCTATAATTGTATATAGTGTGGTTTCCCCAAATTAAGAATAAGCTGTTCGCTTCTTTATTGTATAACATATTTTTTGTATGTATTTTCTATTTGTTATTTATTTCACCCAGCCAAAGCACTTAAAAGTACAAAAACCAAATCGTGTTATCGTGAATATTCACTATTAGTAACTCCTAATGAAACCAATATATTAAGCTAACCACCCTTAGAAGTAGCTTCTTGCAATAGCTTTAATGGCGAACTGCACAGGGAAGTTGTACTGGCTCAGCAGCAGGACACAATTTATGAGCGCGGAATGTCTCAACCTCGTTGTAATGGTTTCTTCAGGCGTCTGCCTGGCCAACGAGTTACTAGTTCTTCATGTCCGAGGAGCAAGTCTACTGAATCACTTACTTGGTCTGTCTTAATTGATTCTTCCTAGCTCGTAATTTATATTTACTTGCGATGTATACTTCTATGTCTTCTCGTCCTATAAAAACATCATGGTGACCATCAACATTCAACTACTAAATACGTGTTTGCTCCTGGGCTGACTACTGTAGTTTTGCAAACAAGACCTTTTGCAACAACTTAACTGCAACATCTTCTAATTAATTTAGCTACTAATTAACATTATATAGTAGATATGCTAATAAATTACAAATATTATTAATAACTGCTTCAGGCAATAGAGATAGACCCTATCCCCGTTGGACAGCCCACAATCCAGCTTGGGAACGCCCTGGCCGGAGCACGGACTGAGGAGGACCATGACCGAGGAGCGTAGTGATGGCCACAGCCCGACTCCAGCAGACGGACTCTCGTCGTTCCAGGCCATTAGTCACAGCTGCTGCAGCCCAATTGGACTAATGGTGGACCTAGAGCCCACTGTCGTAGGTGCTTCTGATCCCCAGCTAGGGTTAGTCTATTGTCATCTTATTGTGCTGGAGTGGTGTGGCGTGGAGTGGAGTGGCGTGTCGTGGCGTGGTATGGGATGGCGTGGAATGGGGTGGAGTGGCGTGGTGTGGCTTGGCGTGGGGGTGGCAAGGGATGGCGTAGCATTGCCTGACATGGGGTGGCGTGGCGCGCCCGTGTGTATATGTGTGAACAGTTTGTTGTCCAGCTCAAATCAGAATACAAATGATAAATGTCTATGACATTCAACCTCCATGTAATTATTGATGTAACAGGTAGTTATATTGCTATATTGTGCTAAAATTACAATCTGCCTCATTGGGTAATAAGTAATTGTGATAAATGTTTTCGTTCATACCATATTTACAATTCATCATTCACTCACTCATTCATACAGCATTTACAAACAGCCCAGAGACCTCCCAAGTCCACATGGTTGTCACCTCCCTTGCGTGCGAAGGAGGAAGCGGAGTCTTGGGAAGTCCCCCACGATCCCCCGTCAAACGCATCACCGGATACTAGCCAGTGGAGGCTGACCAAGAGCGCGAGAGCCACATACGCTCAGGACATGTTTGGAGAAACTGACCTTTGCCAGGACTTCCACTGTCACGCATTTATAGCAGGGTCATGAGGCCACTGCCGTTTCAGTCTCCGAGGAGAATTATAGGGATGAGTGGTGCAGTGCAATGACTGTACTAGGTGATTAGGGTAGTTGGATAGGTTACTATGGAATTTTATGAACTTGGAGCATGTAATTATTCACTAAAAATAATTAATTTAAAAGAATGTATCAAAAATTTTGATACACTTACCCACTCATTTAATGTCGCAGATAAAGGTTGTGGGGATGGACAGGAGGGTTCAAATTTAAGGAGATTATGAGCTTGAGTAGTATGGGGAGGGGTTTTTAAAGATCTTATCTAAGAAGATGAGAATATAGTAGAGAAATTAGATTGTGAAATTGACTTTGAAATTCTCGAGTCTCTCATTAAATCGGAAACAATTTAGTTTCTTTAAAGTAATTATATATAGCTTGTTTCAAAAATGTAGTCTTTGACGATCCCTGAATAGGCGAAACGTAGACTGTTTAGCGATATTTTGTCAATAAAGGAATATTTTATTACAACCATTTAATACAACCATTTGCAGACGAGAACCAGACGGGACCTGGCCGCTGGGAGTGGCAAGTAGTCACAGGGACAGAAGAGGACGCTCCCAACCACTTCGCACGAGGTGCTTGCATCGTCGCCCTGGGCTTGACAGACCCCGTCGCTGCTTCCGTCCGGAGAATCCTCCAGAAGACCTAATCCTCTCAGGAGTTCGTGGTTTCCCATTCGGCCGGCGGAGAGACCGCCTCAGGGATCATTGCCTTCACCCGATGCGACCTATTCGAAGAATACGAGCTGGAGGTCGCAATTTACCCGGCCTCGCAAGTAAGTCTTCGCACCTTCTGTTCCATTATAGGGCAAACATGGGACCCTCGAAAAAACGGAACCAATTAAAAATTGACCTGAAAAGGAATTTAGTACAATAATGACATCGGGGCTTACCTGGACCCCAGACTCTCTACACTACACCGCATATAAACAATATGAGCACTGAAGCTTTTGTCATTTATCTTACTCAAAAGACTTAACTATATTCATTTGAAATTTGTTAGTAAATCCCATATTAACTTACGTAGCACCTAGTTGTCATCAGTAAAGTTGAAATAATCAAAAAAATAATTTTCTAAGATTAATATTTGACGAACCAAAGGTACACTACAATAGTTAATCTGCACGTATATGCATCCGAAATTGGTTTATATTATAGATATTATAAAGTCATAACCACAAAATGTAAACATATGAGAGTCCATTACTTCAATATAATTGTAGCCCTAACTACAGGAATAATCGCAGGATATTTCTTCATATCGTACATTATTACAATTATTATAGTAAGAGGTGTTTTAGTACTTTTTATTTATATAGCAAGAGTAGCCTCAAATGAAGTATTTTATACACCTACTAAAATAATAGGAATATTCTTTATGATCAATTTACTAGTGCCCTTCATTTTAAATAAGTATGAAAATATAGAAAATGAAATATTAGGTCGAGTCATAAGTAACTTCCGATACAGCTAAGTAGAATCTATTGTTCGTATCTACCCGCTATGAGTTACTATGACAACAAGTTTTTGTTTTCACTTTATAAACGAGGCTTCAGTTAGTCTTCTGTCAACTGTTTTGTGTGATACATGTTACGTTAAACTGTTTTTTTTAACCTCTGAAATGGAGAGTCAAAAAGTACATATTCGTCATGTAATGCTTTGGGAATTTAAACAAGGCAATAGTGCTAGGGCCACAGCTGAAAAATATGCAGTGTATATGGTGAAGGGTTAATTGAAAGTGTAGTATCTGTTCTTATCAGCTTAATCTCTGGTACGACTCCCATCGGGGGTCCAGAAGATTAAACTGATTTTTGGGAAATTACGGAGTGCTAGGGGCTTGCTCCATCTCTGTCGCGGGTTGACCCGGTATTGCAGTACCTCCGGGAACGGCCCATATTAAATGAAATCACTGACTCAATTAATTAATTTAATTGAGTCAATAAACGAAACAAATGACTGTAATATGGGCCGTTTCCGGAGGTACTGGGCCCGCCCTGATCGGGCAGTTAGAAATTGGTTTATAAAATTCCGTTCTGGAGATACGACCTTAAAAGACGAACCGAGGGCGGAAGACAACCTCTTAAAGGCAATATTGGAGCAAAATCCACGTCAATCAACAAGAGGTATAACAGAAAGGTTGAATACATCACAATCAACTGTTAACCGCCACCTGGAAAAATTAGGAAAAGTCAGCAAGTTAGGAGTGTGGGTACCTAACAATCTCAGTGAACGGAATAATGAAGATCTTGATAAGGATCAACCACCCCTACCAGATCCAAAAGCAAACATCCATGGCAAAAAGATTTTATTGCGTGTATGGTGGGATTGTCAAGGAATAATTCACCACGAGTTGTTGAAGTCAAATTTAACGATTACTGCGGATAGATATGTTCAGCAGTTGCAAAGAGTGCAAGAGGAACTCCATGAAACGCGTCCTGCACTCGACAAAATTAATATAATTTTGTTATTTAATGAGAGCAAAATAAATGCCTGATAAAAAAAACGGAAGTTACTTATGATTCTACCTAAATAAATATAAATACTACATCAAAAATAGAAATTTTATCAACAATAAAACTATTTAGTCAACCCTCCGCATATATTACAATTCTTGTGTAATTTTATTTTTATTATTTACAATAATTGTAGTATCTAATAATGTTAATATTAATGAAGGGCCTTTACGTATTAAAATATATGAATAAACCAATACGAAAAGTATACCCACTAGTTAAACTTACCAATAATTTGTTAATTGATTTACCCTCCCCATCATCAATCTCTTTATGATGAAATATAGGATCAATATTAGGAATTTGTCTAATAATTCAAATCATTAGAGGAATTTTCCTAGCTATACATTATACAGCAAATATTGAAGTAGCCTTTAATAGATTCATAATTTGTCGTGATGTAAATAATGGATGATTAATTCGCTACACTCAAGCAAGTGGTGCATCCATATTTTTCATATGGTAAGTCGTGGTTCATATAAACTTAAAATAAGATAAATAATTGGAGTAATTTTATTATTAACAACAATATGAACTGCTCTCTTAGGTTATGTTCTACCTTGAGGACAAATACCCTTAAGAGGATATTTGCATAACAAAGACAAATTAGCCAAACGTAATAGCGTAATTTATTAGTATCTAGTTTTTATTTATTCATTTATTTTACAATAGGAAAGAGTGTTTTATTGATACTCCCTTATTAAAATTCATATGTACTTAAGATATTATTCATTATCAAGAGCGATGAGGTTAGTCTAGACAGTGTAGTTTTCGGGCTATTGGATATTAGCATTAGATTATTTTTATTATTCATATTGTTATGATTTTTATATTTATTGCTACTATTCAATTTTACCTGATTATTATTTTTCGCGACTGGCCGGATTTACTACTTTTTATGTTCCTTTCTTATTGTTTCATCCATTTTCTTCGTCCTTCGGCGAATTATCTCTTATTCCTCCTTTGTTTCTTGGTCTGGCCACGCGATCAGTAAAAATCCCTTGCTATCACCTCAATCCTCCTTCTTTGAGAAAACTTCTCTTCCGTCTGTTGTTCTCCTATGCCCAATCACCATTTCATAAAAAAATTTTTTTTAAGTTTCACAGCATTCACTATCTTAATTTAACACTGGAGATCACAAAAAGAACAACGCTAACGCCATATTGCTTTTCAAGCACTTCTCTTTTGTTCTCGCCTTCTTGATCCACGGGTCGTTTACCGCCCTTTTATGCCCGCTAATTTCAAATTCCAATCCTTGATTTATTTTGAATTTAAATCAAAGGCAACACCACAACATTAAAATATCACAACAATATATTGGAAATAAATTGATTTGAACTTGAAATATTTAGTGCACACATTTCTATTGTTGGTTCTTAAAATGGAATATCTTTGAAGTTCTTATCGCGTTCCTCTCCCTGTCCTTAACCCCGGAGAAATAGACACACCGATAAGATTGGACGAATACGACACCGTTACAATTTGAAACCAGACAGAGCCTGTCCCTTCGGACTCAGCAACAATTCAGGCGATTGTATCAGATCAGAGACCGCTGTTGTTGTTTGTTGTAGAAGCGATCGATGGAAACAAATACACGGGATTTAGTGCAGAACATGGGCTGCAACTCTGAGAGGATTATTGTCCTGGTACAAAGCACTTTTTAACGCTGGGGATAATATCACATAGTCGTATCCATTGGAGGGTATCCATTGTGTCCTCTTGATCCGCACAGCAGCCGTCGGTCCGTCTGTACACCCCCAATAGACGAATCCCTGGCTTGTGTGTACTACGGGGGCTGGATCGGTTTAAAAAAAACGTGCCGACATAGGGGAAACCTAATCGTCCGGAAGTTGTGGCGGTACGTTTCGTGTCGAAGGGATAAATCAATTTCTTCGGCGGAGTGTGTGATGCTGCCTGAGGGGGGGGGGGAGTTGTGTGGAAAGTGGAGTTTGAATACTTGAGTTTTTTGTCGGGCCTTACAGAACCTTACACAATGGGCAAAGGTTTCTATTCGGTGGGTTCATAGCTTTCAATTTAACCGCTTTTGTCATCTTAAATGTTACACAAACACGCATCACAATATTATTATTTAGATATTTATAATGTGTTGAGATTAGTTTAAAAAGACAAAAAAAAACAAAAAAACTTGAAGCCAAAAAATGACATCTTCAGACGAGGTTTCGCCTATCCAGATCAGACAGACCTACTAAAACGTAAATCATCACTTACTGATACTCAAAAGAATGGTATTAACTTTATATTCATATTAATTCATTGATATATACAGATTAAAAAGTAACTCTCTTCATAAAATAACCATTCACAAACTTAAGGTATACGAAAAAGTATTTTAATGAATTATAAGAAAAACAAATCTTACTGGTTTAGGGGAGGTTATATAATGTTCAGATATGTTTTATACAAAAAAAAAAATTTTCAAACAGAAATTGCCGGAAAAAAAACTTTCAATTTTTCCGAATTTGTACCCACAATCAATTGACTATCAAATCCAAAGTAGGTGATAGTTAAAAAATAATAAAGATAATAATGAAATCAAACATTTTTTTTGTAAAAAAGGTGGTTTAGCAAATAAAACGAAGTGTTTTAAATAATTAGATAAATTCTCAATAGGTTTTTTTTTCGCAATAATGTTACTAAAATTATTTGATGTGGAGTTCTGTAAATACTTTTCGATAGTGTTTCTTTGTCGATAATAAATTTACAATATTACCTATTCAGAATTCATACTTTTGCAAGCTTTTGAACTCCAAATATAATATATATTAAAATTGTATAGTTATTTGCAATTCATTTTGTTGGTCATGTGTATAAACATATGTTAAATTACTGGAGTATGATTCTTGCCGGAACCCTTTTGAAAAAGAGGCCAATAAAAAGCAGCTACGGGTACTCCAAAGAATTTTTGTTTTATTTTTTATTTCCCACGTTACGACGTTAGGCTCGCAGTGCTCATTGCCCTAGAAGAAGCGGTCTGGAGTTTATTTTTCTAAATTATCGATCGAAATAGAGACCATACGGTCTAGCATATTCAAAGATACACGGGGGGGGGGCAGTAGAAGGTAATTAAAAATCAATAAATTATTAAAACGTTGCCGCAAATGACGGCTATAGCCGTCCGATCTTTGGCGATATGTAGGCACATTTTAACCAACAAAAAAATCGACACTTGTTTACAGATAATCCTCTTTACTATTCACAATATTTGGGTACACTATGACGGGTCGCCGGTTTGAACAGCTACTACGATGCATCAATGGACATTATCCTGGACATGTTGACAGCAGTACCCAAAAATTAAACAAAATTTACCCCATACTCCAGCCAATTCTCGTTAATTTTCAAGCGGCATATTCATCGTCAAAAGCACTTTCATTGGATGAATCCCTTTTGTTGTTTCGAGGTCGGCTAAGTTTCCGACAATATATAAAAGGGAAAAAAGCAAGATATGGCATAAAACTATTTGAACTTAATACGCCGGACGTTTTAAATGTTGAAATTTATCAAGGAAAATCAGACAACATACAGGAAACATCAAAAACAAGTAGTCTTGTTTTACGGTTAATGCAGCCATATTTGAGTAAAGGACGTCATCTCTTTATAGACAATTTTTACAAAACTATCGAGCTGTCAAAAGAGCTGTTAAACATAAAACACACACAACCGGAACGCTTCGTTTTAACAGAAAAGGTAATCCGAAAGAAGTAACATCAAAAAAGTTATAAAGGGGCGAGCATATATGGCGTAGACGAAGTCAAATTTATGTATCGAAATGGCGAGATAAACGGGACGTTTTGTCCATAACAAATCATCATCCGGAAATGGTGGAAGTTACTAACAAATTTGGACAAAAAAAGAATAAACCAAATGATATAGCAGAATACAATTTGAATATGTCAGGAGTTAACTGATGTGATCAAATGGTTTCCTATTATTCGTCACCACGAAAATCCATAAGATGGTATAAAAAACTTCTTTTTCATCTTTTAGACTTAAGCGTTTGGAATTCCTACTTTATCTATCGACAGTTTCATAAATCAACGACATTCCTACAATTTAGAGATTTGCTAATACAATCACTGATCGCACTACCTAATACTGAGATTTCTGGAAAGAATTTAGCGGCATTAGCATCTACGCGTGGTCGACCGAAACAAATAAGTTCATTACCACTCACATCCACAAATTGTACACAACAACATTTCTTGGAAAAGATACCTCCACCTGTTGATTTTCAGCGTAAAACTTACTTTTTACGTTGCAGACAATGTCCGACCAACCAAATTAGAAAAGAAACGTCATATAGATGTAAAACTTGTCCACATAAACCACCATTATGCCCAGAATGCTTCGTCCTATTATTTACAATGCTTTCTTGTATGTATGTAATTTGTTTCCTGAATTAATTTTTATTTCATTTTTACTATTTTATAAGCAAAATAAATTACAAATGATAATTTGGTTTTAAACTGATTTTCTTGTGTTAAGTTTACACCTATTTACGCTCTTTTATTAATAGGAATCATTTTGAATTAGTAAAGCAAATGTTGTATAGTCGTCACGACGGTCGTAGCCGTCATTTTTTGCTCCTGGAAGAGAAAAAAATGACATGATGAGCAAATGAAGTTTTTTTGAAAAAACTGTGGCCAAATGTGATAATTTTCACTTCCGAACATATAACTTACACTCGATTTCATCTGGCAGTCATAAACAATTGAAAAAAAAAATGTGTTTCTGAGCACGATCGTCAAATTAAAATTGTGCTCCAACGTGTTAACCATAGAAAAAAATATAGTGAAGGATTCGGGACCCTGTTTGCAGGTCCTCTGGTCAATTAGTCATCCTCTCGTTAGCTTCGCTAAACTTGGAGTGGCTACTTGCTGCTTCTACTTGGGGAGGTTGCGCGGTTTTACACACTGACTGTAATTTTCTCTTTTCAAAAAGGAAAAAGCCCGCTCCATACTAGTTACATAGTAGGAACGGAGGAAAATTCACCAGCCAACAACCTAGTATATCTGGGAATTAAAATGGACAGACACCTCCATTTTAGTAACCATTTTGCGAAGAAGTTGAAGCATACACGCATGAAGTCTTACCGGCTTACGCATTTATTAACCTCCCCCAATCTATCACTGCGTCTCAAGCTACTGATATACAAGAGCATACTAAGGCCTACTCTGCTGTATGGTGCACCGCTATTTCGTTATCTGACGTATACGACAGCTAAGAAACTCCAACAATTCCAAAACGGTATACTGATGAAAGTGGTCAGAGGTACTTCATTCGAGCAGCGAAGGAACAGTGAGCTGCATGAGATATTTGAGCTGCCTACGGTGGATGAATTCATCCAGCGTAGACATATCAAATTTTTCGACTCATTACAATATCTAACAAACCCGGTGTTTAACACTATAACCCCCGCCCCGTTCCCCTATCGATGGCAGGACGCTGTCGCGGCAGGAACACTCTAGTCCTAGGTTCTAGGTAGATATTTAGTTTGTTTTGTTTTGTTCCTAGTGTTTAGTGTTTGGTGTCGGTGTCAAATAGAAGGTGAGCCTCATCACCTAGTGTGAATATAAGACTGAGCACTTTTAACTACATAAAAATTTATTGTATTATGCACTCCTCCAAATGCATTTGAATGAGAAAGAGGAGAAATTTGTAAAGTTCGATTATTTTGTTATTTTTCTTTTTGTACATTGTATTTTGTTTGAGGTTTTGAAATAAAAAAAAAAAAAAAAAAAAAAAAAGGTTGCGCGGTTACGCACTTGTTTTTTTCTTTTATTCCCAGCTGTTCGAATCTGTATCTTATTTCTATCGAAATAAAACTGGACTGATCTGTTAATAAAATTATGAAAAGATTAATAAAACACCCTTGATCTTAGTCCTTACGATATTATACGTAACCATTGGTGAATATTCAGCATATTCCACCTTGTCAAAATATTAACCAATTTACGACATGACAGCCCCCCTCTCCAGACTTCGCTCAACCAGACATAGCTAAAGTTATTTGATAGGAAATCCCAGGTTCGAATCCCGACCCTCTCGCTGTCTTTTGGTTAATTATAAAACATAATTGGAACAATACCATAGCCAGTAATTATTAATCCACAATATCGACTTTTCAATGAAAGGATTCGTCAGGAACTGCAGATAGTCCCACTGAAAGAGCTCCTAGAGTGGGAAAGTGGCTGGGCCAAGCTATCAGAATGGACGACCACAGAGATCCTCTAAAGACCATGGAATATGTCCCAGATGGCAGAAGACCTAGAGGTCACCCTAGGATGTCCTATCTCAGCTACATTGAACGACTCTGTAAGGTGAGGGGGAAGGACCTCCGACAGGCGAGAAACTTAGCTGGAAATGGGGAAGAATGTAATTCCTGGCTGGATGCTCCTCTACGCTGAGAGGCACTAAAGAGGGAAGCTTAAAAAGAAGAATATCGACTTTTTGAAAAGTAAATTTCTGTTTATATAATCGATTAAAAAAGATATTGAGCTTATTTGTTGCAATAGAGTCGAACCATTTTTTTTTCATTAGATACCCTAGACGCAGTCCTCCCTCTTCTTAAGATATTCACAAGTTTTTCATTGTACCGTAACGGTAGGGACGATTTAAAAATATTCTTCGCCCGACACGTGATATCCACACTTAGCCAGGAGCCAGTTCTCGGGTGGAAAGTTAGAAAGAAACACGAGACGAGCTGAAAAAGAAAAGCAGGACACAAAGAAGAAAGATAGCAGTTATAATTTCTACGGGCACCTGCCGACCCCGAAAGCCGAGAACGTGGGAAACACTACGCGATGCACGGATCCGAATTTCGATTTAATGTCGTCGTGTCTGCCAATTACGGGGGGGGTGTAACAGGGGATTTTCTTCTTCTTTTAGGGGAGGTAGTCCCGCTATCCTTGAGTAATATGGATCGCAACCTTATTCGTGTGAAAATCATATACTAATGATTCTAGCTTCAAAATGAACAATATTGCTGATATGGATAATGTATTGTGAACAAATATTTTTATATTAATATCTACTTTTTTATATTTAACTCCCTTTACACAGTGGGCTGTCTACACAATCTAGCGGGTCAATAAATTAATTTATTTTTAAAGTCATAATTATTTGTACTTTTCATCATCATTTTAATTCAGAATTTTTTTTTTTGTACCGTTAAAAGATGAATATCACACGATATCCCGAAAACAAAAAAATACTTCAGAAAAAGGGCGAACAAAAAAAATGGACATTTTGCTGAAAAAAATATTTATTATTTAAATATACAAATGCCGCAAGTCCTATCCACTAGTTTTTTTAAATTCCATTCCTCTCCCTGTATCCGAGTCAGTACGGTATTTAGGCTTCCATCTCGACAAAAGACTGACATGGAACCCACATACGAGGCTAAAAAAACAAGAACTAAACAGACGCTTTGGACAACTGTACAGACTACTTCAAAGGACATCCCATCTCTCAAAATAAAAAAAATTACTAATCTACAAAGTTATACTCAAGCCATTCAAGGACATACGGAATAGAGCTATGGGGACAGCAAAAAAGTCGAACATCAAGCGTATCCAATCCTTTCAATCAAAAGTCCTGAGAACAATAGTAAATGCCCCTTATTACATCAGCAACAAAACCCTTCATAACGATCTTAACTTCCAAGTATATAAAATTCCATATTAACCTATCCAACCACCCTAATCCTCTAGCACAGTCATTGTACTGCACCACTCATCCCTATAATCCTCCTCGGAGACTGAAACGGCAGAGACCTCGTGACCTGATATAAATACGTAACAGTGGGAGTCCTGGCAATCGTCAGTTTCTCCAATCATGTCCTGAGCGTCTGTGGCTCTCGCGCTGTTCCTCCTCCACTGGCTCGTATCCGGTGACGCTGCTGACGGATTTAGGAGACCTCTGGGCTGTTTGTAAATACTGTATGAATGAGCGAGTGAATGATGAATTGTAAATATGGTATGAATGAAAACATTCACCACAATTACTTATTGCCCAATGAGGCAGATTCTAATTTTATATAATAAAGTTGCTGTGAAACGTTATTATTTAAATGTACATATAAAATCAATTAATAAATTACTTAAAGTGTTTCGTTATCTTTGCTGCTACTTGCAATATTGTTGTTGTCTTCTTTAGAACAGCTAAAATTTCTCGCTTAGAGGATATTAACAAATTGTGAAAAATATGTTCATTTTTATCTGTTAATATATTTTTCTAGAAAATTTCTGGCTATACTTTTTAAATTATTTTCTTCCGAAGTAATAACTCACGTTTCCTCAGCTGGACTGACATTATGAGAAGGCAACAAATATAACAATGTGATGCAATAATCGTCAAATTGATTTGTTTGACCCCCATGTTAAATCTGTGTGTGCCCATATTATTCTTATCCAGAGAGGCTGTATGCTGAATCTATTTCTAGTCAAAAGTATACATGTATTTTATTTTTTGTTCTTTTTTTATGATCAT
This sequence comes from Acanthosoma haemorrhoidale, assembly GCA_930367205.1. Lineage (NCBI taxonomy): Eukaryota > Metazoa > Arthropoda > Insecta > Hemiptera > Acanthosomatidae > Acanthosoma > Acanthosoma haemorrhoidale. Next base: position 2,857,461 of record OV884013.1, read on the forward strand.
GATATTCGTGAACGACAGGGAGTAGTTTGCATGATTGGCCTTTTCCCTAGACCCCGTCCTTGTTTTTCCTCCCCACTTTGATCTACCTCCCTGTTTGCTTTTCCCCTCCGTACTTAGTCCTTATCATCCGATCCTTCATTACCACACTGGCTTTGATGTGAAACTTTTCAGTCTCTTTCATTTTCCGGATTCGCAAAAAGAAATATTTTCCTTTGCGAGGATTATTCGTAGCTCCTCTTGTTTGGATTTTTAATTTGTAGATGCTATTGTTTAAAATTGTTTACCATCCAAACAGTATACTGAATAGTATACCTGAAGAAAAACGTATTATCTTATTAAAGTGGTGTTTCCGAACTGTATGCATATCAAGAAAATGTTAATAGCCTGTAAATAAACAACCTTTCCCTAGTTTATAACCTAATGCACATGTTAGACCCTTTTTCCTTGATTAATAATTTAAATATGTAACATACAATAAGACATACTAATCAGTCTGTCAATAATGCAAGTAAAACAATAATTACTTACTGAATATATTTAATATATTATTCAAATATATGAAACCCATAGCTAAGTCATAATTGAATATTTTAAAACTGTTAGTCAGCTTTATTATGATAAAATTACAATCTGCCTCATACAATAAGTAATTGTGATAAATATACTCATTCATACCTATATTTACAATTTTCATTCACTCGCTCATTCGTACAGTATTTACAAACAGCCCAGAGACCTCCCAAATCCACATGGTTGTCACCTTCTTGCATGCGTAAGAGGAAGCGCAGTATTGGGAAGTCACCTACGCTCCTTCGTCAGCCGGGTCACGGGATACGAGCCAGTGGAGGCTGACAAATAACACGAGAGCCACATACGCTCAGGACACGATTGGAGGAACTGGCCATTGCCAGGACTCCCACTGTAACGCATTTATAGCAGGTCAAGAGGCCACTGCCGTTTTAGTCTCCGAGGAGGATTATAGGGATGAATAGTGCAGTGCAATGACTCTGCTAGGGGATTAGGATGGTTGGATAGGTTACTATGGAATTTCATGAACTTGGAAGAATAAGTTCAAGAATATAAGGTATATTAAGATCGTATGAAGGCTTTTGTTGCTGACGTAATAAGGGGCATTTACTATTGTTCTCAGGACTTTGGATTAAAAGGATTGGATATGCTTGATGTTCGACTTTTTTGCTGTCCCCCATAGCTCTATTGCTCTATTCCGTATGTCCAGATTAGCTTAAATATAACTTTGTAAATTAGTAATTTGTTTTCTATTGAGAGATGCGATGTATTTTGAAGTAGTATTTTAAAACTATTAAAATTAAATGTAAAGTATACTTTTATTTTATGGGTTCAAGGAAATTAACAGTAAGTGTAACTAAATGCCACAACATAAAATATTTATTAAAATTTAAGATTAAGAGGAAGCGTGGGGGTTGTTTTGGATTTAATGATTTCCCTAACATAACCTGAAAGGAAGAGTCTAATTTTATTGCTATGCTTTCTAATATTTTAATTTGTTCGTTACATTCTATAAGAAGTTTACAGCGTAAATCTATTATTGTTACTGTCTTTTTAATAATTATTTGACAAAGCAAAACGATGAAAGTAACGACCAACGCGCACACTTTCGTAAGAAACAGCATGCTCCAATCTTCATTATTTTTTTTGTGCTGTTGTTAGGCAACGCAAGTTATGTCACATGTATATAATCTTATCTTAACAAATGCTATGTTTATCAATAACATCCTAAGGACTGTGTCTCATAACATAATAATCAGCCCTATTATAATTATCTTATCTTATGCTATTAGTAATTTATCTTCCCTTCCCAGACCTCTATTCTAAACAATTGGCTCCCACGACCTTTCCTGCTACCCCTACTACCGCTTTTCCTACACAGATAAATTGCCCTTAGGCATAAGACAGTTGTTGCTTCCTCGTGAGTCTCAGTCCCCATTTGGGTCTCAGATTGTAGCCAAATATAATTGTACATTTGTGTTTTGTACCAAATAAAGTTTCTTTTTAAGAGTTATTGAGCACCAGAAATATAATTGTAGATACAAAACATATCATCATTGACTAAAGTTATCACAAAATGTCCCTCCTTATATTCGTTTAGAAACAGAATGTATAGTAAGTGCAGAATCAAGCAACTCCATGTGTTTTAGTGATGAGAGTTTTATTGTAATGTTTGAACCAGGTATTTTACCTGTTGTTTAACCTTAAGAGTTCTATATAGCTAATATATATATATATATATTAACGTTTTGCAGATGTCTGTTATCGTAGACCCTTACGGCGCGGTTATCGCCGACCGCGCCAATCACTTCAACGAGTCCTTCAACACAGACAACGAGCTACCCTGCAGGATCTGCAAGAAGAGCTTTCACGTAGACTCGCCGACTTAAGCCAACATCAACAGGCTTGTGGCGCAGGTGACGTCTAACACGCTACATTGCAATAGTTCCTCCAGCTCTTCTGCGGTCTCCCCTACATACGGAGCACCTCCCAAAGAAATTCCGTAAACACAGGTGACTAAATCCTTTCTGTTATTTCAGGCGATCAATACCTTCTGCGCCAGGTTCGGCGGTCAGCTCAACGTGGACCTGCCGGGGTCTCAGACGAACCTGGGCCCCTCCCCGAAAATTCGCTGCCCCCCTCCGGTGGTCAGTGCTAGGATGACTACCTAGGGGGGCGTCCTGCTTTGAACCGAAGAACCGCATGGTCAAGACGTCAACAGCTGTTGAAAGGGTAAGGTGACCAATTCAAATGTTTAGATCAGTGTTATTAACGGGAACGATTAACTAACATGCATAATGTCATGTTTATGCTATTGTCAATGCAATGTCATTAATAGATTTCACGCCCGTTCAGATTCTTGTCTGTCTATATCAGGGAGTCCACTGTTTTGGTTAGACGTACCAGGTGTTTTCGTGTCGACTCAAAACTGCCGTAAGTACAAAACACCAGTTTTCGGGAAGTAAAACAGGACTCAAGTAAATACATGCACTGATGTAAAAAACAGTTCTTCAATCAACTTATGGCTTATTTTTTTAGAAAACACTTAATTTCCAACTTACGGCATGGTTCGAAAAAAAAAAAAAAACGAACTTTGAATCAAAGGCTTTAATGGCACTTGCTAAACAGGCCAAAACACGACTTCTGACACAAAAATGTAAATTGGAGTAGGTATTTATCAATTTAAATGATCAATGGCATCAACAGAATCCTTCACCCAGTGTTTAACACAATGACCCCACTACCCTTCCCGCATCGATGGCAACAGACTGTCGGGGAAAATTAGTTTTTGTTTGTTATATGTAAGTTAGTTTTATATTTTGTGATTTATTAGGTGCGCCCCATCACTTTTACACGTGTATAGACAATGAATGTATAATGTGCATTATACATTTGTAACAATACCAAGTCACAACGTAAATTTGTATAAAATATAGCCAAGCTACAGGACATATAATATTGGCCTATTGTTAATAGGTTCATTTATGTAGAGTGTATATTGAATTCCATAATTTGTAATAACAAGGGGATAGGTTTGCATTATTTATTTTCTGGATACAGTTGAAAACAAATCAATATGGCAAATAAAAAAATATTATGAAAAATACTTCAGTTTTCTCACTTCTCCTTCACATCTCTCAGATTTCTCAGATAACATTTTCACGATTTGTGACATACTCCTGAGCCAACTCTGTTTGACTAATGCAAATGGAAGTTATCCCCACAGATCCCCGAGTACATCGCTTGCTGCCTCCTCTACCGTCGCCTTATCCTCCAAGAAGGAGAGCTGGAGTGTCCGCTTCGTCAGATGGTCACCGACAGGGTTCTAGTTGATAATCAACCAGCAGCAGCCGATGGCGGTGTCCTGCTGGCTTCGGACGACTGTGTCTGCCTCTTGGACAACACCACTTCCACCTCCAGGGGATGGACTACCTTCAACCGGATGTCCGACCTCGTGTTCGTCAGGCGTGCCTTCGAGCACCGGCACCAAGCCGTCGGGTATGGACATACCTGAAGCCAGCCAGTGGAGTAGCTTGATTTTCCATAAATGATGAAGACAGGAACAAAAATACACTGCTATAAACAAAAAAATGAACTCAATAAAATAAAAAGTTTTGAAGACGATTGTGAATGTCGGTATTACTTGCCTATTAAAGACCTAGCTAAGCTGGTATACTCGTGTGACTGCATTTCATTAGTTGATGCTCAGATTCGCCTGATTCTTCGGATGTTTGTGTCTAAAGTTTTATAATGCTAAAAGTAGAAGGGGCCTGAGCAGAACTGTACATCCCTCCAAGACCTCCCTACTTCCCAGAATCTTATCCTTTTCTTACACATATATGTCTCAGCTTTAGCCCCAGACCCCACTTGTGCCTAGACATTCCACCTAGTATGTAGTAACGTAACTCTTAATATTTGTATACACCAGTGTCTTTTCTTTTAAAAGACTCTCTTCTACAAAGATTATTTAACTGATCGGAAACGCAGGATAGGTTTTTTAATTTTTAAATAGTATATGCTTTCAAAAAAAAAATGAGGATTATTTTTAAGTAAGGGTGAGTGATATAACTGCTGTCACATTTATTGATTATCTTGCAACTTCGTATACCACGTCCTGAATGCCACAAGACAACTGAAACAAGCTAAAGTATATCTGATAGGAAGTGACCTCCTTGCAACTGATCCTCTGCACGATTAAACCTATTTTACGTTAATAGTAGTAAGAAAAATGCTATTTAGAAGGTAAGTTCCAAAAAATAATTAATATGCTGTAATCTCCAGGCTAAGTAATAGCACAGGCCTAGCCACACGAACGAAAAAATCTGATCGTGTTTGGCAAGCTAGTATTGACTTTACTTATAACGCAGTAAGAAATAAAGCATACAGTGATTGTAATATTAGCAACAATCTCAGCAAAGAAAACACTTAATAAACAGCCAACAATGTCATGACCTAGGCATGTGGCATACCTGTACGTGTTGTGTATCTGTTGCCTGCACATTGCAAGAATGGTCACGACCTAGATTTCAAAAATTTTGTTAATAAAACGTCATTCGTTCATTCATTCTCTCGTATTTAAGAAAATATTACCAAGCACCAGCCGGAACTTAAAAAAATTAAAATTTTGTGCCACTGTTTATTGTTTACAAAATAAGGTGGGGACAGTTCTCTTGTTCGTGTCCATAAAGTGGCAAAGTTATTTTCGTTTTAAATAAGTGTTTTAATTCCCAAAATAGTTTCACAATATTAATTTAAATTCCCTATGTGTTGTGAATATTTTTCAATAATATAAAAATAGGCCGTATTTGTGGCAGAGGAGAAAATGAAAATAGGTTCGCTCACTACTTCGTGAGGAAGACTGTCCATATTGATGCCGAATGCTTCCAAAAATTACCTAACCTTTTAACGCAAAACTATTTTAGCTTTACTGAAAAATTCGAATCCGAGAGATTCCAGGACTCCAAAAGCCAAGACACGCCATCATTGAAATTATTCAGTTTGATTCTAAGAACATAGAACACACAGTGTTTAGTTTTGTTATTTGTAATTAATTAAATTTATACCAATCTTAAGAACTTTTATGTGAACAGTTGAAGGTAGAAAAATGTAACCAAACAGCGTTTATTTAATTATTAAAGGTTTGAACGCTTTATGGACCATCAATAAAAATTATAAAAAAACTGATATTTTTTTTTTTTATAGTCGAATTAGTTATTATCAGGTATTAAGTAATTGTGATAAATGTTCTCATTCATACTAAACAGCCCAGAGGCCTCCCAAGTCCACATGGTTGTCACCTCCCTCGCATGCTGAAGAGGAAGCGGAGTCTTGGGAAGACCTCCACACTCCTCCGTCGGCCATGTTTCCGGATACGAGCCAGCGGAGGCTGACCAAGAGAGGGAGAGCCACAGACGCTCAGGACATGATTGGAGAAACTGGTCATTGCCAGGACTCCCACTGTCACGCATTTATAGCAGGTCACGAGGCCACTGCCGTTTCTGTCTCCAAGGAGAATTATAGTGATGAGTGGTGCAGTACCAATGACTGTGCTAGGGGATTTGGGTGGTTGGATTGGTTACTATGGAATTTCATGAAATATAAATTAACGTTTGTTTTGTTAGGTTATAGCGATTTGAATACAAAACGTCATGGGTTTTCTTCCTAAAGTGGATGCTTACCTAAGTGATCCCTTCAAAATTTTAGAAAGCATAATGTGGAGTTTTCGATGTTGAAAAAAATCGTTTTCCTCAACTACAGCAAAAGTATTAAAAACTGGTTCTGAATAATTATGCTAAAACAAAAAACAATACGATAAAATGTTATGACACTCCAAACAACTTTTTGTATTTAACAGATCGACACTAATGAGATTGGAAAACAATTTTTAGATTTGTTGGTTCGCTTCTTATGTGGCTGCTTGGGCATAATTAATGAGAGTTCCACCCCTGAAGAAATACAATCATTTTCAATCTCGAATAAATGATGCTTTGTGTTTATATAAGAATCCTGCGGTAAAAAAAATAAATTGAATGTTTCATGTAAATACTTTGAGGGTTTGTTTGCTGTATGGTATGAGGTTTTAGTTTTAGTATGCTTTGTCTTTTAGTGCTTTTTTATTAATATTTCTGCTTCATAATTATGCACACCACGGCGCCAGACCCACCGGCTATGATGTATACGGCGGGGGACCATAGGTGATTGGCTACACGATTTCACTTGCAAATTAATTCCGAAAAAAAAGGGACACACAGGATATTTTCCCGTCGAATATAAACATAAATAAATATCTGTTATAATTAATTCTAACGTGAGGCTTGTAAATATGTCCGAGACTATATTATCGTTTATCGTCAACTCGAACATTGTTTATCGCCGGGGTACGACGTGGCCCGAACAGCCCCGAAGTACCCAGCCTGCGGCCGCAACCATAAATTTTATTTAAATTGGCTGCCAATTAAGGGAAATGTGCCCCCCTCCCCCCACCACCACTGCCCCCCACAAAACATGCTGTGTACAAATAGCGTGGGCAGTAAATCGACTGGCTCGTGAGGCCGCTGTGGTGGCCCGAGCATCCCCACTTAGTGGTTACGCACAACGGTTCGTCATTTGCATATGTCCGAGGACAAAAAAAACTAATTGGATGTACGTTAGAGGAAATGCACATATTCAGTAATAGTTGACAATTGTCAAGGGTTGTTAAGACTCGTAACAGTGGCTATAACGGGTAGCATCAACACTCACTAGTCACTGTAAAGCGTTATAGTGCTAATGGTGACATGTTATTACTATGGCTGTATAATATAATATGATCTTATCTATGAAGATAATCAGTCCATGTAGGTAATGTTTTTCCTCTGAACAAAGACTCAATTACGTTTCTCAATAAACGAACCGGTGACCCGGCTGACGGAGGAGCGTGGGGGACTTCCCAAGACTTCCTCTTTCACATGCGAGGGAGGTGACAACCATGCGGATTTGGGAGGTCTCTAGGCTTTTTGTGAATACTGTATGAATGAGAACATTTATCACAATTACTTATTGCCCAATGAGGTGGATTGTAATTTTATCATAATAAAGTTGCTGTAGTAAACGAAAGAAACAACATAACTGTTTCATTCCTCACATTAATTTTACTCAACTCAAAATGGCGCTTATTGACTTCACACTCCTAGTCATCTGCTCTGCTGTGCTGCCGCCGCGTAGGTCATCAGTGCGCTGTGGATCTTAAAATTAACAAATAAGATGACTCGAGTCCTGTTCTTTGTGTGTATTTACATACTGTTCCCACAGAAAAATGTTTGCTGTAATATATTACCATACTTTCTAAAGCATTTAAAGTAAATTTTATTTTACATAGAACAATCACATAGATATTTCAGTGAAATTTTCTCACATATTTTAACATAAATTCATACTTTTATAAAATAAATTAAAATGAATTCATCGCTTTTATATGAAAGATGAGAATTCGGTAGAAATATTGGATTATTAAAACAGGTGGCCATATTTATTTGGATAACCTGAGAATTGTTTACTTTTCTAAATATATGCAATCCATTACATTCACACTCCTGCCTCTTCAGTTTAAGTTGTGATTTTATACAATAAACATGAAAATATGTTCGGCAAACGAATCTGGGGGAAATTGTAGAAACACCATCCTGACCTGTGCTTGACACTTCAAGCATTGGTTACAAGAAGTGCCAGTGGGTTAGAGGCTACTGAATACTTCTGCAAACGTTTCGACTTAATAAACTGAACCGGACAGTTTTCATCACTGGAGCTATAGTAATTTATGTTTTATCCTTTTTCTCATGTTTAGTTACATATTTCTGTGAAAATAAATAATAACATTGTCGGGTCGAGATTGTCAAATATCCCCAAAGTGGGGAGGAGACGCCCACCGCGGGCTAGGGTCGCTACAACCTCTAGCGGCGCCAAGAAAGAGATAGAGCGGGTGGACCTGTGGTCTTTAACATTTTCTGGCGGCCTAGTCGGTGGGCAGCCTCATTCGTTGTGATCTGACTCCATAAGATCTTAGAAGGTGTGCCCCGATAAAGCACTTTGTTCAGGAGAAGAGGTATAGGGTAGGTATTGTAGGTAGTTTATAGGGTCTTGGAATGACCACGAATTCACACTCTGATGGCAGATAATCTCAAGGAGAGTGTGGGGTCTGACAACGCCGGACTAAAACATAGCGAGGTTAGGAGAGAGAGGGAGGCAGAGGTAGTTGAATGAGAAGACCGTGGTTTTGAGTAGAGCAGCAAGCGCCAGTGGAGAGAGAGAGAGAGAGAGAGAGAGAGAGAGAGAGAGAGAGAGAGAGAGAGAGAGAGAGAGAGAGAGAGAGAGAGAGAGAGAGAGAGAGAGAGAGAGAGAGAGAGAGAGAGAGAGAGAGAGAGGAGAGGAGAGAGTAGTGTGTTGGTCCTGTTCGTTATTTGGTCCGTTTTGTTTCGTTTTTTTTTTTTTTTTATTTCAAAACCTCAAATACAATGTACAAAAGAAAAATAACAAAATAATAATCGACTTACAAATTTCTCCTCTTCCTGCATAAATGCATTTGGAGGAGTGCATAATACAATAAATTTTTTGATGTTAATAGTACTCAGTCTTATATTCACACTAGGTGATAAGGCTCACCTTCTTTATTTGGTCCGTTCTAAGGCGCCCGGTTTATATAGGCAGGCCAGCCGTGGTGGGGATGGGTCCCCACCAGCGGATGTTTCCCCCAACTAGCTTCTCCCCCCCACTCTCACTGACGTCATAAGCTTTATTAAAACCGTGTGGAAGCATAGATAGATATTTTCTGGTCCGAGAAGAGGGGAACTTTAATTATTGCGTAATTAAGAGGTGGCCACAACATACATATATGTACATATTCTACTTTTTTGTTACATGTATCCCAGTGCTGCTCAGATCAATTTCCTTTAGACTCTGATATTGACAATTTATCATCAGTTATTTAATGCTAAGAATATTGTGATCCTAATATTATATATAATTCTAAAAGCTACTTCTAGTGTATACCTGCCTCGTGACTTCCTGGAGGTCACTGGTGTTTCTTGTTGTTTTTTAATTATGCGACCGCATCCATCCCAATTCCCGAAACAACCCTTGTCATATTCACATATGTCTCAGCTTTAGCCCCAGTCCCCACTAGTTCACCGACACTCGTTCCCCAACACCCGACCCAGTATGTAGTAACGTAACTCTTAATATTTGTATATTCCAGTGTTTTGCATGCACTTCATAATAAAGCTTTTCTTTCTTTTCCTTTAAAATACTCTCCTCTACAAAGATTATTTAAATGTCGAAAACACCCAGGAGAATAGAAAATAACGTTGTGGGTAGACAGAAATATTATATAATATCATAAACATTCTTTCTTTTACATGTTTGTAAATATACCTACGCACTTGTACTATTTTTCAACAAATTACGACACAACTCAACCTCTTAAACTTTTTCTAGGTAAAATTCAGTCGCTCTATTGCTTTCCCGGGTAAGATAGTATATGTCAGACATCAAGAAGTACCTTATCAGTAGCATATTAGTAATAATTAGCAATAAAAATTTCCATAGATTACTTAAATAATATTTGAAGGGGACTACGACTAAACAACCACACGCCTTAGTAGAAATGTTGAGACGGGTTTAATAAGCGAGGTATAAAACACACACGCCGAGAGATAACGAGGCAGAGGTTCGTGTGGCGGTCGGGCATTTTCGGCAGGAGTCGGGTAATGTCGGAGCCGCTCGGGCGAGGGCAACGGTCGTCCCCTCTCCCGCTAGTACAGCCGCTGCCGGTGTGGGGGAAGGTGGATTTTTTCCTCGTCGCCTCTTGAGCTTGTTAGTGCGACTTCGCGCCCTTCCTGCCTGTGTGCCCATGTGTCCTGCCCTCCAGGGAGTCCTCTGATCCTTCGAGCGTGCAACATGTCCGCTGCTTCGTCCTTGTGCGGTCTCCTCAGGATCTCGGCCGTTGTCGTCTTCTTCGCCGGTGCCTGTTCTGCAAACTGGGACCTCTACCTCAACCTCCAAGAAGTCAAGCGGCTACTAGGTAACTTAACGAACAATAATATCTTACTAATAACAATATCCCAAGACATTTACATGTCATATCTACAATGACTAACTAATGATCCTACTATATTGCTGATTACTAACATTATAAACCGTGATAATACACTCACTGTAAGCTAGTGACGAAAGCACAAGTGTTAATATCACAGGAAGCCTCTTGTTTACCCACACCCTCTTTTGTTCTCAGGCTTTTCATCAGCCCATCATTCATCATCACCTCTTTTGTCTTATTCTCTTGCTCGTTAACATATATTCAACAGTATATTTACTTCCTGTACATAATTAGTAACGAGATCCATTTACCGGCATAATGTCTTATGTTTGGATTGTATCCTCGTTGTTAATGAATAATAAAGATAACGAAATACGTCGTCATTCAACTGCTATAGTTTATGCTTCTAGGTTAAACAAGGGCTTTGAAATATTCCAGTTTTGTCAGCTTGTCCGTAAAAAAAGATTTTTTTTTATGATATGTCTAAATATAGTCTTTGCCTGCTGTTCTCTCTGTGGTGTCTTGAGTTGTTTAATACTTCAAATGATGATAGTATCCACTACCATCCTAAGTTGCTTTGCTTATTTCTTTAAGTCTATAAAATTGTAGCTTAACATTTATTGTCAAAATTGAACTGTCTTTCCATTTATATAGGTACAATTTAAATAATGAAGAAAATTGTAGGCGATTTCTACTGCTTGGCTTCCTAAAGTTTACTTTCTGGTATACTTTTTAATTAAATTTATGTTTTCTACGTGAACAGAGTAGAAAAAAAAAAACTCAAAAACAGAGTTTCTTATATAGCTTCTGAACATTTGTCAATTCAGACTAAGATTCAGCGGCTAAGACCCAAGATTCTGTCCCGCCCTTTAAAAAAAATTTGATTTGTCCGTTAGTATATTTTAACGAAAACGCGTTTTCAATAGCAAATAGCGTTGTTAGATGCACCATTTAAATTCTAAGTGAATTGACCTGTTTGTTCGACAGATAACAGGCTGGCGAAAGAGATCCCGCAACGGGTATCCGTTTAAAAGTACAACCTCTCCCAACAGGGCTGAAAATGAAACGTACTTGATCCAACTATAGCATGGGTAATTGACAATTTTTCACAATTATTTTTTGATACATAAACAGTAGCGTTAGTCCCCGTAGAAGGTAAATTTTCGTTTGGTTGAAATTATGTGTGGGGGGGGCACGAAAATAAAAAAAATGTTTCAAAACCGCTGTACTTAAAATAGAACAGTGTTCTGTTCTTGGAAATTCATTTTGGCCCTGATCGGAGATTAGAATCCGTTTGGTAAACATACGCGGAGGTTGTTTAAACACTTGTCCGTTCTCCGCTTCTTTATTGTTTGTTGTTTTTAGTTAGACGTCGGTGGTATTGTTAAAAAACTTTTTTGTTTCTATGGAAATCATACGGTCATATATAGTTATAGCTTATTGTAACTGTGATAGCTTCTTGATATTAATAATTAGATGAGAAAATTACAATTGAATTGACAGTTGGCCTGCATAACGATTCTAGTGATCCTTAGACACTTAAAGCATTTATTTTTTCGAAATTCGTTTCGAATAATCGTCTTTGCAGTGTATATAACTATTTGGTAAAGACAGAACTGTAAATATTGTACAGATTCTGAGCAGTGATTTCAGAAACCTAAAACTGATCCGATGTTGCGTCTATGTTCGATTTTCCCGTTATGATACTCTTACTAACATCCCAGTTTTATGATTGCTTTGATTTTTGTGATTCGCTTTGGAAGAAGATATATAAATAAGCATATATAGAAAAAACGAGAAAGAGAGAGAGAGAGGCGAATAATTGCAAATAAGAAAAACTAACGAGATTCCTCCTGCTTCAGAAGATTCTTATTTTAATTACATTTCTTCTCTCCCGGCTCATCTTTAATTACAGGATCCGTTCTAACGATTAAAACCAATCTATTTATTTCTTTTCTATTAATGTGTAGCGGCCTTATCGATTATTCCGTTAATAATTGCAATTTTTTTCTTATTACAATAATAGGTATATAAAACAATAAAGATATTGTTAATAGGATTAGAATTGATCTGTAGCATTCTGTAATTGCTAGAGACTGGAAGACGGTTCCACCGTAGCAGATGTCTGTGTAGTTACATATTATAATGGCTGGATAACGTTCCAGGCTCCGAGACACTTCATTAATCAGCTCCAGTATTAACAGGAACACATTCGAGTCACGCGATGCTTGGCTCTCTATGTTCATTTTTCAAAAACACCTACGGGACCGTTTTGTATTTCTTTTTTTTTTCATTAATTAGTTCTACGAAACGGTTTTTGATAAATTATCGTTACAACAGCCTTCTAGAGACACTCAACGAAACTTGTCAAATATATATTTTAACAGTCAACAGGCTAATTAATACTCAACTATATTACTTAATACTAGTCTAGCAAATATTATCCAATCCTTTCAATCAAAAGTCCTGAGAACAATAGTAAATGCCCCCTTATTACGTCAGCAACAAAACCCTTCATAACGATCTTAATATACGCTACATTCTTGAACTCATCCCTTCCAAGTTTATGAAATTCCATAGTAACCTATCCAACCATCCTAATCGCCTAGCACAGTCTTTGTACTACCGAACAACGACCAGTGGCCTCGTGACCTGCTATAAATGCCTGACAGTGTGAATCCTGGTAATGGCCAGTTTCTCCAACCATGTCCTGAGCGTATGTGGCTCTCACGCTCTTTGTTGACCTCCACTAGCTCGGATCCGGTGACGCGGCTGACGGAGGAGCGTGGGGGACTTCCCAAGATTCCGCTTACTCTTTCGCACGCGAGTGAGGTGACAACCATGCAGATTTGGGAGGTCTCTGGGCTGTAATTACTGTATGAATGAGCGAGTGAATGAAATTTGTAAATATGGTATGGATGAAAACATTTATCACAATTACTTATTGCCATATGAGTCACATTGTAATTTTATCACAATACAGTTGTATCAAATATAACTATTTGCGTGCAAAATATTCTTGTCCGATTACTCTAATGGCAGGGATATTTTATTAATAATACTTGAAAGAAATTAAATAAGTGATATCCTGTTGTTATAGGCGACTCTCGATAACTCGAACCTCATTAAATCGTATCGTTTGATAACTATACTTTTTATATTCCATTGAAATAGAATATAGTTCGAAATAATTTCACGAGAAATTTTACCTCTATAAGTCGAACGAACCAACTGTTAACCTCTACATCTCGAAGAAAGATGTGCTGCCGATGGATTATGTGACAGTTGGTATCAGCGTATTATCCCAACCCCACTATGCCACCCTAAAACATGGAGGTTTCAACTCGTCGCTTGACGGCTCCTCTTTCCACCTGTAATTGTAGGAAAAATCCATTTTGATATCTTTCATAATTTTGAATAATGCGGTGGAAGTTCAATGGCAGGTAGATTTTTATGGAAAAGTAAAATATGTTCAAATTGAACGGATAAGTTGCTTAAGCAATGCCGAGGCAAACGTATCAGTTTGAAGGGTTCATTGTTCATTGAGAAAAAGCTGAAAAACGCGAACTACGCATAACTCGAAGTTACCTAGAGTTGACTGTAGCTGACTTCTGGGACAGACTTTTACCACGCTTAATTTTTTTGTGTTATCCTTTATCACCCGCAATCATGTCATAGCCTAAACGCACAAAGATCTATCCAGGGTATTTTGGGAAATATAATTTAAATTTCAGCTCTTTCAAATCATTATCACGGCAGACCAATTGCTTGTACTTATTATTATACTTAGACTATTAGTCGAATATGAATGTATATATCTACATGACACCTTTGATATATAATTATATATATATTTATGGTAATATAGTTGGCTGAGGGAAGCAAGGAAGGAATCGTCTAGGGGACTTAACTTAATCATCCGCATTTCAGATCCGCGGCAGCGCCAACTCATTTCGAATACTCAGTGCGCGAACTTCCGGTTGGTTAAACTTGGATAGTAGTTAAGACTAGTTTCTCAGCCGGGCCTCTTGTTTCTTCCGCTGTAGTTGAAGATGTGATAATTAGGTCGACTCCGCAGGCTTGAACAATTCAGCTATTTAACTGTAGTCTCGACATATAGCCCAACTTCAACAGTTCAAACTTCGGTCTCGCTTCAGAAGTTTTATCACTTCGTGTTGTTTGTTTGGATACTAGCTTTGGTCAATGGAAGACATATCGATTTATGAGTTGCTAAATATACAAATATGTTAAGAATTGGAAAACTTTCTTTACGTAGACTAAGTGTATGTCAAAACGTCACCGATAATCATCATTTCTTCACTAGTTCAAGATTTCTCAAGTCACGGGTCAGAATTATTTAAGATATATCAGATTTCTGTCCATGGTAGCTGGGAGGTTCGTTTTACACATTGTCTTGAAAGGCGCTTTAAAAACTAGTGATGGCTCATTGAAAAGATTAAAGCAGTCAGCCTAAATTTTATATTAATCTTGTTAAAATATTTTATGAAGGGCTAGATTAATATTTCTCTGGAAATAGATCCCGCTAATTAGCCAGCAAAAATCCTCAAACGTTTAAACGAGATTGAAGATTTAATAATTCCATGGCCTCTTGTATTTTTTTTTTTAATGAAATTTTTAAATTAATTTGTGAAGTAGCATTTTTAGTAGAATTTTACTACTAATGTATACACGCTGTAATTAATTTTCAGAACTGTTTTGATAAATCGTTGTTATCGATGGCGTCTTTAGACTGAGGTGTGTTACGTCGTATTAATTTCAGGTTACCATTATCGGGTTAAAAACACTCGTCTTGAATCCGACTGGATACGTGTTGTGACACATACCAACATAGCATCTATCAATAGGAAATAAACTACTAAGCCATGATAAACTCAATCTGGATGATCTATGGCGCACTTATCACAATTCTAAAAGAGAACTCCAGTTTTTTTGTTTTTTTTATCTGAAATGGAGATGCAGGATGTAATATACTTTTAGAAAATGAGATCAGTTATAAATGTGGTTGAATTTCCTCTTGTAATGCACGGGTGGATGTGGGCTTGTTGACATTCACCTTTGACTTCAAATAACCCCATAAAAAGAAATCTAAAGTTGTTAAATCACCAGATCTAGGGGGCCAATTCTGATCACCGAAACGAGAAAATACACGACCTGGAAATGTCTCATGCAGTATTTGAATTGTTTCATGGGCTGTATGACATGTGGCACCATCTTGTTGAAACCACATATTGGCCACATCAATCTCATCCAATTTCGGCACAAAGAACTGTGTTATGGATTTTCAACAACACTCTCACGCATTGCTTCGATATTGACATTTGAACGGCTTGTTTTTGGACGACCAGTGTGTTTAGTGTCTCCAACTGATCCAGTCTCCCTAAATTTTTCAATTAATCTCTTCACAGTTGATGGAAGTCAAAACACTATTCCGACCATATTATGTATGAAATTTTCGAACTGCGGCCGCCAAACTTTCATTATTTTTGAGATAATGTACAACAATAAAGACACGTTGTTCTATCGTGTACCGCTACATACAACTGTCAGCTGTCAAATTGTTTTTTTTTTTAGGGTTGCCAGCACATTACTGCACAAATGGTGGAAATTTCAAACCTTGCGTTAATTTTGGGACACCCTTTATATCATTTTTAGTTTGTTTGAGCGTGGCAATAGACACAGACAGACGAACGACGCTTTTCACGGATACAAAGTAGTGCCTCTCCTTTTTTCATTAGTACTTGGATGTGGCAACTCCTAGTGATCCAGCGCACCCTCTCGACTACCGGAGTTCTCGCGTGTCAGTTCTCAAGAGCCACTTGAATGTCGAATGGCGCTGACGAGTGTTTCCGATTATATCTGACAAATAATCTACGAAGAGAGCTATTTACCCTCCCCTCTCCCAAAGGTCGTCTAGCAACCCCTGAATAAGTTAACTAATCCGTGGAACCACTTTGGCGGGGAATGCTGCGCTCACTTCCACCCTCTATAGGGGGGTGACAGCACTAAATCACCCTCTCTACCTGCCCCTAGGCCCTGCCTGCCCAGCTGTGGGCCTTCCTCTGCCCTTATAACAGGTAAATACTATACAGAGAATGTTGACGTTGTCCCTTCACGGCCATTAGGACGATTAAATCCTATTAGTTTAACTATGTACGGTGTTGTTCAAGTTGGGAAATGACTTGTAATAATAGCGATTCCCCGAATGATGTAATCACCATAGTTATCAGCAACATTTATCCATCTAGTGTGCAAATTTTCAATGCCTCATCGATCAAAATCAATTGGTTTTTATGAAAAATATCTGAAAATGGCATTTTGGACATCATCCAAATTTTGAAATTTTTTGCCACTTGTAGCGATCGGAATAATTGGAAATCCGATATCGGGCGAGTACGGTGGTTAAGGCAATACCTCTCAACCCAATTCATTAATTGGGTTCTTGCGGAAAAAATAGGCGCAGTGGGGTCTTGCATTATCGTGTTGCAGAATAACGCCTTTTTTTATTGACAATCGCTGGCCAATTTTCAATTAAAGATTGATTTACTCGATCCAATTGTTCACTACAAATATCTGTATTCACAGTTTTTCCAGGTATCAGCGATGAACGACCCCGCGAATACTCCACCAAACACACAAAAGCGCCTTTTTGGAGTGTAAGCCTGGCTTAGCTGTACTTCGTGCCGATTCATGCGGAGAGAGATTTTTGGATTATCATAGAGGACCCATTTTTCATCTCCAGCTTCACCCACCATGCTCGTCCGATATTGCGCAATCGGATTTCCATTAATTCCGATCGCTAAAAATTCCAAAATGCCATCTCCAGATATTTTGGACAAAAACCAATTGAATTTGGTCGATTCGGCATTGAAAATTTGCACACTAGATGGCAAAAGGTTGCTGATAACGAGGGTGATTACATCATTGATTAAAAACAAAAACTTGTTACAAATTTTGACTTTCCGGTCCCCCCTATTACTAATAACTCCTCGAAACTTATGAAGGCCCGCCCCTGTAGAAAACCAAGGAACATATGACTAAAAATAGGGTAAACCTTCCAGGAGATTAAAGTGTTCCTGTGGAAATATGAGAGAAGGATAGCCAAACCAAAAGACAACTAATTAATCTGACAGAACTTAAGCGCTTTTGCTGACTCTCCTCACTAGTAGTGCCATTTAAATTCCTAGACATTGTTAGAGCTTCGATGAGTGCTGTAAGCTGTTAGACAAGAGTGGGCTAACTAGAAAATAGACCAGCATTTCTATAACCCAAACCAAAAAAAAAATTACAAGGGTAGTCATTGTAGAAAAAAAAAATGTTGACTATAGAAAACCATATTTCAAAAAGAGAGGAACTAAAAAGTATATTGTACCCCCACTTAATTTATGGCCGTTGTCAAAAAGAAATATAACTGTCCTGTCATGTGTTACTGAATGAACCTAGTAGGCCTCAACCAACCAGGCCCTATATACCTGTCACTGCTACATCCGCCCCGTCAATATACTGACAGTTTTACTTTTTAAAAGATTCTTCTTGACACGTTGGCGAAAAGCTGAGCCCTGGAAGTGACGGGTGTACTTATCGGGGAGGGACCATCTATTCCTTCGACCTGAGCCCCAGATCCTATCTCGGCTTGTGTAAGGTCTTCGATGTCTGACGCTAATGCACGCAGTGTGTCGTCTCTGCCATTCTTAATTTATCTAAGCGAGAAACCGAACGCTTTCTTACACGCAGCTATTATCACTGCATTAGATCGCCCTTTAAAAGATAAACTGGTTCAGTGATAAATGTACTGAAAGGATCATAAAAAAACACACAAAAAAATATCACAAAAGTCATAACTTATAACAGTCAAGCGTCAATCGAAGTTTTTTTCAAAGTATATTATTATTATATATTAGAACAATTACTGTGTCCAGATTATGTTAACAAATAAAGATTGAATCTGTTTTTTATTGTTTAACTGTGTTCCTACTAACCGCTCTATTTATCCAAGCAATGTATTTTTTATTTATAGGAACGGTTATGTTTTAAATTATATATCTGGGATAATGGTATTAAAATATGATCAGACGTCCATTATTTAATCTAAAATATTTCTTAATTGAAAGCTTGTTTTAGAGAAAGTTTAGAGATGGCTCGACTTCTGTCATATTATTTATATTTCACACTTTCATTATTAAACTTTTCCAATTATCAATGAACCGGCTGACAGAAATCGTCCATGCTGTAAATAATTTGTACGAAATATTTAGTAAATATAAGATATTTATGCATACAATGGTGTGAAATAAAGTATATTATTATTGTTCTATTTATAGCCTCACGGGGTATGAAGTACACACCATACAAAATATATATCCTTCTAAAAAATACTAGGTAAGTTAAAGTCGAGAACACGACGTCAATACTATAGATAATATTTAATGAATTTTCGCTCGAAACAACATGTCGAGCCACTTAAATTTGATTGGGGTGTTTACAATTACAATTTCAGAATCAAACTGTGAAGAAAAATTAATTCATCCGGACAGCTAAAACCTTATTACTTGGCAATTGGAGACCTAGGTGCCTCTACCTTAATCTAACTGCCAACATCTGTTTAGATGACAAGGGACAGAAGTGTTTCTTTTGATATTAAGGGAAAGTTTGAAACGTTTAGGAATTTGATGAGAATTTACTTGGGTTAACCCTTCCTCGCAGGAGGCCTCAGCGTATATGTGTATAACGGTTTTGAAAATTCTGCATGAATGATTTAAGTCTTAAAATCAGTTTGTACGAAAAAAATAGAGGTAACTTCTCCGTGAACTGCTTATTGTACCTAATATTAACAAAATGTTGTTTTTTACTTTTATTTTGGCATAACCTCAAGATACAAGACTCTTCTCCTTCATCATATCGATTTCTTGCTCTTCGAGTCTTTCTCGTTTACCACTTGTCTAACGATTTTCTGGGCATTACTCGATTTAAATCCCGTGTCTGACGACAATCATTTGGTCCCACGCAAAGTTAACCAGTCGCAGATCCCGTTGTACCGATTCATCTCACCAAGTGTGAACATATCAATATTGTACTGTAAAGAATTATCTCTTCTTGCCATAGCAATCATATTTATGTCACGGTTGAGTCCCGTCTACAAATCCTAGTAATTATTAATTTTAAAATTACAGTTCTATGCATAATTACAGTATACACTGCTTCGAATGAAAATAAATTGAACTCGATCAATCGGATAATACCTCACCTTATAACCTACCTCACCGTAAATAAATACAAATGCTTTTTGAGCCGTAAATTACGATAAATGTTGTTGTTGTTTACCACAGTCTATGAATTACTCTCATAGTCGTCCTGAGGGGTTTTCTGTTGCCAGGAAGAGAAATTGTTTATCGCACAATTTGATTTAATTATGCAAATATCTTGAATACCGGTCGCAGTCATGCGGAGGCAGCCCGTCCGCTGGACTCATAAATCAAAAGGTAAACCGTACACACTTATTTTCTGATTTTGGAAAGCCTCCAGCTGGCCGGTGTCCATAAATTAACGGACTCTGGCTGGAAATGCCCCAGCATTTGCAACGGCCTATTTCAGATGTAGATTTCTCTGCATTTAATGAGGAAGAAAACATCTTAAGGATTATGCACTTGGTAGAAAATCCTTTAACTGGACGAGATAAAGCAACTTTCAAAACTTGGTTTTGCTTTCAAGTTTTTTGTCTGTATGTAACTATTGTACAACAGTTTTCTTAAACACTATTACTCGGAATATGTAAAATTCATTCTTAAGCTTTCTCTAGTCATTTCTCAGAATTTTTTTTATAGTAAGTTCTGCTTATTCCCTATGGTTGACGCATTAAAGACGGTGGTATAGAATTTTGGCCAATGATTGATATCGTTCTTTATTCCTTCTTTGTCGTTTTTGTCTTCATTTACATTTCCTTTGAAAACAATAAAAACGTAGAAGCTAATCGATACTAAAAGGTGGCGAAGCCAGGGAGTCCACGATTCCGATGTGGGTTTAGAGGAACCTCCTGACCCCTCTCTAAATGTGGGGCCTCTCAAATTAAACAACATGACTTAACATCTCCGAACAAAAACAGACTGGTTAGCTCTTCCTTGAACTAAGTAACCCATAACAATAATCCATTATTGTAACATTTTTTCCTTAAACTCATTAAACAGAAAAGGTTCTATTGTTCCGAGGAATTCCGTTCAATTTTGAGCCTCGAATGAGCAGTATCTCATTCGGCAATCGTTTCCCTGCAGATCATACAGTTTAGTCGCAAAAATGAACGACAATTGATCTGAAATATTGGGTCTTGGTGTCGGATCTTGATCGAATGTGCCACAATATTCGGGCTAACTTCTTTTATTTTGTCGGAAGAGGATTGATAAAATACTTGCAGACTGGAGAACTAGCTGGACTCAGCATTTGACAAAATGCCATAACTAAACGAATGTTAGGTTTTCATCAAAACTTATTAATGGACTACCTTTCGACGTATAAGTTCCTTTCAGGTAAAACATTGTTGGAATTGCAGAGTTCCTGACCAGCTCTCTCCCAAATGTCTTAACTTAAATAATCTTTGTAGAGGAGAGTACCTTACTACATACTGGGTGGAATGTCTAGGGACGAGTCTGTAGGGTCTGGGGCTAAAGCTGAGACATATATGTATAAGAAAAGGATAAGATTCTGGGAAGTAGGGAGGTCTTGGAGGGATGTGGTTGCTTACTTAAAAATAACAGGAACCATCAGTGACTTCCATCAAGTCACGAGGCAGGTATACAGTTCTGCTCAAGCCCCTTCTAATTGTTCGTAACATTATCTTGGCAATGATCTGTTACGAGAGACATGTATCTCAACAATTATTATTCATAAATTTAAGATGAACTTACGAATTGTATCTCTATGGATTGTCTGGTGTAACTCCAAAGAATATATTTTTTTGTAAAGTCTGAATGAAGTAACCAACTCATGAGCGGCATGAATAAAAAACTTTGGAAGGTTCTCGATCCTATTTTCGTTTGTCAAACCATGGTTACGGAAGACCACAGGCTCGTCGAGAAATCCCGCGGTCCTACCTGGCACAGATTCGTCAGGTTCTCCAGCGGATTATTTCCTTTTGGCTTCTCCGGCCTGTGGATGGCTAACAAGACGAAGAGCGGGCACGCACGGAGGCGTGATCCTGGAAGCCGTGAACACTTATTAAGAGAGGAGGTGTAGGCCAAGATGGCCGCGGCTTCAGATAAAGGAGGCGATGGAATAAATAAACAGGAGATGACGTGGAGTCGTGTCGGCCAATTAAGCTTTGAAATAGAGATCGGCTATGGTTGTTCGTGCTTCTTTTGTCTCGGCCATCTTCGGCTATTTTCGGCTTTCAGAAACTACCTCTATCTTTGCTTATACTCCGAGGCTTATATAAAGTAGGGTAATTATTGCCAAGCCATGAAGTTACAGGCTTTACTTTCAGTCAGGTACTTTATTTACTAAGAGATATGTTACCTAACATTTAATTTAATTTAAACTTCCTTAAGCACCGAACAGAAGATCTCCCCATTGGCTAATGACACATTAAAGACGGAAGCACACAAATAACTTCGGATAAACTAAGTAAACAAAAGTTTGGGAGCTAAAAATAGAATTGTAGTGTCGTTGCAGCTGATCTGAATAGGTTAGGTTTTTTATACGTTATTTACAGTTTTTTTAAAGCATGTGTAGGCTAACATGGACTTAACAACCCGAAAAGACAAAATTTGAACCAAATTCTAAAAATTCGACCGCTTGTCAATCCAAACATGCTTCAATAGAAAGATTTTATTCAATACTACTTCGACACATTGCCACAACTCACTATGTCAGAAATACGACAAAAAAACGTAGACTTACGAATTCCACGGGTACATATCTATATCAAGACTCTACAAACAATTCCATTACCTCGCATACTTGCACTAACAACGCGAGATGACTCCAGTTCCACTGGAATTCTGGAGTAGGAATTTATTAATGTTCTTAGTCGCATGTCATTAATTTTCTATCTATTATTCACTCAACATCTCATTCACTGGTTTTGATTTTGGCTTTGATTACGTAATATTGTTATCTCGGAAAAAGTCATTAAAGCCACTAAGTATTTACAAAAAATAAAGCAAGGATAAATTATTGCTGTGATAATGTTTAAAAACTCTGTTCAATACCAGGCTGGGATTGATGTTTTTTCCTGATACTGTAGTCAGTTTGGCTGAGTAATTTTTTGAGTTTAATGACCCTGAGCATGGTTGGTTTATACTTAAACTCCTTATAAGAAATTATATAAAAATCCAAATGGCAGCTATGAAAGGACATTGGAAAGTGGTAGTTACCACCATAAATATGGTGGAATGTGTTATTCCAGGGAACATGCCTGATCCGGCTTAGGCCGACCCTCCCTACCGTTTTTTGTGCCCAGTCACCTAAATTAATATTTCAGCCCTCAACAGCTCAGCAGAGCAAATATTTTCCCCTCATCGTTAGTGTAGGCTTCTACACGCCTTTCATTTAGCATGTTCTTACTCCTTCTCTCCCTCTTCAGTGTTCAAATGGTGCTAATTAGTTTTATCCGAATCAGCTTTTATATTTAAAAAAAAAATACATAGTAAAAGGAGCATTTTTTCGCATATTTTCATTCACTCGCTCATTCATACATTATTGACAAACAGCCCAGAGACCTCCCAAGTCCACATGGTTGTCACTTCCTTCGCATACGAAGGAGAAAGCGGAGTCTTCGGAACTCCCCTATGCTTCTCCGCCAGCCGCGTATCCGGATACGAGCCAGAGGTGGCTGACCAAGACCGGGAGAGCCGCATACGCTCAGAACATGATTGGAGAAACTGGCCATTGTCAGGACTCCCACTGTCACGAATTTATAGCAGGTCACGAGGCCACTGCCGTTTTAGTCTCCTAGGAGAATTATAGGGATGAGTGGTGCAGTGTAATTACTGTGCTAGAGGATTAGGGTGGTTGGGTAGCTTACTATGGAATTTCATCATTCAAGATAATAATTGTATACTATTGTTTGAAAAGGTTCTTGTTTGTCTGCACTATCAGATTTATGTGTACCAATGTCATACAGTACACTTTACTATTGAGAAGTATTTTTTATCTAAATATTGTAGTATATACCTGGATATCAGAGCGAAGCTTCCTGAAAGGGAGCCTTTTTCTGCAATGGTGATCCGGAAGTAGGGAGAGTTTCTGATTTACGAGACCATAGAAGCTGGGCATTTGTCCAATTGTGGGTGTCACGTAACGCACTAATACTGCGCAACCGCTTATGACACTTGGAGAGTCGCGGAATCCTTAATATCGGTAAGAATTTCCAACGAGCAACTTTGTACTCGAACTACAATGAAGTGTCGAACCGGAGGGGTTATATGTCTTACGCAATGAAACTGGGTAGTTTGCACGATTCGTCCCGGTGGAATGGTATGGAAGGTACTCCACTTGAATGCCAAGAAAAGAGGATCAGTTGGTTAAGAACAAGCGAGAGGGAGGCTGAGTCGGTGGCTAAGACCTCGAGTGGATATCATGGCCCTAACAGGTGGCCGGGACAACCAGAGGCAACTTGTGACCTTAACTACTTTAGGGAGAAATATATATTTACAATTATAACTGTAGTATAATGTTAACTTGATTAGGCTACTTACTTTTTACTACTCCACTTATTGGTAATGATGTATCGACTGTTTTTAGTATTTAATTGTTTTAAATCTCTTCATACATATTTGAGATTTTTTTATTGACTTGAAAAAATTTTCACCTTATAAAAAAGCTGAGAGTAGGGGACGGCCCTTGAAAATCGACGCATGCGCATTAGCCGCATAACTATCGACAATGATAGTAGTTTTTCTCTAAACTTGTTAACTATCTTGTTGATAGTTGGCACACATTCCCTCGTAGCCTTAGCTAGCTCTGCCTGTATTTATAACCAGCCACCGACATATAGTCGATGAGGTGCTGACATGCCACACTCGCTGTTGTGTTGTCGAACCTGCCTCGAATCCATTCTCCACGCTTCGACCGGGAGGACATGAGCCGTGAAATCGACTGTGTGGTGTCGATGCATTCTTTATCGATTATTATTTTATATTCTTGTTTGTTTATTTTTTTTTTTCTCTTCTTCCTATACATGGAGTTTTTTTTATCTATTTTTATCTTGCACATTGTCTGTCCTCAACACGGCTGGTTTTCTTACTTATATTACTTCTGTGGCATCTCGTGCGTTTTTTATTTTGTTTTTTACTGTTTAAGTTAAAGTTGATTGTTTTATATCTTTTTTTATATATATATATATTTATACTCTTTATTGTGCTATAATTACAATCTGCCTTTTATCAGGCAATCAGTAATTGCGATAAACGCTCTCATTCATACCATATTTACAATCATCATTCACTCGCTCATTCATACAATATTTACAGATAGCCCAGAGAAGTCCCAATTCCACATGGTTGTCACCTCCCTTGCATGCGAAAGAGGAAGCGGAGTCTTGGGAAGACCCCCACGCTCCTCCGCCAGCCGCGTCACCGGATACGAGCCAGTGGAGGCTTACCAAGAGACCGAGAGCCAGAGTATAGAAAATGAAGCCTCTTTCTTCCTTTGTGGCGATTGTTTTGTTATACGTTCAAGCCCCTACATGGAGAAGGAAATGTACAATTACTAAATAGCGATAAGGCACTGAAGCCATAAACCACATCTTTTGAAGCAGGCCAACGGTAATACCGAACCCCATCTGGTGGGATAAGGGTGGTCCGAAGTGCAAGACGCTGCGGGACAAGGATACACGATACAAAGAAGAGAAAAGATTCTGCTGAAGAGTGGTAGATTCGATCCATGACAAGATCATATATACATCTTGACGAGAATTTGCTGGGAGTCGAGGGACGGAAGTCGCCCTGATGGGAGGGAAAGAGTCTGGGTTGAGACTGGCTTTGAAGACTTCGTTGTACATTAGTAAAAGTTAAGTTTTATTTGTAGCTAGTAGAACAGATGTAATATGTTCATCATTTTGAGTTAGTAGTAAAATTTTTAAGTGAAAACACTTTTTTTTGTTTTTGGATAGTAAAACATTTTGTCTATTACATTTTTATCAAACCCCTTGTTCGTGTACGATGCAAATGAGTGTTCGACGAAGCCTAGGTCTGGGATACGACACGCTAGTTATCAGCTCCATTGTCCAAGATCCGTTTTAATCTGTCGTGATGAATCGGCCTGTAATTTGTGCGTAGTCTCTTGTGAGCCGTTCATAGTCACTTCCTTGTTCCTCTCGTTCGTTTTGTTCTCTTCCGCTGTAACATTCAAGCGGCGTTCTTTTTCGGTTACATTATTCTGTGGGTAACACAATGCAGCTGTGCTGTGGAATATCTGAGGAGAATTACCCTCTGCTTTTAACTATTTAGCATTTCCAAAAGGATTTCGCCCTTTTAAATATATTTATAGACAAACCATGCCAGCAGCTCTGTTGATTAAAATGAATCATTTATAGCCAGAGGGAATTCCCGGAATATTTTTTTTCCCCTGTTGCAACAACGCTTTGCTCGAGCAATCTCAGGTAAATTTTAACTGTGATAAATGAAGGCTGGACAAAACACGGTGGATCTGATTAGTCACTTAACAAAATCAATAGGAATCGTTGTTGAAATAACGTCCAATATTACTGTGCACTCTATTTCCTTAGTTTTATCATTTCAAAATGGCATTTCAATGGCAGCCGAAGATTCACTATATCGAATATTCTTTCATTTCATCAGCCAATTGTATTTTTGTCTCTCTCTCTCTCTCTCTCTCTCTCTCTCTCTCTCTCTCTCTCTCTCTCTCTCGCTCTCTCTCTCTCTCTCTCTCTCTCTCTCTCTCTCTCTCTCTCTCTCTCTCTCTCTCTCTCTCCCTCCCTCCCTCCCTCTCTCTCTCTCTCTCTCTCTCTCTCTCTCTCTCTCTCTCTCTCTCTCTCTCTCTCTCTCTCTCTCTCTCTCTCTCTCTCTCTCTCTCTCTCTCTCTCTTGAACTGTATTCTAAATTTATCGCGGGAGTTTTTTTTTTTGTACCCTATCAGCTCTCATAGAATAGAAACTATTTTCAAGAGCTAAATCGAATAGTCCTCCAAGAAGCGATGGATAAGTAGGATTAGATTGGACAAAGGGAACAGGAGTGAAGACCTATTGGATTGAACATAGATTGGATTCCTTCGCTACTGTGTAAAAGAGACAGGTAGGTCTTTCTAATAAAAGCTCTGGAGATTGCTGGAGGGTGCAGCCTGCCACTCATTGGACCGGCTGGAGTCTACAATGATCTTCTATTACCTTACCGGCTGGAACATCTATAAAGAGGGTACGTCGGCGTGAAATGAAATCTTTTAGTGGATTTACACAGTCAAATGGTCTTTTTTCTTGTCACTCACCTGTCTCGTGAATCCCTGAAATAGTTTACTGTCTGTAGTTTTTATGTACTAGAGAAAATACACATAGTGAAATAAAGTGGTGTTATAAGACCTCGCTTAAGAAATAAAAATAAATTATTTAAAAGAATTCTAGAAAATAAACGTTTATATCGAACTGTTTTAACAATATACAAAAAATCAGTAAATGAAATGAAAACCTTAAAATTAATACATACTCTATGCATACCTTGTATAATGACGCTATGGTAAAAAATAATAAGCCTAAAAATAGAAAAATAATTAATAATTTTAATTACTAGCAAGCCTCTGTTTGAGTGGTAAGCAGGTAGTTGGAATATGAGGATTTTGAAGGTTTGTAAGCGTGGCGGATATAAGCGGGATATCTCTAATCTCTGACTTGAGAGAGCTTTAAATAATGATATGGATCAGTTTTGTTTATTTTCATATTTCCTTTTAGTGTATTTTAACCGACACATTATTATGTTTACATATTTTGTGCTGTTTTTGAATATACTTCATTTTTCAGGGTGATTAAATAATTTGTCCACCCTTATTGCAACACGCGAATTAGTAACTCGAGTCAGAAATAATTCTTATAGGATATACCCCACCTCTGGCAACTCCCGTGACTTGCCAGAATTTAACTTATTAAAATTATTTTTGGTGGTACAGTACAATCCCTATTGTTCGTGTCAAGAGACCGAGGGTGCATTACGAATTATCGAGATTTTCGAAACAGTCGAATTACGAATTATTGATGGTTAAAAAAAGGGGAAAATTCAAATTATGAGGATTATCAGTTGTTACTACAATTCCACATATGTAGAGCACTAAATATAAAACAACAAACTAAAATATTGATCTATTTAGTGATTCTTGATTAAAAAAAAATACCTGAAGTGGAAAAAAAAATCATTTTTTTTTTTTGACGGATAGATTTTTGGCACGTTTGATCTAAGCATTGTCCAGGGTCAAATAAGGAGAGAATCATTTGTGGCCTTTTAATGACGTCAAGTATTGATGTAAGTTTTCACTTCCTTAATTGATCTCCGTTCTGAACGTAAAAATTCCTGCCATCTGGCTCGTCAACTTCGAAGTGAACAAAATCATCAAACATGATTCCTCACTTCCGTTCCAAAGTCTCTGTACCAATATTATGTTCATCAACATCAGATGCACGCAGTCCTTCCTACTAGTACTAGTACCTATGTAATCGCAATAATGCCAACAAACCTGCTTAAGAGAATTTTGAAGATTAGGATGAAAAAGATTCTTTTTTCGAATAAACGGGATTCTCAACTAAGGATTGTGAATTATAAGACGTTTAAGTGGTCTTTGGTACGAAAACCATTACGAATTATCGAGGGGACCAAAATACATTGTTTTTGAGACGAATAAGCACGATTTTTCCAAAGGACCAGCAGTTAATTACGAATTGTCGAGATACGAATGACTGAAATCGTGCCGTAATATTGTCATGTAATAATATATTACAATAATAATAATATTGTCATGCTCCTGGTTGTACTGTTCGGTATTCCAGCTGTGAAGGATATTACTAGTAATATAATCGGTTAATACAGTTATGATTAATTACAAATACTCAATTAGGATATGCTATCGATTAGACAGCCTTAATTGCCGTAATAGTTCTAGTCTATGTCGGAGTACCTGCGCAAGCTGCAGCTTTCAAAGACCGCTTCCTTTTCCCACCGTCAGCTGCTAGTATGTTCCCATCTTAATTCCTTAGAAATGTATATACCTATCCAACCACCCTAATCCCCTGAAACAGTCATTGCACTGCACCACTCATCCTTATCATCCTCCTCGGAGACTAAAGCGGGAGTGGCCTGCATTAAATACGTGACAATGGGAGTGCTGGCAATGGCCAGTTTCTGCAATCATGTCCTGAGCGTATGTGACTCTCGCACTCTTCATCAGCCTCCGCTGGCTCGTATCCGGGAACGCGGCTGACAGAGGAGCGTTGGGGACTTCCCAAGTCTCCGCTTCCTCTTTCGCATGCGAGGGAGGTGACAACCATGTGGATTTGGGAGGTCTCTAGGCTGTTAGTAAATACTGTACGAATGAAAACATTTATCACAATTACTTATTAAAGTTTTAATACAAAGATCTCGTTAATGAGAATACATATTACTTTTTGTTAGTTTTTCAGTTCAGTTTTCATCAATCTGCTGCATGTAATTTGTACTATTTCAATGAAGT
Source organism: Acanthosoma haemorrhoidale (assembly GCA_930367205.1). Lineage (NCBI taxonomy): Eukaryota > Metazoa > Arthropoda > Insecta > Hemiptera > Acanthosomatidae > Acanthosoma > Acanthosoma haemorrhoidale. The sequence goes on from OV884013.1 coordinate 2,886,730, forward strand.
TTAAGCTCTTCGATGTAGCATTTATTGTACAGTTATTGTCTCTCCTCGTTACATAATGATAATTGAATGCCTATCATTTGAGGGGTAACAGTTGAGTAATGTGTTCTACATTTTCCTTGTCGAATATGGAAATCTGTGCAAATAATGACAACGGAGTAAGTTGAAATTTAGTTTCCATTGTCATTTAAATGTACATGGAAGGTAGCGCTTGTCAATTAGTAATGTCCTGGAATAATTTTACTACATAAAAGCATTACACCATAATAGTTTATTCGGATCTCAATATGTTTCCATTTCGTTTATAAAGAAAATATCTGCAACTTTGGAAAATGTCATTTCGTATTGCTTTTAATCAGCATTATTCAAATTCGGTTATAGTGGTCGAAATGTTTGCTAATATTGTCTTGTTCTAGTGCGCTATTTACAAAAGTGCAAAGGTTTTCCCCTAGCCGAAATAAATTGGTTTATGATCCCTCGCTGGGTTAGGGCCTGATAGTGGGATTGAATACAGGATATGTAAATGAAGCATTCATGTATCAATGATACGTAGATCGTCAATCGTCAGAGGCCATCCATCTCAAAGCAGAGTTATTGCCGTTTTTGCTCCCCCCCCCCCACAATGGAATATCGCTGTAAAGCCTTTTTGCGTTTGTATTATCGCGAACGTTTTGTTGGAAGATTACACTGGAGTATTATTTCAATCCAACCGTTCATAAATGGGCCGGGAGTAGAAATTTATAGGGCTCTGTCTCAATTTATAGTTCGTGTTTAGCTCTTTGATTAATTACATCGTCAATTAAATAATCTTTGTAGAGTAGAGTCTTTTAAAAGAAAAGAAAGAGAAGCTTTATTATGAAGTACAACCAAAACACTGGTGTATACAAATATTAAGAGTTACCTTACTACATACTGGGTGGAATGTCTTGGCTAAAGTGGGGTCTGAGGCTAAAGCTGAGACATATATGTATAAGAAAAGGATAAGATTCTGGGAAGTAGGGAGGGAGGCGGTTGCTTACTTAAAAATAACAGGAACCATCAGTGACTTCCATGAAGTCACGAGGCAGGTATACAGTTCTGCTCAAGCCCCTTGTACTTGTTCTTAATATTATCTTAGCATTATAAAACTGACGAGGTATGTTATTTTTGTAAAAAAGAAATGTCACTTATAGTGTCCAATCACGCATAAGCGCTTTCGGCAAATCATCATGTGTTACAAAACAATTGTTGATAATAATCAAAAACATATATCTTTATTAAATGTTCAAATATTAAACCTGAGAACAATAGTAAAGGCCCCTTATTACGTCAGCAACAAAACCCTTTACAATGATCTGAATATACCCTATATTCTTGAACTCATCCTTTCCAAGGTCATAAAATTCCGTAGTAACCTATCCAGCCACCCTAATTCCCTAGTACAGTCATTGCACTGCACCACTCACCCCTATAATCCTCCTAGGAGATTAAAACGGCAGTGGCCTCGTGACCTGCTATAATCAAGTCATAGTGGGAGTCCTGGCAATGGCCAGTTTCTCTAATCATGTCATGAGCGTCTGTGGCTCTCGCGCTCTTGGTCAGCCTCCACTGGCTCTTATCCAGTGACGCGTCTGACGTAGGAGCGTGGGTGACTTCCCAAGACTCCGCTTACTCCTTCACATGCGAGGGAGGTGACAACCATGTGGATTTGGGAGGTCTATAGATTGTTTGTATATACAGTATGAATGATAACATTTATCTCAATTACTTATTGCCTAATAAAAGGCAGATTATAATTTTATCTTGATAAAAATTGTTGTTGATCTATCAAATATTAAAACTATACATGTCACGAATATGTATATATATATATATATTCCTTTATTGTACTATAATTACAATCTGCCTTTTATAAGGCAATAAGTAATTAAGATAAATGCTCTCATTCATACCGCATGCCACGAATAGATATATATTTGGAAAACTAAAGCACCATATGCAAAGGATTATACCCTAGATGACTACTCTGTGTTGTAAGATCAGAGACTACGTAGCTACATTATACTTAGAAAATTAAGATTAACCGCATTTAATTCAACTTCCGAATTTGTCTGGCAATCAAATGAGAGAAATCTGTGAAGAACCGACTGTCCGTTCGTTTTAAATGTTCCAGACATCTATGGTTGCCGTCACATTAAAACCATGAGACCCGCAATAGATGACAAGCCTTGTTGCTGCACTGTGCACTACTTCTCTTCTACCCACGTGATGTGTTTACTTCGATTATGTCTATCATTAAGCAATAAGAAAATTAGTGATTAGTTCCTCACCTGTCCGTATGTAGCCCCTTCATCCCAAGCGTCTAATTTCATGACGGCTGCTTTAGTCTGCTAGGTTCTTTGCGTATATCTCGGGTGATACTTACCCCAGGGGTTTTTGTAGAACCCTGTTTCCTGTTATACTTAATTTGGTGGTATTTGTCATTTTTTTCTATTCGCCACGAACGTATTGTTTCTACCATTAAAACTTTAACAATTCGTGACTCGCGAACTGTCACGCTCTGCCGAAGGGCACAGAAGCTGTGCCGCCCTGTTCCTTTGTGTCACATCGCTCCCCTCATCTGCATAAATGGCAATCAATGCTCCTGCAATTCCCGGTAGAACTGTTCTCTGTTCCTGGGTACAAAGCCCGATATCGCTGAAGCAGCAGGCGCGGCCCCTTTGAGTTCTCCGCACCGCCCTCTCTTCTCTTCTTCCCAGTCACGCGACCGCTAATCTACGCCCTTGTTGAGCGGTCCTGCTCTTGTGAATTATTGCGCTCAAGATTGCGCATAAATCACATCTTGCGCACGTTGAAAGGTTTTTAATTTTCTCTCTGGCCTTGTTACTGAACCTGTACTGGCGGGAAATGTGAGCGGTTGGTAAATATCCACCTTTGTCTTCTAAAGGCGGTTGATGTAACCAGAGTCCTTTGTTTTTTAGAACACGGTGAGAGAGAAATGGCGTCTTGTTGAAGAGTTAAAAAAAAATTACAAATAGATTTATTTCCAATAATTGGGTAAAACAATATCAAGAAAGTAATTTTGGTTTTTTAGTATGAAATAAAAATTTTTTCTATTCAAAAAATGAACTTTAATCAGTTAAATATCTTCCATTCTGTTCGATGACCTTTCCCGCGCTCATAGAGGTTATAACTTCTGGTCCTTATCAGCAAAGAAATCAACCAAGTTCGATTTGAGGTCATCGTTATTACTAAAATTTTTACCATCTAAGAAGTTTTGTAAGCTTCGAAATAAATGATAATCCGATGGTGCGCGGTCGGGGCTGTATGGGGGATGCGACATCACTTCACAACGTCCGTAAGGTCCGTACGTGTTGTTAAAGATTTGTGACGCGCATTGTCGTGACGGAACCCAAATATCGAACTTCTTAACAAGTCCAAGACGTCATATATGAATTTCAATTTTTCTGTGTGATACATTTAACTGTTTTGCGATCTCTTGCATAGTTATATGACGATTCGATTCAATTATGTCTTTCATTTTGTCATCAACAACTTCAGCAGGACGACCAGAACGCTTTCAGTGAAAAATCACCAGAACGAACTTTTTTAAACCAACAATTAACACTATCAACTTCACATATCTCTTTGTGAGCCTCAGCCGCTTTCTTGGCTTTATGAAAATAAAAAAAGGAAATCCTTATTTTTGCACTTTATGTTCAAACCGACCGTAAACTTACAGTTGTAAACAAAATTACACGGAATTTGTTTCTATAGCAACCTAAAGGTATCGATTACCAATTCTCAAAAGAAAAAATTCTAACATTGACAAAATAATAACGAAATAAACAACGCTATCTAATGGTGCCAACGGAAATCACTTTCTATATAGAAAAATCTAATATCGTTTTTGATTATGAATAGTCTTAATTTCCGAATATAGAAATTTAAAGTTATAAAAAAATTGCAAAAAAAAAAATGTCTTCATAATATATTATGCCGTAAGGCCCTATGTTTAGGTAATTCATGCATTAAGTATCGTTTGGCACTGTCCACAAATCCTGTAAAGACTTTTGAAAATTTTAAAAAGATTAATTTTTTTTATTTGTGTATGTTATTGAGAAGTTATTTATTGAGCGTGTTAGCTGCACTTGTCACCAAAAATAAAATAAATAAACTGACATTTTCGACCGGTGCAAGGATTATGTCGAGATAAACCCTTTATGAGTCGGTGCCGATAAAACCCAGCGATAACCATAACCGGGTCTCGTTGACCCGAGGGACTACATCGGCCCCTGGGACTATTTGGTTTGGGTACAGCACAGATTTGGTTTATTGTCGGATTACTGTAAGGATTATTAGGGGCCAATAAACCTAACGAGATAGCTTTTAACGATAATTCTTTATCGCCAATACCTCCAAGGCTTTACGATCGTTTCAATGTATATTTATGCACAGACTCATTGGGGTACAGTTAGAATTTCTAGAACCCAGGCAGAAAACTGGGTAAATTTAGGCATTCTACAAAGCAAATTTAATAATTAACCAGAGCGTGGGTGACTTCCCAAGACTCCGCTGTCTTTGCGGTGGATTTGGGGGGTCTCTGGGCTGTCTGTAAATATTGTATGAATGAGCGAGTGAATGATGAACTGTAAATATTGTATGAATGAGCGAGTGAATGATGAACTGTAAATATTGTATGAATGAGAGCATATATCTTAATTACTTATTGCCTTATAAAAGGCAGATTGTAATTATTGCACAATAAAGGAATTATACTATATAATACTATAAATAATTAACCAGTAAAAAAAAATTGAAATGTATCATGATTCAAATTCCAATAGTGTTCTGCCTTCTTCAAATGTTTACTTAGCCTCCTGAGAATGATCTCATTTTACAAATTTAATAAATTGTAATGGTATTATGGTAAATTTAATTTAATGGTCAGGGGAAAAACAGAAAAAAGGAAAAAACTTCTTTTTTTCAGAAGAACGAACATAAGATTTACCTATATCGATTAAATATTAATTTTAGGGAGGGGGGAATAAAATAAATTCGTATACAATATACAAAATAAATTCTGTTTCACAAATGTTGGATAAGGAATTACTATTCTTTTGCGTTCTAGCGTTTAGACTGTTTTTTTTTCTTCTGAACAGTTCACAAAATTAGATTTTTCTTTCATAGAGCTACGGTATTGCTAGAAAATCGAAAAATAAAAAAAATGGAATTATACTGTTCCCCCCCCCCCTCACTTTCATAGTGTTTGCTGAGCTGGAATGGATAGACGCTTTTAAAAGGACAATAAAAAATAACAATATCAATATTTTTTTATCACTTTTTCTGGCAACGCAGGGATAATTATGTTGGTGTTTTATTAAATAAAGCTTATTTATATAAACACAACACTTGTGGTGTGAAATAATGTGAAACGAATTGATATGGTAGTAATTCTCGGATTAAACAGTTTATGTCGAATTATTATTATACAAACCGTCTCAACACAAACTTTAATAAATAAAAGTTACCATATTAATTATAAAAAAGGCTATGATTCTATTTCTATCGTACCCGCATGACGTCGCCGGTGAGTAGCGAGTCCGCAGACAGTGCGAAGGATGTGTGTGTGTGACTGCAAAAGAAAAGGACGAAGGGGGGTAAAAAAAAGGACGAGATTGTAAGGCAATAAAGAGGAAGGATAAATGCAGGATGTTTATATTGAGGGAGGTTTTATAATTTACTCCTGGTTAGATGGGAGTGGGGCCTCCTATATCTTGGCCCTGTCTCTGGAGGCTTCTCTTATTTTAGCACCTTATTATTTACGAGCTGGAACAGGTTTCTCCAGCACATATCTCTCCGCGATAACCTTTAGCCCGCGGATTTGAATACTGCCCGTGTGTGTTTGTTCTTCTTTAATCGTTTTCTCCTCCGACTATAAGCATATATATTTATATATATGTATATCCGATACAAGCTTTGGACCCCCCTCCCACTGCCCCCCTGGGGGTTCTGACCCCGTGGCTAAGTGAATGCTGGAAGCGTGCATAAACACGACAGGCCATAAACCTCGATATAACCAGCTTGAATTTTTAATGTACCTCTTCTGGCTGCGTGACCAATCCTCGCTCTGTCAACTTCTTATTCACCTTGCAGCTTCTTCTGGACAAAGGAACACTATCGCTTTCACATAATACAATCCATTATATATTCTTTAGGGGAAAAAAAAAAAGATTTCTTACCATAATCTGTCAACTAAGGTTCTTTTTTTTGTACATATTCAGTGATAAGAAAACCTAGTCAACTACACCAGTTGTTGGATATAGATATATAATTTAAAGTCGATTGTTTAATTATACCATCTCATCTGTTCTGACAGCCTGGGCAGGAAATCATTAAGCATATAGGAACATTGAACATACTCTTACAACTTTTGAATAAATTCTTTTTTGGTAACATTACTTACAAACTAATTTTATTTATTAAAATATGCAAGGCATTGATATTGAAGGAACTTTTTTCTTAATTATTTATATCTATATATAGTTTATGTACAAAAAATGACTACTCTAAAGCATTCGTTTTTACATAAAACAACATAACGCATTTATTTGTCATATTGTATATACTTCTCTTATACTAGTTGTTTATTTAGGTATCTAATATATATAAATTTTTATTTTTACAGGTAAGCAGATTTTGTGAAATCTTAAACGATAAAACCATCTTTGTGAGTGAGTACAACAAGTATTTATTTATTCACATTCAAAAAAAATATATCTATGAAAACTTCAAATAATTTACACTTCTTCGTAATTGTGCTCTATTGATCATATGTGATCTAAAGTCAACCATTCACCTATTCGTAGAACTACAATTTTGATACAAGATATATAATTACATTTAAGAATAAGAAATATACAAATTTGTCATGTTCAAAAGTCACGTAATGCAAGGAATACAATTTTGAAAACTTAACAGAATGGAATGAGATATAATTTTCTTGAAGTAATGGACTCTTGCTATGTTTTTATTTATTATAAAGTTTTTATGTTTTAACTGCGGGTTGCTAACTTAAGCTTGAGCCTATATTTAAATATTATTATGTTTGGAACTCAGAAAATTTTTATATTTTATTTGTAATTAGTTTTGTGTATATATGCAGTGACTATTCCTCCTCCAGCTGATAATGAAACCTATCCGCTTAACGGTCTCTATGCTAGTATCTCAACATTTTTACTCCTTTTCCAAATTATTTCAGTAAGTATATATATAAATTGAATTTATAAATTTAGTCATGCTCACTATAAACATTTATTTATTTTATTTATTTATTCCTAGCCCCTTTAAATTCACAGATAATTAATTATATACAATTATAGATCCTCAGGCGAATCTATTTACAAATTATTTTTGTATTTCCTGTAGCTAGGCTACATTATATACAGGTTTTGTTATTTTATAAAAATTATATAATGAATAAACAAGTATGATGATATACATTATACGTGACTGGACTAAACTGACTAATAAAGGTGATGGGGCTCACCTTTTTGATCTAACTTAAAACTAACTTACATACTAATTCTTAACCTAATGTTTCTCCGACAGTCTGTTACCATCGATGCGGGAGGGGTGGTGGGGTCATAGTGTTAAACACTGAGTTTGTCAGGTGCTGCAACGAGTCAAAAAACTTGATGTGTCTCCGGCGGATGAACTCACCTACCGACGGCACACCAAGCAACGGGTCAGCGTTCTTTAACCTCTCGAGAGAGGTATGTGATACCACTTTTCCCATGATCCCATTCTGGAAATGTTGAAGACGTTTGGCTGTATTGTCAGTGAAGTGGGTAAATAGCGGGGCAGCGTACAGCAGATATAAACAAATATCTCTGGTTAGTTATTTTAATAACTTAAAGTACTTCTTCGTTAAAATTTTATTTCTTATTATATTTTTTAAACACTCAAAATGAGTAAAAATATTATTTTGATTTATGCAATTGTATATATCTTGTTTTTTTTTTTTAAATTATATTCCTTGATGATGTCTGAAGAATTATGGCGAGACTCGAGCTTTGTGAGAATATATATGCATGTAAATGTCTCTCATTAAACTTCAATATACACGAATATAACATTATATACGTAAATTATCTATAGTAGTGTACCTTGATTCGTCAAATGTTTTAAGATTTTGGATGGTTTGAAATTTGCTTGGTATAGTACTTGCGGACTTAATGCCGTCGATGGCTCAATGAACAGCTACAATGTGAGTGTGGACTGTTCATATCGCCTGGGAAAAGAGGCCTGGTATTTGTGGACGGAACAAGAGAGGAATGGAGTCGAGAAGATTGGCCCCCGAGAAGTGATAAGAAAAAGAAAGAGCGTTTCGTCCTTGAGGAAGATAACTGACCCAGTAGATCTGGAAGGGGAGGGGAGTGAGTCAGCTGTGCCGTGGCATTCATCGCTACCGAGGCACAGACCTCCCGAAGACAGTGGAAAATAAAGGAAGGAGGTGGTACAATGTGGCGAAGGAATCCGGACGGAAGCGCCTCCAAGGCTGCAAGAATGTCACTCAGGAATGCCAACTCCCTGCAGATGTAGTGTTGGCACCACTGTATTTATGTCGCACAGCGGAGAATGCCATTTATTATTTATAGAGCAATTATTAGTCAAACATTGAATTATGTAACTCGAGCGGATTCGAATTATGCAACTAATTAATTAATGATCCTTTTTATGATTATGTTTTATAGGGTCCGATAAATTCTTTCGTCTCTTTGCGCCATAAAACTTTTTTCACTTACATAGTAATTTCAGTTTTTTAGTGTGAAATAAAACTCAATTTTTTTCTATACAAAAAATGAACTTTAATTAGTCAAAATCTTACATTTTGTTCGATGAACTTTTGCTATCTTTGTGGTAACTTCATGATCCCGCGCTCACAGAGTCCTTATCAGCAAAAAACACAACCAAGTGCAAACTTACAGACAATTATAGATCCTCAAGTGAATCCATTTACAAATTATTCTGTATTTCCTGTAGCATCACTACATTATATACAGTTTTTGTTATTTTAATAGAAATTATATAATCGAATAAACAAGCATAATGATATACATTATACGTGACTTGGCTAAACTGACTAATAAGGTGATGGGGCTCACCTTTTTGATCAACCTTGAAACTAACTTACATACTAATTCTTATCCTAATATTTGAGGTCATAGTTATTACTGAAACTTTTACCATTTAAGAAGTTTTGTTAACTTCGAAATAAATGATAATCCGATGGTGCAAGGTAGGGGATATATGGGGGATGCGACATCACTTCCCAACCAAGCTCCTTTTCGTACGTGTTGCTAAAGATGTGTGACGCGCATTTTCGTGACGGAACCCAAATATCGTGCTTCTTAACAAGTCCAAGACGTCTTATATGGTTTTCGATTGTTGTGTGTGGTACATTTAACTGTTTTGCAATCTCTCGCACAGTTATATGACGATTCGATTCAATTATGTCTTTCATTTGGTCATCATCAACTTCAAAAGCAAAAATAATCTTTCTGAGAATTTCTAGGGTTGAATGATCTGTTGAAGACACGCGGGACAGTAGACAGTATGCCAGCATATCACGTATATTTAATGACCTATCGTTAAAGTCATAAAAGCTCTGCAGGGTACACTCAGGTATACCAACCGTGGCCTTTTTACTCCAGCCCCCCTCCTTGGTATTGCCACGGTCACTACCAGTCTTTATGGTCGGAGGACCCTCTTTATGGCCTGCTTCGTCGCTCTTTGTTTCCTGCACAAAACCACCCCTTTATCCTGTCCGTCCTCCTGGCTGGCTTCTTCCTCGTAAGTAACTTTTTCCTTCAGGATAATCCCATCCCAAGTCTTTATTCCTCATGTCATACGTTATTTCTTCAGCTGAGCTATGAGCGGTATTAAAACAACTTATGTATGAAAATAAAATTCTTTTTTTATGCCTGTCGTTTATTTTTTTAAAAAGACGCCAGAGGATCGTAAATATTCAGTTTTAGCTGACAGTTTTTACGTTCTTCAAGAGTAAACACAATAAAATTTAACGATTGGTATAATAAAATGTGGCTGTTTAGGTTAAAGGATAAAAATCGGGGAGCATAAAACAAAGGGAGAGGTTGTACTTTTTATTCAGGTCTGTATGCCTGTTAGTTAGTCTGGTAGGTTAGTGGTCGTTAAAATAATTCAATATATCTGAAATTTCGGATTTTTCACTCTGAAGTTATTTAAGCTTTAAAGTAAGCATTTCCTGCCGATTTTGAGGGAACAATATTTAAGACGGTGACACAAAATGAATTTCAAAGAGATTACATATTTTAAAAAAATAAAATATGATTTGTGTACTAATTATAGACATTGCGTTTTTTTTATTTTTTTTTATTTGAGTTCTACTCCGAAGAATAATGTTATAATGCAACTAGCAATAATATAATATTTATTATGTCGTTCTATTGTTGCTAATTGTAAATAATACAATATATAATATCAAGTAACAGTATTTAGTATATAATATTAAAGACCTGTCAGCCTGTTGCTGGCTGTATGCTTTGCATGCCTAATAAGGTGATTAGGAAATGTGAAACCTCACATCAGCTGACATCAGTGTACAAACATTCGAAGAGTATATTGCATTTTCGTTCGCTCAAATCGTTTATTGTGATATGATCGATTGTACCATTCATTAAATAGAAATTATCAATTAGTATAATCATACCGTTATTAACTCTTCAATTGTATTGACTAGAAGACATGTCTCAGGAAATGTTTCTGAAAAATGTTACTTTGGCCGAAAAACGCTTATGATTCTAACATTGGCAATCATAAAATAATTTTTTCTATCTATTGAAAATTCATGTGGTGCTCCCACGTCTAATACTGACTTGAAAAAATATGAAATTTAAAAGCTGTGACTAAGAATGTTCACATTTTATTTTGTTTTTATTGAATACCTACTGCTTACTGTTGTATTTAAGTTGTGATTTTTAAACAGCATAATCCAATTGCTAATGCAATGTTTGAACAGAAGACAAATGTTTGAAGTTGGAACAAACGCCTGGAATGTTTCTGTAATTCAATCGGACATTTTCTTATTGTAGATTCGGAATTAACAGTTTAGGGATGGACATTTTACTAGATTAGTTTGTAAAAAAACGACTACAGGATTAAAAGGGTCGAGTGGAAATCCCACGGGACCTAAGTATACCGCAAGGCCGATACGAACAGGCATAGTCAGTATACTGCTAAAATAAAACCGTGGATTTGAAGATATCGTCTTCACACTGCGGGACGCTAAGATGGCCGCTAAAAATGGTTTGTGATTTACAATTATCAGGTCGAGTCATAAGTAACTTCCGATGCAGCTAAGTAGAATGTATTGTTCATATCTACCCGCTATGAGTTACCATGACAACAAGTTTTTGTTTTCACTATATAGACGAGGCTTCAGTCAGTCTTTTGTCAACTGTTTTGTGTGATACACGTTACGTTAAACTGTTTTTTTTAACCTTTCAAATGGAAAGTCAAAAAGTACATATTAGTCATGTAATGCTTGGGGATTTAAACAAGGCAATAGTGCTAGGGTCACAGCTGAACAAATTATGCAGTGTATATGGTGAAGGACTAATAACTGATCGGGCAGTTGGAAATTGGTTTATAAAATTCCGTTCTGGAGATACGACCTTAAAAGACGAACCGAGGGTGGTACGTCCTTCCGACTTTGACGACAACATTTTAAAGGCAATATTGGAGCAAAATCCACGTCAATCAACAAGAGGTATAGCAGAAAGGTCGAATACATCACAATCAACTGTTAACCACCACCTGGAGAAACTAGGGAAAGTCAGCAATTTAGGAGTGTGGGTACCTCACAATCTCAGTGAACGGAATAAAGAAGATCGCATGTCGATCGCCACAAGTCTGCTCTCACGGGTAAAAATTAAGCCTTTTTTAAACAGGATTGTAACAGGCGATGAAAAATGGGTTACCTATGACAATATAGTCCGCAAAAGACAGTGGCTTGATAAGGATCAACCATCCCTACCAGATCCGAAAGCAAACATCCACGGCAAAAAGATTTTATTGTGTGTATGGTGGGGTTGCCAAGGAATAATTCACCACGAGTTGTTGAAGTCAAATTTAACGATTACTGCGGATAGATACGTTCAGCAGTTGCAAAGAGCGCAAGAGAAACTCCATGAAACGCGTCCTGCACTCGTCAAAATTAATATAATTTTGTTATTTAATGAGAGCAAAGTAAATGTCTGATGAAAAAAAAACGGAAGTTACTTATGACTCGACCTAAATAAATTTAAATAGTTTTTGACAAGTTTAGCGTTAAAAAAAGATGTTCCCACATAAAACCTTTATGACGTGCATTGTCTTGCAGAAGCCCCCCCCCCCCTCACTCCCTGTCTCTATGGCGTACTCGTTACCCTGTCATTAATTCTCCCCTTAGTGCTGTTGTGCTGGCTGTCTTTAATATTTTGAGTGGATCTTTTTATCGTTCAATTAAAGCTCATTCGTCGACTTTTATTACCTCAGGCGATGGTGGCTTTTATTGTCTCGACAATTCGCTCCGCTGGTTTTCTTCTTCATTAATCCTTCTTCTTGCTCTTCCTTCCTTTGTTTGTGTGTCCTCGTCCTTTTGTTTTCTTTTACCCCGTACTAATGAGAGTGCTTGTTGCTTCCTCGCTGGAGATATTAAACTCGACTGCACGGCTATGGTTAGGTTATGTAATAAATTCTTTCTTCAACGCTTCTTGTCGGTGATCGTTAACCTGATGGCAGACTCGCGTAAGGTTGTGTGTATTAGATTAATAGTTATCTACAATTATAAAAACTATATGTGTGCTTAGAGCTTTGTGCTACAATTTATGTTATTTTAACGTCACTCGTGTTGGTTCCATGTTAGCGCCCTTCTGCAATAAAATAGGGACCATGCTTTTATTTGCCCGTCATCCCAGAGTCTGCTGGCTTACTAAGGAGACTATTTACTAACCGGTTTTTTTAAAAGAAAAAAGTATATTAACTCTTATGTTTTTTTTGTTTAATGGTTTTCTCTACAGTATCGGGGATGTTGTAAGTCGTGTTGTCCTCGGGCTTGGTCCAAAAAAAACTCGTTAAACTGCCATCGGTATCCTAGATTTAAGACATACTAAACTGTAGGACAGCCTTCATCGCTCTTATAAAAATACGCGGATGTCGATGTTGGCCTGACACAGAGCATTCGGACCAGTGTATATTGGCTGGCCAGGGATCGTAAACACACACACAACACACCGAGTGTCAGTTGGAAATAGTCCGGGTTGGAACAAACCCACGAGGTCAGTAAACCGGTTCGTGGCTCGGGTCTGCACAGATGCTAGAGATCCTGTCAGCCACATCCGCTTGTCCGTCCGTCTGTCAAGGGGGCGACTGTCGACAAAGCTATCGATGTATCGATAGGTCATGTCTATCGATAGTCGCTTGGACTATCTTTGGTTCTCCCTTATTCTCAGGCAATAGTCAGTTCCAGAAAATTCACGCATGATTTCATAGAAATCAATTAAATAAAATATACCCAAATCATAAAGTTAATAATTGCACTGGTTCTAGAAAAAGTATTGATGAAATGAATATTGAATCATATAAGACCTTATATTTTTGTAAGAGTTGTACAAACATATTTTTTTTTTTATTAACCAGCTTTATTATGATAAAATTACAATCTGCCTCATTAGGCAATAAGTAATTGTGATAAATGATCTCATTCATACCATATTTACTATTTTTCATTCACTCGCTCATTCATACAGTATTTACAAACAGCCCAGAGACCTCCCATATCCACATGGTTGTCACCTCCCTCGCGTGCGAAAGAGGAAGCGGAGCCTAGTAAGTCCCCCACGCTCATCTATCAGCCGTGTCACCGGATACGAGCCAGCGGAGGCTGACGAAGAGCGTGAGAGCCACATACGCTCAGGACATGATTGGAGAAATTGGCCATAGCCAGGACTCCCACTGTTACGCGTTTATAGCAGGTCACGAGACCACTGCCGATCTAGTCTCCGAGGAGGATTGTAGGGATGAGTGGTGCACTGCAATGACTGTGCTAGGGAATTAGGTTACTATGGGATTTCATGAACTTGGAAGGGATGAGTTCAAGAATGTAGGGTATATTAAGATCGTTATGAAGGGTTTTGTTGCTGACGTAATAGGGGCGTTTACTGTTGTTCTCCTTTATTCTTAATTCCTTTGTTGAACAATGTTTTTCACTTTAAAAAATGGGAATTACAAACCATCGATATTTAGAATCGAGGCGAATCTTTAACTATTAGGCTTGTTGATAAACATTTGAATTATAAATTGTGTCTCGCTTAAAGACTTACTGCTCGGTTGCAATGGGATTTATCCATAGAACGAGGTATTAGAATGGAAAGATGATACAATTTTCGTTTTAAGTAACGTATGCTCTCTGTTGTTTGTAGTGGTGTAATAATCCCGGGGCAAGTGTCTGAGTAAAAAAAGCGTGGGCCATTGGAAGCGGTTTTTGAAGCTTTTGAAGAAAAACGAACTTTTAGTGTTATTGAAAACGTATTTAAAAAAAACAACATATTTTTCTCACATTTAATCCCCCCTCATCATTACTATCATAATAGACTTTCGGTACGGAACGTTATTGGGGGTGGGGGGGGGGTAAAAAACTCACTAAACTTACAATATTGCATCAATGCATCTCTTTCATTCATACAGTATTAAAACTATTCGTACATACAATGTACACATTCATACGTGGTACAGGAATCCCCCCAGATTCCCCTTCGGGAATGTCACCTCCCCAAGGAGAAGGAGGAAGCGAGGACCAGGAATTTTGCCATATCACTGCTTGAATAGGACTAGTTATCCCATAAAATAAATTATTTGGGGTTATATTTCAACTGCTTGTTTAATAACTGAATTAAATAGTCTTATGAAAAATTGAGCTATAACATGGCGATTGTATAGAGGTTCGTTTTTAATGTTATTCTATTAATATAGACAAATTTCGGGATATTAAATAATGGATAACTTTACTGACATATCTTGATGCTTATTTTTTTAAACCCTCTCTTAAACTCTACGTGTGCCATCATGGTTTATCTTCCACTTCTGAACTTTGGAAGTGGTAACACTGTTAAATAAAAAATAAGAAAATACTGGTTGTTAGCAACTAACCGGTTGTCCCTACCTAAGTGAACCCTATGCCCAGGTATGACGGGCGCACCTGTCCGCTGACTAAGCAACTCCTCTGCTGTCACTTTTGCCTGAGCTAAGCACTGAGGCCTCCTGGGAGGCACGTAGTTCTACTTTCCTACTTCCTTGGCTCTTTGTTGCCCTGAGCAAACATCCCGAGGCAAACACACGATTCCGGCGCCAGTCGCTTTTGTAGGCCCCAGGTGGATCTAGGCTTCGCCAAACAGAATGCGGCTGTCGGATCAGCAGCTGGTGACTGCGATATCAGGATGTGAAGGGTGAGGATTCATATCCCGAGGTGTTTAGTGGGCTTATGTTAGCAAATGCTAAGAAGCAGAAAAAAAAAAATATGGACATAAAACGACACTTTTAAGCTCAGTAGGATACATTGTACATAACCCTTGTTATGTACAAGACTATAGTAATAACGGTTTTTACTTAGGAATTGCCTTTAAACACACGAATTATTATACAATGCTGTTAATTTTAGGCACTAAACGGCAATCAAATTTAAATATGCCTTAAAAAAGTTATCTAAATAACATTGTTGAATCTAGTCTAGAGTACACTACTAATTTCTGTCCCCAATTTTGTAATTTTATATTAAAAAAAATAATACAAACGACGAAAACATTTGTTTTGAAAATAAATACCACGCTACCTTGTTGGTTTACTGATTTTTCATTTAAATTGACTGCAGTTCTTTTTAGTTATTACAGTGAAATATGTTTTTAGGATAGAACTTTAAAACAGTTTATTACAGCAGGGAAAATACCGCTTGGAGCTGGAACCCATTTTTTGTTGCTGCACGTGCTGTAAACACACATTACGAAGCCAATTACTACATACTCTTACACCTCCTGGTCGAGGCAGAACCTGAGAGATCGTCCTCACATTGAAGAGGATAGCCGATGGATGTCAGGAGATGTGAACCACAAACCTTTGAATGATGTATATTTGAATTTTTATAAATACAGTATTGTGTTTATCAAATTGGTAACCAAGTATAAATTAAAAAAAATTAAGATTGTAAATCAATATTGGATAAAAAAGTAACTGGGTTAAAACGGAAACCATTTTATAAATCTGAGGTTTATAAACTTACTTCGACGAATCAGAATAGAAATTTGTTTATTTTATTAGCAAACCAAACATTACTGTGTTGGAGGATGGTTATGTTACTTAGGAAGAATTATTAACCTCACGTAATTCAAAACAAATGAGGAATAATACTTTTTTTGCAAAGCAGACCAAACTTATTTTCTAACAGATAAAATCTGCAAACAAATATCCATGTTTGAGTACTAATACTTTGAAATTATTTAATTGAAACTGTATTTATCATACTCTATTTAAACACCTAAGAAAATTAAATATTTATAATGAAATGAATGAAAGTTTTAGTTTGAGATTTAATAATTAGGTAATGCCATAAATACAAATAAAATAATATACAAGATATTGTCAATTTTATTTATCAAGAATTTAAAATAAAAGGGCGGTAATCGACCCGTGTATCAAGAAGGCGATGAAAACAAAGGAGGGAGGTTTTGAAAAAACAAGATGGCGTTAGCGTCGTTCTATTGGGTCAGCCCGTGAGACAGGTTGTCATATGAAGATAATGAGTGTTGTAAAAATTAAAAATTCTTTTAGTTAATGGTGTTTGAGCTTATAGGAGAGTGGAAGAGGCGTTTTATAAAAAGAAGAAGGATTGAGGTGATATAATTAAATATTTCAGACCAAGTGAAGAAGCAATAACAAAACTTAGTAAATCTGGCCAGTCGCTAATAACATTAAGGTAAAATAGTAAATTTGTTAATAACATTGTAATTTATCAAAGACGTACTTATAAAATTAATTAAAGAAAGTTTTTGTAATATCTAATTTTCCTTTGGCCAGAGTTATTCCTTTATTAACAGAACCTAAAACCTCAGATAAAAATTTAAAATTTAAGCAACTAAATAAAAAACATAAAAATATAATGAACTATATTGCAAATTAGTAAACAGTAGCCTTGAATATTATTTACTGTTTGATATCTAGATAAATTCAAACAGTAACTAGATAATTATTGTGCTGGTTGTTGCCTCGAATCGAATACTGATCGCTCTATGAATACTTAAATAGAGCGTTGAATAATTTTATCAGCTCAATCGGCGATGCATTGATGAATTGTGAGGAAAGCCGTGATAAAACAAAACGGCCATAGCCATTAAAGGCCTGTAATTAATGGCCAAAGTTGCCAGCTGCATAAATATGAATAACTAAACACATCCGTTAATAAATAATATTTTACGATACAAGTATGAATATTATGTTTAATTATATTAGCTGTTGTCAACCTCTTGAATAATAATTAGTTAGCAACAGTTTCAAAACACGAGGATGACTAAACCGCCGTAAACGTTCGGCTATAAATTAATAAAACTGTCGATAGGCATATGTCGTTTTATTTCACAATAATAAATCTTTTATTACAAAACAGAACTTTCTCACGGTTAAATCTAAAGAGACGTTTTGGAGTGGAAATCAGAAATTATTCATAACAACAACCTAACCACTCATCCCTATAACGTCCTCGGAGACTAAAACGACAGTGGCCTCGTGACCTGCTATAAATACGTGACATTGGGAGTCCTGACAATGGCTAGTTTCTCCAATCATGTCCTGAGCGTCTGTGGCTCTCGCGCTGTAGGTCAGCCTCCGCTGTCTCATATCCGGTGACGCGGCTGACGGAGGAGCGTAGGACTTCCCAAGAATCCGCTTCCTCTTTCGCATGAGAGAGAGGTGACAACCGTGTGGATTTGGGAGGTCTATAGATTGTTTGTATATATAGTATGAATGAGCGAGTGAATGATGAATTGTAAATATGGTATGAATGAGAACATTACTTATTGTCCAATCAGGCAGATCGTAATTCTATCATAATAAAGAAGTTATATATAAAATATCAACCTTGAATAAGTTTATGATTGCTATCGAATATTTTAATAAAAGTTAACTGAATGTTGAGTAGAGCAGGATTTTATACCAGTAGATTTTTCTTTGAAAACCTATATTATTTTATGATCTACTAAAGTTGAATTTAATTCCTTTTTTTTATATTAAAGACCACCTTGAATTTCAACTGTTCCGCTTTAATCAGCACATTTGTAAGATAATTTGGACCTTTTCCTTTTGGTAGCTTTAAAAAAAAAAATCCCCAAATCTACTTTTCGATGGAAGAAGAAGACCCTGGGATGATGGTCCATTAAAGATATCGGCTGAGTGCTCATGAGCGTAAATATTTTCATTTCAAGTTCCTGGAGAACCTGAATAAGAGCTGATATCAAAGGAGTTGTTATGCTGATGATAAAAAAAAAAACTTTATTTTTACTACTGCATTTGAATATTTTTCATTTTTCATGCTCCAATGCTTCGATAAGCCAAGCCACCTTTTAACTCGTAGGCTCCAAACAAAAAAAAGTTCAATTGGTGGCATTTCTGAAATCTGAAGTATTTTTTTCCATTTTTATGTTTCGAGTTGCCCACTGTGAAGCTTACAATATAACTAACCCTTTCTAAACTGGTAAAATTATATTATATAAAAAAAGATAATTGTTTATAATTTTCTGGCCTATTTTTTAGTTTGAAATAAACATGGTTACATTTTTCAGGAAAATATAAGGAAACATGTTTCTACTCACAAGTGCAAGTATGTTTCGAAAGAGTAAAAAAATAAGTGTTTCTGAACTATCTTTTATTAAGGCTAAATCATTTCAATAAATACTGTTAAAAAGCTTTACAAATAAAATAAAAGTGGATGAAACAGCTATTAGTAATACGATTAAAATAACAATAATAATAGGGTTTATTTATTAAAAATGTTACTATGGGCTATGACCTCTCAGTTCATATAATTAATAAATTTCTTTCCTTATTACCCCTTCTGAAGATATTAATTACATTTGAAGAGTGATTGTTGCTTGTTGGGTGGAGAGCTCTCCTGTATCCTGTGACCTACCTGAGCGGGACATCCGGATGTACAAGGAGACAGTATCTCTTCTGTGCTCCTATCTCTGGCTACACAGCGGTTATCTCTTAGTCCTCACGTGTGCTTATCAGTTAGGCGTTGATAGCGCGACTGCTAACAGTTGTTTGTTGTTAACTCGGGAATCGAACCACAGTTCTGTCTGAGTGTGTGTAGTGTAGATTGTCCTGTTTGTTTAATCAAGTACATAGGGGGGGGGGGGGTAGTCCTTGCTTAAAGTTAAAGATCGATTTATTAGATTGATTGATTTATTAGAATTGATTTCGATTTATCGAGAAGATCCACGGAGGATGTATGCTAACCTTCCTGGTTATTTCAAGGAAAATTTCGTAAAACGCAGCACCACGCTGTTCGATAATTAATTACTCTTGTCCAAGGAGATAAAACGCAGAACGGAGGTAAAAAGAAAAATTGAAAATGAATCGATAGCTGAAGGAAATTGGGAACAATTAAACTGTTCGTTGGGAAATCAGAGAAAATTTTTATAATTTTTTCATTCTGGAAAATATTGTTATGGCGAACTCTCACGTCGCAAAAGAACTGAAGTAAAGACACAGAAAACTTGTAGCACTATTACCTTTAGGATTTAAAGATTCATTGTTTTTAAAATAGCTTGAAAGTGTCCTTTAAATAATATTTAATTTGTGTTTTGTAATTATTAACTACTTATTTTTATCTTTTAATTTATTGGGTATTTATTTATTTTTTTTTATAAAACTTTATGCTAAACCTAGCCAAAATAAGACGTGGATTACTAAAACATGTAAAATGTAAATAGAGTTGTTACTCATCTCATATTTGTTATCTTTCTTCAGTTAAATAATCTTTGTAGAGGAGAGTCTTTTAAAATAAAAGAAAGCTTTCTGATGAAGTGTAAGCAAAACACTGGTGTATACAAATATTAAGAGTTACGTTACTACATACTGGGTTGAAGGTCTAGGGACGAGTGGGGCTAAAGCTGAGACATATATGTTTAAGGAAAGGGTAAGAATCTGGTAAGTAGGGAGGTCTTGGAGGGATGCGGTTGCTTACTTAAAAATAACAGGAACCATCAGTGACTTCCGTGAAGTCACGAGGCAGGTATACAGTTCTACTTTTAGCATAATATATAATATTAGCATTATTAAAGCTACGATGCGAAATATTGACTAGGTCGTTAATGATGGAGTCTATTACTCTATCTCACCTTGACCGGAGCAATAAAGCCCACAGAAGCCTCCAGATGAGCTTGATGACCCTTGGATTTCTCTGAGAGTGATCACTTAGGGCTGGGTCCTACGGTGGCTAGATAAGGGCTGGAAGGAAGACTGATGGAGCGAGGATCTGTGGAGAAGACAAAGGTGCTACGGTGGCCTGTCCGGGTGATCTATGGCTGGCCCACCCGGCTCTTAGTCCACGTCTTCTCGTACTCCGTCACCGACCGTCTTTAGTTTATGTAGGTCAGTCTGCATTTAGTCTCCTAGCCCAATCTAGATAGCTGATCTATTGATTCACATCCAGCGAATGTGTTATGTCTGCCTCGAAGGCAGTTATTAATCTAGAAAAACGTCTTCTCAGTCGTCGTCGACTGTTACCAGGTTAGTCAGGCGAAGACACATTAGGTCCGTTCTGTTCTAACGCGTGTACTTGAGGAATTTTTAGCTTAGTGCGATGAATGAAGGCAATATATGTTTCCGTACGTACAAAGGTAAACCTGAGTCTTGGAGTATTTGACTGGATAATCTCAGCAGTCTTCATGTTAATCTTCTTAGGGTACCCGTACATTTTTGCTCCACATGTCCATTTTTTGCATTAGAAGCTGAGTTTCTGGGACAATTCGAGTCCAATAAATGCTTTAACTGTTGACTGAGGGCCCGACGTTTAATTTTCGTGTACGGTTTCCAATACAGTCTCTTATGAAGTGTCTGACTGTCTGTCGGTTAGGATGGTTCATAATGCTGATTGCAGGGCACGAGGACTAACGATGTGTCGATCACACAACACAACCTTTTCATTTTTCCGCGCGTGCCGAAGTTCTAGGAGCCAGTCAAACATGCCCTTTGAGTGGGAGTTGTCTCCTTTGAACTCTATATAAACCTTTAAAATATATATTTATAAACGAAGTAAAGGTCGCATTATGTGAAATGTCAATGCAGAGAGGAACTCTGTGGTAGGTGGGGGGGCGATAGTCGATAGTTAGGCACTATCGATGGAAAACTATCGATGGTTTGTAATTCCAACTTATATCATAGAAAAATATGATATATCGGATTATTTATTATTTGTCAGTATTTCTTTTTTAAGAAAAAAAAGGCGCAATTAAACAAAAACATTTGTGGAAACTATTCCCTCGAGTTCGTATTGCTTCGTTATTGAGTAATGATTTTTCCTGATGGCACTGAAGACCACGTCGGAACTTTGATGTGTTTTTCACAATTTTCTACCGCACAGCGTACACAGATCGTTCAAATCCTCACTTACTATCCCCCGTAAAGAAAATTTCACACATCTCATTTTACAAAACTACGAATGTCTTGTTATTATGGCTCAATTACAAAAATGAATTTCGTAGATATTGATAAAAAAAACTATCGTTATCACGATCTCCTGGTTTCATTATTCAGGATTTTCTTTTCAATAATTGTACGTCAAGCAATTGCCTGTCTTGTTGGATATACCTTCAAAATTACTAAGCAAAATACGTCCCCTGCTGTAGTCCGCGTGTGCTGCGATCATTCCTCTCCCACTCATCCTGAAAAACCGAGAAATAGTTGAAGTATTTTTTTTTTGAATCAATTGCTGTGTGATTATTTTGAGTTATAAAAGTTACACATGTCTCTTTAACTAGTTGTTTCTCTAAGAGTTTTTGAGTTAAAGCGAGCAAGAAGCCAGATGGCCGGCCACTACTAACTAGAGAGAGAGAGAGAGGTGCTGTAACTGGGCCGTGGTACGTTCTTACGTATTATTCCCGCGGACCGGTCTTGACTAGATTGGAATCTATAATTGATGGGTAGTCTTTTTTTTTTTCTTCTAACGCACGGCCCTGTTTTGTGTAGTCTTCTTGTCGTTCCTTAACCATCTCTTGTACCGTCATCAGGGCTCTTAAATCAGTCCTCTTATCCGCTCCTTATTAATTAGCTCCTTGTCTCAGGCGCCCAAGGTACATATATCAACGGTGTCGTTCTTTTCGTCACTGGTTTAACGCCTTAGGATATTTTACGATTTTATGAACGCATCGCTGCTAACTATACTTCTAAGGAAGAGGCTATAATTTCCAACAGGTACAGGTTGGTTCCATTTGATACGACGACGATGCTTGAAATAATAAAACAGCTGTCACCTTCATTAAACAAATACATAGAGGGAGAGAGGGGGGGGGGAGAGAGAGAAAGAGAGAGAGAGAGAAAGAGAGAGAGAGAGAAAGAGAGAGAGAGGGGTCTATGAACCGAAAATTATTCAATAATTTGTCTAAAAATTTTTAAAGCATATAGCTACTCCTGCCTCGCAATCCTTTAATATGAATTAAAAGAAACTCTAGCCTTGAACATTGACCATTTCACGAGATTGTTCATTGAGTCATTTCATTTATGTATGTATTACATAAACACAATTTATGTCATAATAGGATGGTCACGAGGGGATACTTAGTTACCCTAGCCCTAGTGACGAAGTGAGGGTTGATTAGGCTATGACCTGGACAATTGGGAACTGTAACCGGAGAGAGGCAAACTGGATCACTGGAGGAGACGCTACTAGGTAAAGTTCGTGGGGCCCCAGGTAACGGTTATCCGCAAGAAATCTCTTCCAAGGAGCTGTTAGTTTTAGCGAGACGAAGGCAGAGAGTCCCACTAGGAAGGTGTGGGGTCTAACAAGGCCGGACTAAAACATAGCGAGGTTAGGAAAGAGAGGTGCAGATGTTTTCATAAATGAGAAGGCCAAATCTAGAAACATCAGTGCAGCTGCAAGTACCAGTCCAGAGAGCAGTAGTTAGAGTGAGTTATCGACTAAAACTAGGGGGTATATATAGCCCTAGACTCCCTCTGCAGGGGCCTCTTAACTAGTTTTTTTGCAGCTGCGTCTTTTATTGTTTAACATATTTGCACTGATATGACTTGTGGTTTGGTAATATTATTTTTACATTAATTTACAACATATTATAACCAATTTAGAATAGGGTGACCGATTATAACCAATAGGGTGTAGGGTGATGTATCTTATGTAGTTAGCGGTTGCTACAATTAGTTATAAGTTCTAGACGTTGCTAGACGTAGACGTATGCTTGACTAGTTTTAATTGTTTAAGCAACTAACATAACTGGACTGAAGTTCATGTATACTTTAAATTAAAATACTGATTTATTAAAAGTAGACTATTATCTACGTTAGTTATTGATGATTTGAGTTCTAAATATTAAAGCAGAATGCTCGCCCCGCGGGAGCGGTAGGCGGCATGGACCAAAGCGATGAGAGGTGAGACTAAGGGGCGGGGATGAATGGAGGGTTGGCTGAACCATTGTCTGAGGCACATAATGGCCATCTCCTGTGCCTTGGGCCTGGAACTGGAGTATCCCAGCTTCCTGGTTTATCATCCAGCGGTTTTGCACTGATAGCTCCTCCTCACTGGGTTATGGCTAGGTAGCCAAGATTAAAAAGTTTCCAACACAATTAGAGAACACGCCGCATTCTTCAGTTATGGATTTTAAATTTTATTTTTCTGAAATCTGTATTGAAACCATTACTAACCCGAAGAAAAATTATTACCAGAGGGGGCCCACCCGATGTCGGTAAAGAAATAGAAGCATTTGAGCCATCCCTCCACGAACACTGATCAGTCTATTTATAATTTCTTCAGATTTAATAATATAAAGTAAACTTATTCCTAATATTTACATAACACAAATCATCCTGTGCTAATAAGCTACGCATCTAGTCATTAACTAAAAAAATAACTAACATCATCGCTGTTGGCTATGAATAAAATTGAAGATTAAAAATTAAAATTTAGGAACAATATAAAAGAATAAACCTAACCGCAAATAGAAAAGCATTTCTTCAATATATATATTGAAACTTCTTTATCGTGATGAAAATACAATCTGCATTATTAGGCAATAAGTAATTGTGATAAATCTTCTCATTCATATAGTATTTACAAACAGCCCAGAGACCTCCCTAATCCACATGGTTGTCGGAGGAAGCGGAATCTTGGGAAGTCCATTACGCTCCTCTGTCAGCCGCGTCACCGGATATGAGCCAGTGGAGGCTGACCAAGAGCGTGAGAGCCACAGACGCTCAGGGCATGATTGGAGAAACTGGCTATTGCCAGGACTACCACTGTTACGTTATTACACTGTTATTTATAGCAGGTCACGAGACCACTGCCGTTTCAGTCTCCGAGGAGGATTATAGGGATGAGTGGCGCAGTGCAATGACTGTGCTAGGGGATTAGGGTGGTTGGGTAGGTTACTATTATTATTTTTAGAAATGTATTTGGATTATTTAAAGTACGCTGTTATTGCTATGACTAACCAAGCACTGCGCAAGTTAATATGGGCCCTTCTAACACACTGTAAAAAAGTAATTTAATACATTTATCAAGTTTATTTGGAATTTATTTTGAAAAAGCCTGTGTATATTTTACATGCTTATGCGTAATCTTAAGCTGTATCGAGTACAAAATATTTGGATTATTCCAACTGGTTATTAGTTTATGCTGGCAAATAACTAAAGAGCCTAAGACATACAGACGGAATAGAATGTGGCGTACCTGTTTGAAGGTAAGACCTTTGGCTTGATGCTTCGAACAATATGAGATACATCATACCTACATACATAGAGATGTGCGAGGGTGTGTGTGTGCGTGAGTGAGAGGCATAAGCGAACGTGCTTGCCCCTGGTCCACCAAAGCCTGCTTGATATTCCAATCCAACCATCCGGCTCTAATCAAAGTCGATTTATCTGTCGAGTCGTTAGCACACAAGTATCCATCGTGACTCTGAGAACTTCTAAATAAATAACAAGCTCTCCAACGAGGCATAACACCTTCACACTCTCCCGAGAATATCAATGTATCATACGATGAGTTACTGGCGTCTTTCCTTTGTTTTTCTTCTTTACGATCCGCTCGTGAACGATCCTCAAAGTTAATATAGAATTAAGTAATTTAAAATAATTGCCATTTATTTATGTACGTATATGTTTCACGACTTATTTTTTTTTTGCGATTGAATGATTTGAATTGATTGAAGTAACTATAAATAATGTGTAAAGGTTATTACGTTGGTCGTTTGCTTGCGTTCAACGACTATTCAATGCTACTTGGATCAGCATTTTTATATATAAATTACATCCGGTGACGCGGCTGACTGAGGATCGTGGGGGACTTCTCAAGACTCCCTCTTTCGCGTGCGAGGGAGGTGACAACCTGTTTGTAAATACTGTATGAATGAGCGAGTGAATGCAGCATTGTAAATATGGTATGAATGCGATCATTTGTTACAATTACTTATTGCCCCATGGCGGTGAGATTGAAATTTTATCACAATAAACTTGTAATGTACGGCCGCTAGGTCTCAAGCAGAGTGCAAGGTTTACCGGTTGTTGGCTAGTATCCAGTGACAAGGCTGAAGGAGGAGCGTGGGGGACTTCCCAAGACTCCGCTTTCTCTTTGCGGTGGATTTGGGGGGTCTCTGGGCTGTCTGTAAATATTGTATGAATGAGCGAGTGAATGATGAACTGTAAATATTGTATGAATGAGCGAGTGAATGATGAACTGTAAATATTGTATGAATGAGAGCATATATCTTAATTACTTATTGCCTTATAAAAGGCAGATTGTAATTATTGCAAAAAAAAAAAAATAAATAAATAAACTTGTATTACTCTGTTTATTTATTTATTTTCCATTCTTCCCAGCAACCTTCCACGATCATTTATTCCCCCCCCCCTGTAATAATTCCCATGTTTTCGGGGTTTTTTGGTGTTTTTTTTCATCGCCAATTATGTTATCCATCGATTAATTGACCACTTATCATCCACTTCCTGCTCAAACGACTTTATAAACATCTTAATTTAGACAAAATATGTAAATCGATTTGTAATTCAAAAGAAAATGTTAACACTTTACTCGGCATTCTCTAAACTTTTATGTAAGTAATGCCAACAGTACTGTTGAAGCATGATTATGGAAATGATCCTTTACGTGCCTCATCATCACCACACAAATATGGCACGAACATTGATTTGCAATTTGCAATTTTGTTTTTTCTGCATCAGTGACCAAAATTATGCGTTTTTTTTTTCAACGCCCACTGACAACAATCCTTTGAATAATGCAAATACGGTCGTCTGCCTGTCAGCGCTTGACGAGGTTTTCGGCGATGATTCCTCCGACACAATGCTGCAGACCTCATCGAGCGCTCACTTTATTATTCAGAGGTTGAATAATTTATAAGAGGCAACTACAACAACAAGCGCAAAAACAAAGAAGAAATAGTAGAGATTAATTCAGAAGAAGTTAATTTATCCTTTCTCTCACTTATTAAAAAGGGTCATTAATATTCATCAGCGTTAGGCTAAACCTTTCTGGCCTGATTAACATCTGAATTAAATAATAGCACACTGCTGAGCATATACACGTGTATCAGCGATACAGATCGTTAGTCCTATTTATGCTAAGTGCTCTTCACATTTCATGAAATAAACCTTCTGGGTTCAATTCCCTTGACGGGCGGTGAATTTAATTTCATTGACATCTACAGAAGGCTAACATACTTGGCGCTTTTGTGTGTTTGGTGGAAGTCAAAGAAATATCATCTGTACTGGAGAAAAAAACACAAACATTGAAACAGATGTAAGATCGACGAAACTCTCAAAAACAATAAACTGCTTGTAACTGCACACTAATGAATACTGCCAATTTTAAGTGGCTAATTAAGTCATTAACAGAACTTATTCATAGTAATATATTCAAAATATCAGAATGTCTATTCATCAATATAATGTATATATAATAGGGGGACCGGAAAGTAACGTCGTTTTTTTTTACATTAAAGTTAAAAAATAAAATTTTAGCTTTTGTTTTAATCAATGATGTAATCACCCTCGTTATCAGCAACCTTTTGCCATCTAGTGTGCAAATTTTCTAATGCCTCATCGCTCAAATCAATTAGTTTTTGTCAAATTTTTAGCGATCGGATTTAATGGAAATCCGATGGCGCAATATCGGGCGAATAAGGTGGGTGAGGCTGGAGATGAAAAATGGGTCTTCTATGATAATCCAAAAATCTCTCTCCGCATTTATTGGCATGAAGTACAGCTAAGCCAGGTTTACACCCCAAAAAGGCGCTTTTGTGTGTTTGGTGGAGTATTCGCGGGGTCGTTCATCGCTGATACCTGGACAAACTTGGATCGAGTAAATCAATCTTTAATTGAAAATTGCCCAGCGAAGGTGTTATTCTGCAACACGATAATGCAAGACCACACTGCGCATATTTCTTCCACAAGAACCCTGGAAAAAATTAATGAATTGGGGTAGGAGGTATTGCCTCAACCACCATACTCGTCCGATATCGGATGTCCATTTATTCCGATCGCTACATTTTCTACGTGGCAAAAAAAAAGCTGAAAATTTGGATGATCTCCAAAATGCTATCTCCAGATATTTTGCTCAAAAACCAATTAATTTTTATTGATCAGGCATTGAAAATTTGCGCACTAGATGGCAAAAGGTTGCTGATAACGAGGGTGATTACATCATTGATCAAAACAAAAACTTGTTAAAAATGTATCTGTTTGAATTTAATGTAAAAAAAATGACATTTCTTTCCGGTCCCCCTAATATTATAAAAAAAAAAAATCTATAATCCAGTAACTAATTGATCCTTGGTTCAATTTGTCTTATGGCTTAATGTTTTATTTATTTTATGCCTTTAGTAATAAAAAGCCTCTTGGTATTCTAGCTACGCTGAAGCAATAGCTACATAATGAGCTGAGTGTGTAAATGCGAATGAATTAAGAAAAAGAGCCAGAGGGTCGTTTCTTTCAGTTGTCACTTTTTCTGTGAATGGCGCTCCTGTGAGTGGGGAAGAACTGCGAGTAAGGAGGCAGCCCTGATTGACCGATCGACTCCTGCTTTATTATCCTGCAGGATACAGGACACCTACCCCATCCTCCCATCTGTTCCTGAATCCCTGAGCAGTCGCTGTATTGTCCTGTCCTCTGAGGAAATATATATATCTCCATCACATTCTTTTATCTGTACCAGCACTTATTCACTCCTTGTCACCTGTTTCCGACGCTAGTTATTACTCTCCATATATCACTATTGCGTATATACAACCAATACGCTATGATCGGTATTATTAGTTATACAAATATTTTATGCCCATTTTATTTCTATTAGTCTTGTTACTGAATTTAAACTTAATCATAATCAGTACATTTCATTCGAAATGTCAGATAGATTGAAACATTTTTACAACCCTACAGACAGGTGATAACCCTGTACCCTTTTAAAGGGAAGTCTAACTTTTAAACTATATTTTGTTGGGAAAGTTAACTTTCGCCTCCGTCGGTGGGTGAGCAACTGACAAACCCAGTGTTCAACACTATGACCCCACCACCATTCCCGCATCGATGGAAACAGACTCAGAGAAAAATGTGTTTAAGATTTTCTTTGTTAGAGGTAATTTAATTTAAAGTCTATGGGTCATAAAGTCAGCTCTATCACTTTTCAACATGTTTAGACTATGGATGTGTAATGTACATTATACTATTGTAACAAACACAAATCGCAATTAATCATTAAATTATTAAAAATTGTATAAAATGTAGCCAAGCTACAGGACATATAATGACCTACTGTAAATAGATTCATTTATCTAGTCTATTTCCATAATTCTTAATAACAAGGCTTAGGTTCCCATGTTTTCGAGAGGCTTTAATAATATAGAATAATATGAAGAATGTGAATGTGAGTAGCGAAATTAAAGTATGGATGTCATGTTGTATGGTTCGGCTAGGAATAAGTGAAATATTGTCTTCCTTCGTGGGTAAAGATCCCATAAGCCCTGGGGCCTGGGGTAGAGGGCGAGACTGGGGCCCAGACCCCCCCCCTCGAAAGAGAGGCTGTGTAGATTTTTATCTGCCAACATAAATCCATTCCGAGCCCGCTGACACAGTGAGGGATCGCCTCATTAGCAAGGAATCGGACCCACCTGTCTGTAGGTAAAGCCTGTATCTTATCCTACCATCTCTCTGTTAATTGTTAATTCTACATCTCATTATATTGCTCCATTTATTTATTTTTGGTTCGGTTAACTGACAAGGGGCAACGTCTCTCAGGTGTAATTGTTGTTTCGAGCCAAGTTGTGAAAACAATTTTAGTCACTATTAAAAAAAAAAAAAACCAAAAAATACCTACTTGGATTGTAGACAAATCATTATTTTTTTAACATCGACAAATTAATTAATGATACTTGGATGTATAATATGAGAAGATGGCTGTAATTGTCATGACTTCCCGATATAAAATGTGACCTCTCTGTATGCACCCAATTAATCTTAACTAAACATAAATAATATAAAACTGGATAGGCATCTCCATTTTCGTAATAAAATAGAAAAAGTACGACACAGGTCTTACTAGCTATCGCACTTGCTAACTTCACCCAACTCGACTCAAACCGATGATCTATAAATGTGTCCTCCGGCCAGCTCTGCTGTACGGTGTCCCCCACTTGACTGACAATACAGCTAAAAGTCTCAAACTATTTCAGAATGGGATTATGTGAAAATTGGTCCGACATACCTCTTTCGAGAGGCTAAAGAACGCCGACCTGCACCCGTTGCTTGGTGTGCCGTCGGTGGGTGAGTTCATCCGCCGGAGACATTTTTTTGACTCGTTGCAGCACCTGACAAACCCAGTGTTTAACACTATAACCCCACCAGCCCTCCCGCATCGATGGCAACAGACTGTCGAGGAAAATTAGGTTAAGAATTAGTATGTAAGTTAGTTTTAAGGTTGATCAAAAAGGTGAGCCCCATAACCTTTATTAGTCAGTTTAGTCCAGTCACGTATAATGTATATCATTATACTTGTTTATTCATTATATAACTTTTATAAATTAACAAAACCTGTATATAATGTAGCGACGCTACAGGAAATACAAAAATAATTTGTAAATAGATTCGCATGAGGATCTATAATTGTATGTAATTATCTGCGAATTTAAAGGGGGGGGGGAAGGGTTATTTACAACCCGACGTTTAGTTAATTTCTAATTTAAACTCATCGTAATGGTGCAAAAGGTTGTTATAGAGAATAACTACTGGTTAGCTAATATTGTTGAGAATATTTAGAATGCATTAAATTTTGAATTTTTTTTCATATGGCTGTCTGACAGTTCAGGTAATGTGACAGGTAACGGTGCCCTGTTTGATTGATATGAATATGGTTTCACATGGAAGGTCCTTATTGTTCCATTATGATGTGTAATACATCGACATCACTTCTGAGCCAGTGTGCCTGGAATTATTCTCCATGAAAAAAACCCAAAAAACTTTGTGAAATATAAACCGTAAATTGTGCGATATTTCACGCTCTGTTTTTTCTTATTCCGCCTACTTATAAAATTATCAGGAGAAGCATTTTCGGTTTTTACCCCTCCGCTCGTAAATTATCAACAGTGTTATCTCTCGCCTGGTGACTTGCAACTATTAATGGCCTGTCAAACTACGGCCAAGTCTCGCTAATTGAGGAAAGTTCTTGCCACTTCTAGAACGACTGTAGGAACGAGTATGATAAAAACAAGAAACCCTTTTTTTTATTATTAATAATTTAATCAGTTAATTTGTATTATACAGTAGTACAGCTTTTTCAATAATTAACAGGTTGTTATAATAATGACCATGTAGCGACCGCTAACTAAATAAGATAAATTACCCTATACCCTATTGTATATATATTGTAAATTAGTTATAATATGTTGTAAATTAATTTAAACAAATGTACATAATATTACCAAACCATAAGTCATAGTAAATATTTTAAACAATAAAAGACGCAGCTGCAAAAAACTAGTTTAGAGGCCCCTGCAGAGGGCGTCAGGTAGCCCCTCGGGCTGGGTCCTGGTCTAGAACATTGAAGCTTCATCCAGGCCTGCAATACGGTTGGTCAGAATAAAACCTCACTCAATTGGCTGCTTGGGGCTATATATACCCCCTAGTTTTAGTCGATAATTCATTCCAACTACGGCTCTCTGGACTGGTACTTGCAGCTGCACTGATGTTTCTAGATTTGGCCTTCTCATTTATGAAAACCTCTGCATCTCTCTCTCCTCACCTCGTTGTGTTTTATTCCGGCCTTATCAGACCCCACACCTCCTTAGCGGGACTCTCTGCCTTCGTCTCGCTAAAACTAGCCGCTCCTTGGGAGAGACCTCTCCCTCGTGGACAACGGTTGCCGTGGCCCTACGAACTTTACGTAGCAGCATCTCCCGCGGCAATCCAGTCTGCCTATCTCCGGTCCACACTCTCCTTTGGGATCCGGACGGTTTTCGCCTACCCTCAGATTCCGAGTGTGAATTCGTGGTCATTCCCAGACCACACGAACTACCTACAATACCTACCCTATACCTCTTCTCCTGAACATAGTGCACTGTCGGGGCACATACCTATCAGATATGGAGTCAGATAGTACAGTAGTAAGACCCGTCATGAAGCAATTGTCCAGGTCATAGCCTAATCAACCCTCTCTTCCTCACTAGGGCTAGGTTAACTAGGCACCCCTTGGTGACGACCCGACAGAGCAAGTTTGGATCACTTTAAAGCAACAGTCTGGGCTGGGGATCCTGTCATCAGAAGTAGTTCTGTTTCTAATTAACAAAGCCGTGATTCGAACTCAAATATTTTACATTTTCCTGCTGACTAAGGTCTATTTGAGAAGCTATCTTTCATTATTATACTCGTTATTTAGATGGTCAAGCCTCATTAGTTGGGCTAATATAATTATAGAAAGAGCTGGCGGTTTGATGGAGTACCTATTTAGTAGTTGTGCTCTCCTCTAAGTACTTAGGTCCGACCCGATTTCTTCCGAGAGGTCGTGAGTCCGTGCGCGACCCCCCCGGTCGTGAAGATAGCAGCGTGGTCACGACTCACTATATATATTTTCATCTCCTTGTCTCCTTTAATAACTCTCACAAAGCCTCGAAAGGGTTCGACTCGAGAAAGCGAAGTTACACAGTTCATATATTGAAGGATGTGTGTTCATATTCTGATTTATGTATTCGTTATTTATGATTGCAGGGTAGGAGATAAGAAATTGTATTTAGTGGTTACTCGCTGAAGTCAAAGAAATATTTGTATATAAAGAAAATTATCTGTACTGGAAAAAACATAAATAGAGGCCCCAAATTATGAAAATGAAGTGTATCATATCAGATGTACTGCCTTGCTTGTCTCAAATATATTTCATTATTATAAATAATATCATTTACAATACACCCCCCCCCCACACACACACACCAATATTGCTGACAAGGACATACAGACGGACATAGATGTACGTATTATAGCCCTCTCGACAGCGGCTCTAACTCGCCGTCAAATCTCTGGCACTCTCTCTTTCCTTTCCTTTGGTCTTTATCCCCTCCTTCATCTTCGTCGCTGTATTCTTCCACGGATTGTACTTGTTGTTTTTTTTAACTTATCCTGTCAGTAATAACTGAGAGCTCGTTGGACTTAATAACTGCCTTCCGTTTTAGGAACAATTGAATGAGGCATACTTCATGCGAAAATTCAATCCCTACTTGTTGTTGTACTAAAATCTCTTCTGCTTTAGAAATCTACATTTTGGCGTTAGACCTCTTAGATCAGCCCGAGACTGACGAATTGGTATAAATAATAATCATTGTTAGCTAAAAAAATATACTGGCAGGATTGGGACTCGAACCAACAACACCTGCAATATCTAGTCGGTCTAGCAGCTAAGCTAGGCATATTACCTGTATCAGGTATATGTACCACCTCATGGATCAGGTATATGTACCTCATGTATCAGGGATATGTACCTCATGTATCAGGTATATGTAGCTCATGTATCAGGTATATGTACCTCATGCATCAGGTATATGTAGCTCATGTATCCGGTATATGTACCTCATGTATCAGGTATACGTACCTTATGTATCAGGTATATGTACCTCATGTATCAGGTATGTGTACCTCATGGATCAGGTATATGTACCTCATGTATCAGGTATATGTACCTCATGTATCAGGGATGTGTACCTCATGGATCAGGTATATGTACCTCATGTATCAGGGATATGTACCTCATGTATCTGGGATATGTACCTCATGTATCAGGTATATGTACCTCATGTATCAGGGATATGTACCTCATGTATCAGATGTACAGAGGGTAGCTCAGTTGGTTGATCCTCCGACTGGACATTGGGGTCACCCTAGGTTCGAGGGCCGATCCTGCCATTCACAAGGTGGGTTCGAACTTGAAGTTATCATATCCTACTTGGACATCATTTGAATAATTTGACAAATATTAATAGTGATAATTTAAAATAAAATGTGAAAGTATGGCAAAAGTTTTGTTATCGAAACCATCTAGCGTGGGCAGATCTATAAAGAGATAACACGATGAAATAAAAATGAAAACTCTCAACAAAGTCCCCTACTCTCCTACCACAAACTCTTAACTTGGTATCGAAGCAAAGTTCGCCTCTAAGAGGAACGTCCCAGCTGTGTCGTCTAAATATTTAGAGATATTTTACTTGAATGATTGAGTACTTATAAAACTTCTTCAGATCTACTCTAATTAAAACTTATAGCAACTTTGTAGGAAACTTTTTCTACTTCTAACCAAGCCATAAACTTATCTTTTCTTACAGTTTCAAATTGTTAACTAGATTGTAAACAACTTCCTATTCAGTAAATAGGATAATTTGTAAATAGTTCTTATGGAATCAAAAATAAAATGTATTTTAACAAGATGCTTAGAAGGAAGGAGCTGGGTTGGAATAATTTTATTTCAGCCCGCCCTTCCTGCCCATTGACCCAGAGGACAAGAGCTAACTAGCAATGAAGGATGACCCAGTGGCTCCAGGATTGCCGTTAAGCCTCCTCCAGGACCTTTCAGAGAAGACGAATGGTCCCGCATCAGGTCGTGGATATTAATGCCTTCCTATTCACTGGATATAATGCTCCTCGATGGCTGACACCTTCTCTATCTTCTCAATAGCTGAGGGCAGTAAGTCTTCTCTTCGCCCTGTGAGATCTTCAAGGCTCTTAAGGGAGCCAGGGCCTTATAAAGGGCCAATAAGTGGCCCTGTTAAGGCCTCGGTAATCGGCTTTCATTTGCATATCTTCTGAAGGTAGCACCAGCCTTTGAGTCTCTCTTAAATTAAATAGCTACCTACAAAGGCTTTCATCTAGAACGGCTTCATTTAAATTCTTAATTCGTAGACAATTTCATCTAGTACCATCCTAATTGATGTTTAATGCTTCATTGTATAATCGGAGAAGTTTACAAAAAAGAAATGTTATAGGTTTTCTGCAGTGCACTCGAGAAAGTGCTTATCCATTTATCATAAGACCCAAAAATAATTTTTAAAAAATAAAAGAATCTAAATTTAATTTTTAATTATTAATAATCACTAGCCATCATTGACTCGCTCATTCATACAGTATTTACAAACAGCCCAGAGACCTCCAAAATCCACATTTTTGTCAACTCCCTCGCATACGAAAGAGGAAGGGTAGTCTTGGGAAGTCCCCACCGGATACGAGCCAATGGAGGCTGACCAAGACCGCGGGAGCCACATATGCTCAGGACATGATTGGAGAAACTGGTCACTGCCAGGACTCCCACTGTCACGTATTTATAGCAGGTCACGGGGCCACTGCCGTTTCAGTCTCCGAGGAGGATTATAGGGATGATTGGTGCAGTGCCCTGCTACGGGATTAGGGTGGTTGGATAGGTTACTACGGAATTTCATAAACTTGGAATCATAAACTCATACAATCATAAGTTTTCAAGTTTCAACAATTTTTGTTTTTACATTCTTATAGGTTTGTAAATGTATACGATATCCATTATTTTCACTTGAATTAAAAATTAAAAACTGAAATCAAGAGATTTCTAAGTGAAAGTGATCTAATTAATGCAATGGAAGGAATGTACGCTGATTGCATGGGAGTGCTGACCCGATTATGCAGGGCAGGTCACAGAAGTCAAGGGCAGCTGGCAACGAACAGGTCGACAAGTGCTCAAACATTTGCATAAACAGTTAGAAAGATTGCTCGTTCAAGATCAGTTCTAACCAGTGTCGTGGATGACTCGATGGAACGAGGTATCTCCCCATGGTGAGACGAAGGTGACAATTCTGAAGAGTATTAGCAACGGGATGAGTTCGATTCCCACCATAATTCGCCACAAACAAATCATTGTCGAGAAATTATCAAGGCATTATGGTTACTTGATAGTAATGCGATTGACAAACGATTCTCACGTTCGGTCCCTGAACATAATTTAAACACTTATCCTAACTAAACACATTACTGACCCTTAAAGTGCCATACATCATAATGTTGGCTGGAAGGTGAAACCTGTTTTGATAAACAGGGCACCATCAATCGTCCATCGCCAGATAGTGGAGGATGGATGTGCTCGGGGCACTATCAGTCTTGCTAACTAATGATGTGTCGGGTAACGAACCACAGCCAATCACCATATGTGCAGGGCTAACGATAAATCTATCAACGGTATAGGATAAACACAACAATTTAACAATCACTATAACCGTATATCGATATCGAAACTATCGAAATTGTTAATTAATTCATTAATAAATGACCTTTAGTCATTATCTTGCTCAATCAAGTTTTATCTTCATTGGCTAAAGCCCCTAAGAAATATTACTGTTTATCAATGATGATATCGATGTTTTCGTGTTATCGGGTGTAAAATGTTTACATCGCTTGTTTAATTTACTCTGTCTTGGTCAGACGAGGTACCTGAGCCTTCGTATAAGATCATTTAATGATCGTAGGCATGCGCAAGTACCTAAAGGATCGTCATGGCGAACATTCCACTTTATATTTCTCCCATACTGTTCGGTATGTTGAACATTAAGTCAATGGCAGCTTATGTCGTCGGTTAAGACAAAGCATTGCCAATCGGTATGATTGCTTTTTATGCTAAATTATTTTCTTTTAGGAATTTTCGAACTTCAGGAAAAAATTATCAAAATAACAGTTCTTAAACAGCAACGAATTTTTTTTTATCGCTCGCGGATTCTTGGATTTCCCTACAATGTTTCCCTGATGCATTGCTACAATCCATTACTGTTAATCTATCAATGCTTTTCTTGTAGCTCTTAGCTGAATGTTTAAGCTTGATGCTAGTGTTAGCGTCCTGGGCCCCATCCTCTATAACCTATACACCGCTGATGTCCCCTCTACCACTAATGCCTTCTAGGAAACATTTGCAGATGACACTGCAGTCCTGTCAACCCATCCAGACCCTGATGTAGCATCCCAAAACCTTCAAAAACACCTTGACGAGATCGAGTATTGGTGCAACCACTTTACCCTCTGCCGCAAGTCCTGTCCGCTAGTCTTTTTATATTCGATTCCTCTCCCTGTATCCGAGACAGTACGGTACTTAGACTTCCATCTCTACAAAAGACTGACCTGGAACCCACACACGAGGCTAAAAAGACAAGAACTAAACAGACGCT
The DNA here is from genome assembly GCA_930367205.1 of Acanthosoma haemorrhoidale. Lineage (NCBI taxonomy): Eukaryota > Metazoa > Arthropoda > Insecta > Hemiptera > Acanthosomatidae > Acanthosoma > Acanthosoma haemorrhoidale. The sequence continues at coordinate 2,923,719 of OV884013.1, forward strand.
TTGGACAACTGTACAGACTACTTCGAACGACATCCCATCTCTCAATAGAAAATAAAATACTAATCTACAAAGTTATACTTAAGCCAATCTGGACATACGGAATAGAGCTATGGGGGACAGCACAAAAGTCAATATCAACTGCATCCAATCCTTTCAATCAAAAGTCCAGAGAACAATAGTAAATTCCCCTTATTACGTCTGCAACAAAACCCTTCATAACGATCTTAATATTCTTGAACTCATCCCATCCAAGTTCATAAAATTTCATAGTAACCTATCCAACCACCTTAAGTCATTGCGCTGCACAACTCATCCCTATAATCCTCCTCGGAAACTAAAACGGCAGTGGCTCCGTGACCTGCTATAAATACGTAACAGTTGGAGTCCTGGCAATGAATAGTTTTTCCAATCATGTCCTGAGCGTATGTGGCTCTCGCGCTCTTGGTCAGCCTCCGCTGGCTCTTATCCAGTGACGCGACTGACGTAGGAGCGCGGGGGACTTCCCAAGACACCGCTTTCTCCTTCATACGTGAGAGAGGTGACCACCATGTGGATTTGGGAGGTCTCTGGGCTGTTTGTAAATACTGTATGAATGAAAACAATTATCACAATTACTTATTGCCCAATGAGGCAGATTGTAATTTCATCATAATAAAGTTGTTGTATCTGGAAAAAAAAAGATGCTAATGTCTACAAATCTGATCAACGAGGGCGGGATAAACGAAGTTTTACTGTACTTGCAAGTCTTTATGGTTAGTCCATTTGGTTGAAAGATGTCTCCTGATGAGGATGGGAATAAAAGGATTCGCTCAGCCTCGTGAGGGACGTGAGTAGCTATCGGCTTAGAATCCACGACATATTTGTTCCTAAGAAATCTTCTGAGAAATATCATGCCATGGACATGGTATAATTAATGTGCTCGGAATGACCGTGCCAGCCGACATAAACCGCAGATATACAGTGCGGTACCACCTCCTGTACCCGAAGGTACTTGCATAAATACGGACCATCCTCCTTATACATAAGACCGGTACAGTACCTCCGTACCCCTTGCTTGGATATCTCACTCGGGATCTGGGTAGCCGGCGGGTACAGGGCGAGATGTCGAGATAGCGACACAATGGGGCTCGTGTGCCCGCGTGTTGGTGTCCCTTTGTGTCTCCCTCTCTCCTTGCCATCGACCACTTCTACGCTACCAAATGCTCCTCCAGTCCTTTATACCCATTGCATTCCTCCACTTTCATCTCTACGGTAAACGGTTCTTTATGGCGAGGGGAGGGCTTTTCAAATTCTCGTTCGGATGTGGACAACGGCATTCTCTCAGCCGGTCGCGGGCCCTGAAGTGAACAGCTTTTCAACCCGGGATAGTCTCATTTCGCACGCCATGAAGAAATATGGGGTATGAGAGACCCGAGCCACAATGAGGACATTAATTACGTATTAAATTCCTTTCTTTTTGAATTGAGAACAGTAAAAAACTATATGATATGAAATTTCAAAGGTATACTTATCATCACCACTTGATTACTCATTATGTTTTTTTGAGATCTATTTAACTCTTACAGTGGTACTCCAAAAAAAACAAAACATGACAGCCAAATTAAATAATAATTTAACAGGTTTTATTTAACAGTAAACGATTTACTTAAAAAATTATTTGAAGTGATAATAGGTATCTCTAGCTTAGAGCACTTTTTGAAAAGGGGTTTCTCCAGGTAGGTTGTATTCCATGAAAATGTTGAATTGATATTAGAAGTTTTGAATAGTGACTAAAAGCTGAAATATTGTCAATTATAAAAAACATTTCTGTGAAGACACAAACCTGTCGGTGAGAAATCTTGGTCAGCTCTTGGTGCAGCGAAGACAAGATAAGATTTATCTGCGAGAGAGAGAGCATCGACAAGTGCTGAGTCTGTAGCATGTGTTAGCTTTTCTGGGAAGAGTATATCTTACAGAATGTCAGCACGAAGGGAGAACTGTTAACAGACAACTTATAATCGATTTGAACTGTTTTTGTTGAAATTTCAATAAGCTGTGTATGGCTTTCAAATTGTTTATAAGCATTAAAGAAACTATTTGGTATTATCAAGCGAGAGAGAGAGAGTCAGGGCTAGATTCACACAGCCCAAAATGGAACATTAAATAAATTACATACCATTTATATCTGTCAGAAGAGCGCTGCAGATAAGCGCTAAACACATGTCTCTATCGCGGAGTAATATGCACCATGCAAAATGCAAAACGCTGCATAAATTGTAATATATGCAGGAGGCAGCAGCCACCATACGGCCGGCGGATCCATGCAAGGATATTAAATTCTCAACAGCCGATGTAATACAAAGTCTGCCAGGCGGTGAAATTGGAGCTGTCGCTCGCTTATAAAGTTACATATCAAATATGTTTTATCTCTAGTAAATAGGACAATATTTTCACATGACATAACTAAATAAATAACTTATAGAACATGTAATCGCTCAATTGGAAAACGCCTCCGAATCTGATCGAACACAGTCTAGTGATTCAAATCTAAAGCTGGCGGTTGACTAGCTCCGATCACATTACGCCGAACGTGCGAACATTACCAGCCTATGGCGTAACATTCCCAGGTTACCTAACGTTTTACGTAGCTACTTGGTACAGAGGGTTTACTGTCAATGAACGTTAAGATTTACTTTGTATCCTTTAAAGCGTTAAATTCACATGGTATTAAATAGTACATGGAGATATCTGCAAATACTACAACAACAACTTGAGTAAGACAAAACTTGAGTGAGTAAATACAAACAATTAGTCAAGTAGTTAAATTTCATTTCATAAAGTTAAAATTTTTTAGTAATATAATACATTTATTGATCCTGTCTGGAAAACCAAAATTATGGCTCACTGTTGAAATAGTGTAGGGGGGGGGTAGGGATGAAACAACAGAATATTTTTATCTAATTAATACAAAAATTAACAATATAATAACGTTGGAATTAACTAACTCAATAATTATTGAGTTTGCACCAGTAGATAGCGTTGTTGGTTTCTTTTGAGATTTTGTTGTCGATACCTTTAGGTGGCTATAGAAAGAAATTCCGTGTAATTTTGTTTACAACTGTCCGTTTTAACATGGAATACAAAAAATAAGCATTTTCAACAGATTTTATTTTCAAGGCAAGAAAGCGGCTGAGGCTTACAAAGAGATATGTGAAGTTTATGGCGTTGATTGTTTAACAGAACGCATAACAAATTTCGTTTTGGAGATTTTTCACTGAAAGATGACCAACGTTCTGGTCGACCTTTTGAAGTTGATGATGACAAAATGAAAGCCGTAATCGAATCGTTATATAACTGTGCGAGAGATTGCAAAACAGTTCAATGTATCACACAGAACAATTGAAAATCATATAAGACGTCTTGGACTTGTTAAGAAGCTCGATATTTGGGTTCTGCCAAGACAATGCGAGGCCTCACACATCTTTAGCAACACGTACGAAACTATTGGAGCTGGGTCGAGAAGTGATATCATCGGATTATCATTTATTTCGAAGTTTACAAAACTTTTTAAATGGTAAAAAGTTCAGTAATAACAATGACCTCAAATCGCACTTGGTCGAGTTTTTTTCCGATAAGGACCAGAAGTTCTATGAGCGCGCGATCATGAAGTTAGCAGAAAGATGGCAAAAGGTCATCGAACAGAATGATATTTGACTGATTAAAGTTCATTTTTTTTATATGAAAAAATTTATTTCACACTAAAAAACCGAAAATATTTTCTTGCCAAGCTATTATAATGAGTATTATATTTACCCAATTGTACACATTTGGTACGAAAGTCATTGATATAATTAAATATTGTCTATTGGCTCCTAAGCTGAATTGCTGTTTTAAAAAAAAAAAAAATCCACAATTGAATTGAGGATGTGTACTGACAGCTTTTGGTGGCAGTCACAAACACCTCGGCGTTGTCGATATAATCTCTCGAAGGATCCGGTCCACATTAATCCGGGCATGATATCAGGCAGCTGTAGGTTTATTCAACTGTGGGCACTCTCTAATCTGGGTAGAGATTTAGTGAGCTGGGACAGTCCGATAGATCATTATTAATCATCGCACTGCGAGCTTAGCCTTCGAGGTTCTGTGTGACTCAATGACTGAGCGGAGGATTTAGGCTGATGTATGATGGACTCTGCTTCCCGGGGGAATAAACCAAATAATAGAACGGGATAACTGACAGACCGCCATTTCAATCTCGGGCACCCTAAAGGGAAATAAACGCTTAATTCATACATACATTACGAACGTTCATAGCCTGTATAATGCATGATAATGTAAATGCATGAATTAATAGCCGTGCATGAAGGCCTGTTGTCAGCTGACAGTAAACATTCCCCGTTGACGATTTAGCTCTGTGTTTGTAATTACACAAAGCAGAAATGCATTTAAACCTATTTGACCCAAAATGTCTTTTAGAAAATAGCTGGAGTTGACTGAAAATATACACCTTACATTTGTTCACAGATAACGGGTGTCCCAGAATTAACGCAAGATTTGATTTAAATAGAAAACACAGTTTTTAGTATTTTTGTTGTTATTTTTTTATTGACTTATAATTAAATAGGATATGGTTATTTATGGAATAACACATCGGGCAAATGACCACCATTTGGCATAAATGTGGTTGATGCAGATTTGAATTTCCTCTTTTAACGCACGGGTGGATGTGGGCTTGTTGACATACACTTTGACTTCAAATAACCCCATAAGAAGAAATATAAAGGTGTTAAATCACACGACCTAGGGGGCCAATTCTGATCACCGAAACGAGAGAGTACACGACCTGGAAATGTCTCATGCAGTATTTGAATTGTTTCGTGGGCTCTATGGCATGTGGCACCATCTTGTTGAAACCACATATTGGCCACATCAATATCATCCAATTTCGGCTCAAAGGACTGTGTTACGGATTTTCAACAACACTCTCACGCATTGCTTCGATATTGACATTTGAACGGCTTGTTTTTGGACGACCAGCGTGTTTAGTGTCTCCAACTGATCCAGTCTCCATAAATTTTTCAATTAATCTCTTCACAGTTGATGAAGTCAAAACACTATTCCGATCGTATTTTGTGTGAAATTTTCGAACTGCTGCCGCCACACTTTCATTATTTTTGAGATAATGTTTAACGTGAGCCCCATCACCTTTATTAGTCAGTTCAGTCCTGTCCAGTCACGTGTAATGTGTATCATTATACTTGTTTATTCCATTATATAATTTTTATAAAATAACAAAATATGTAAATAGAATCGCCTGAGGATCTATAAATTGGTATAATTATTTGTAATTGATTTTGTTTCTGGATTTACGTCAACGATGACAAAATAGAATCAGATAGGAAATATGAATGTTGCCTATTGACAATTGTAGCAAACAAATTGGTAATTAAAAGCCAACAACAATACCAATCGTGTAATTGACCTGTAAGTTATTTTGTTCACTGAGCGTGATATTGGCCACTTTTTTCCTCGCTCTCCTGTATCCACCATAGACCCTGTGATCGTGCTGCAAGCCGACTAAAAGTCTCTGAGGTCGCCCTCCACGACCAGCGGCGGGTAGGGGCATACTTGGTGCGGTCACGACAGAGTCCACCAGCCTCCTTAACCAAACACAAAACCTGTTCTGCTTGAACCTGCTTAGCATAGCCACTGGGACCGTTCACGGCTGGCATAATCGGCGACTACCTACCGTCTGTTTAAATATATATACATACATGTATATATGCAGTGCATGTTAGCTGAGTATTTACATATACATAAACTTATAAATACGCTTATTTATGTTTGAACCCCGTTTGAATTCGTTGAACGAACGAGACCCGCAAAACTATCATGAGATTCTATGAAGATATTTTTGTTTAAGAAAAATCTAAAAGTGGCTGATTCAAAGATATTTTGAACGTTTAGATTTTATTTATTCTACAGATATTTTAGGAGACGATGGCCAGAGCCGTATCTGTCGGACCGGTATTCAAAAGTGTTCCTATAATCGCTTTTCCCAAATAAGCCTTGAGGATTAATTCCCAGGGTCTACGAGACAAGCGCCGGCCTATTAAGGGATTTGGACCACCTCCAAAAGCAGGTATTGGGAGACCCGCCCTCATCATTTATTCTCTACAAGATTCTGGTAGACACCAAAGTGCCATTTCTTATTCATTTCATTTTTTTTTTTTTAATTTATTTAGGTAGAGTCATAAGTAACTTCCGTTTTTTTTATGAGACATTTATTTTGCTCTCATTAAATAACAAAATTATATTAATTTTGACGAGTGCAGGACGCTTTTCATGGAGTTTCTCTTGCACTCTTTCCAACTGCTGAACGTATCTATCCGCAGTAATCGTTAAATTTGACTTCAACAACTCGTGGTGAATTATTCATTGTACACACGATAAAATCTTTTTGCTTTCGGATCTGGTAGGGGTGGTTGATCCTTATCAAGATCTTCTTTATTCCGTTCACTGAGATTGTGAGGTACCCACACTCCTAACTTGCTGACTTTCCCTAATTTCTCCAGGTGGCGGTTAACAGTTGATTGTGATGCATTCAACCTTTCTGCTATACCTCTTGTTGATTGAGGTGGATTTTGTTCCAATATTGCCTTTAAAAGGTTGTCGTCCGCCCTCGGTTCGTCTTTTAAGGTCGTATCTCCAGAACGACCAATTTCTAACTGCCCGATCAGTTATTAGTCCTTCACCATATACACTGCATATTTTTTCAGCTGTCGCCCTAGCACTATTGCCTCGTTTAATTTCCCAAAGCATTACATGACGACTATGTATGTTTTGACTCTCCATTTCAGAGGTTAAAAAAAAACAGTTTAACGTAACGTGCATCACACAAAACAGTTGACAAAAGACTGACTGAAGCCTCGTCTATGTAGTGAAAAAAAAAAACTTGTCATGGTAACTCATAGCGGGTAGATACGAACAATAGATTCTACTTAGCTGCACCGGAAGTTACCTATGACTCGACTTTTCGTAACATTTTTGCGCTGTTGAAATGGTTGGATGGTACCCTGGATGTGATCACTTGTTAAGAATACGAACTCTTACTGAACCAAGTCGGACAGATATCAGCTTAATTTAAATCTGTTCTTAACTGGTTGTAACCACATGGTTATGTTGAATTCCTTTTTGTTAACCCCCTGCGCCTTCAGCTAGGTGACTCAGGCAAGTGTGTCGCCCACTTAAACTGAACCTACCTTCCTCTACTCTAGATAACACTTGAGTTTCCTGTTACACATGAAGCATTAGAGGGGATGTTAAGTAAGTAGTATGGGCTGAGATATGCCAACAGGGCCAACGAGATAAATGACAGACATGGAGCGTTCCAGGAATCCTTGGCCTCCAGCTCATCATTATTTACGAGCTCCAGCCGCGGGCTTTTAGCGCGCCACTTTCGCTCCAGCCACCGGCGGCAATTAGCAGTCAGCTGATCCATTCACTGCTATTAGCGGGGTAAAGTACTGTCGTTTTTCTTTTATTTATATAAGCAATCTTTTTTTGGTTACGTCTACTCTATTTGAACTAACTACACTACGAGTGACTGGCCCAGTAAAAGAGGCTGTATTTCCTCGGGGCAACCCGGTCCTGTAAGTCATTAAAGTGTGGTAGGGATCTAAAAGGGTAGACGGGATAAGGGGCTTGATTCCGGAGCTCGGTAGGATAAGGTCCTTGTGAAGTATCAGGACTTCCACATCGAGCTGATCGTCTTATATTTAATCTCATCCTAATGCGACTGTAGGATATGATGTAGATTTTATCAATCGCGAAAGAACCCGCTTTGGAAAGCAAAACATGAAATACGAAACAAGGAAAAACCTGATATTTTGAACTCTTTAGGGAAAGAGGATTTGTTTATATCATGTTACACAGTTTCAATGCAAATACCAAGCACCAGAGCGTACCTAATCTAAGACTAAAACATCTCCATATTTATTTGTAGGAAAACAGAAACAAAAGATTACAATTACTTATTTGTAGTTGTCTTTATGTATCTATTTTTTTTTACTTTTTGCTAAATTATTGTTGACTCTCTTTTAAATATCAAGTAACTTCCTTTTACTATGTTATAAACAATGTCAACGCCAGTGTAATCATGTAGTCAGAACATAGTTAACACGCCTTAGCGAATTTGTTATTGTTCTCATCTGTTTAGCTGACTAGAAGAATTACTTCAAAAACAAAGGGATTGTTTTTGAATATTTTAGTTTTTGGGTGGGCAGATCTGTATATTTGTATCTTATTCTTTCCTGATTTAGCATAAGTCTTTCTGGCTCATGTCATTCATCATTCTAGAAAAATACGGTTGAGCAAAACTGTTTAGATGCCTACGTTTGAGAAAGGGAAATTTTACCTCGTTTTCATTTTGGAATATTTTGCTTTTTTTGAAAAATCCTTCAAAAGACAATACAGCCAAATGCCTCCAACATTTCCAGAATGGGATCATGCGAAAAGTGGTCCGACATACCTCTTTCGAGAGGTTGAAGACGCTGACCTGCACCCGTTGCTTGGTGTGCCGTCGGTGGGTGAGTTCATCCGCCGGAGACACATCAAGTTTTTTGACTCATTGCAGCACCTGACAAACCCAGTATGACCCCACCACCCCTCCCGCATCGATGGCAACAGACTGTCAAAATTAGGTTAAGAATTAGTATGCAAGTTAGTTTTAAGTTTGATCAAAAAGGTGAGCCCCATCACCTTTATTAGTCAGTTTAGTCCAGTCACGTATAATGTGTATCATTATACTTGTTTATTCCATTATATAATTTTTATAAAATAACAAAACCTGTATATAATGTAGCGACGCTACAGGAAACACAAAAATAATTTGTAAATAGATTCGCCTGAGGATCTATAATTATCTGTAAATTTAAAGGGGCTATGAAGGGGGAGGGTGTTTCCCTACTTATCGTTGCATATTACTTGTGTTTCGTTACGTATTATATGATTGTGTATTTCCTGTTCAAAGGTTTTATTCAAATAAAATTCTATATAAAATTAAGAGAGGGGTGGTGATTAAGAAATACAATAATAAAGTAAGCATTATGAACAAAAGATTTGCTTGAATTCACTGTGAAATTATACGTTTTAAAGCGCGGCTGTTTCTTTGTATTTTAAATGGGCTATAGCCTAAGGGCCGCTAGAAAGGCCATTTACATTGTTAATAAACTTTAACGAGCTGGTCGGATCTACTTGATCCGCACAAGCGGTCTGGGAAAATTAAGTCGCATTTGAATTTCAACGACTCCGTTTTATTACGAAGTACAATGAGCTTAAAGCGCAAGGTAGTTGTCACCATGACTGAACAATAGTTGTTGAGATAATTTTCTATTGCTTTGATGTAACAGAATTACTACCACTGCTTGATTAAATAGTATTTTTTTTCTGGCTATAATAGTTTTATCATAATTATTTTATATATTGGTTGTTGATTTTTCTGAGCAAGAAAAAAAAAATTAAATGTTAAGTGTAGTTTGTTTGATTTTAAGAAGGTAATAACATAAGTAACAACGTGGCCTTCGTGTTATGAATCCGATTACTCAAAGCACAGTTAAATAATCTTGTAGAGGAGAGTCTTTTAAATAACGTTATTATGAATAACAATCAAAACACTGGTATATATACAAATATTAATCAGTTACAGCGTTAGAACATTAGTGAATGCTTAGGCACAAGTGAGGGCGTATTGGCCCTAAGCAGATCAAAAAAGTGTTGGATTTTAGGGGAGGAAAATGGTTACTTACAAAAAACAAGGGGACCATAATTCTCAACTGAGGTACACGTTTCTACTAAAAATGTAAGATATAATGAGCATTATATAACTGGACAAGAAACGGAGGATTGTTAACTTGGCATGGTTAACTTCTCAAAAATCTGCTTTTGTTACCAGTCACTGCTACAGAAAGAATTATTTGACAGAGTTCATTATACTGTCTACAAATTTAACCTCCAATTCCGGATTTTTTCCCTCCACTGCCCCCTCTGGATTACCCCACGAATTTTCAATAAAAAATAATTAAATTATAAAAGTAAAGTCCAAAGCGCTTCGCCTTTCTCAACCAGTACAAAATGTGTAAGGCTACCCTCAAATACTCTGTCCCAGCATGAACCGATCTTAATCCAGTAATCTATTACTTGTGTGTATGTTTATCTTAGCCGCACAGGAGCATCTTGAACGTTCATTTTTGAAAATGTCGGGGAAAAAAATATACCTAACAGTTGATAAAACTAACTAAACAAAGTCTGTCTATACAATAAGTAAAGTTACGAACGAAAAGTACCACCGCTATTGTAGTTACTGACACTGTCATTCCTAGTTTTCGTCCGCAACTATTTCAAAAAAATTAAATTAGTTTCGAAATTTATTTAGCACGATTTTTGTTGGTAACTAATACTTTATTAAGGATATTTCGTCGAATCCTTTTAATTATGATAACATTACAATCTGCCTCATTGGACAATAAGTAATTGTAATAAATCATCTCATTCATACCATATTTACAATTTTCATTCACTCACTCATTCATAGAATATTTACAAACAGGCCAGAGGCCTCCAAAATCCATATGATTGTCACCTCCCTCGCGTGCGAAAGAGGAAGCGGAGTCTTGGGAAGTCCACATCCGCTCACTACATGATTGGACAAACTTGCCAGGACTCCCACGGTAACGTATTTATAGAGGACACGAGGCCACTGTCGTTTCAGTCTCCGAGGAGGATTATAGGGTTGAGTGGACGAGTTGCTATGGAATCTCATGAACTTGGAAGGGATGAATTCAAGAATGTAGGGTATATTAAGATCGTTATGAGATTAAAAGGATTGGATGCGCTTGATGTTCGACTTCTTTGCTGCCCCTATAGCTCTATTCCGTATGTCCAGATTGGCTTAAGTATAACTTTGTAGATTAGTTATTTGTTTTCTATTGGGAGATGGGATGTCCTTCGAAGTAGTCTGTACAGTTGTCCAAAGCGTCTGTTTAGCCTCGTGTGTGGGTGCCAGGTCAGTCTTTTGTCAAGATGGAAGGCCTTAGTACTTATACCGTACTGTCTCGGTTACAGGGAGAGGAATGGAACAAAAATAAACTAGTGGACAAGACTTGCGACAGAGGGTGAAGGTAATGCTTTATACAGACTAACGATAAAAATTTGTCATTGAATTTTCGCACATTTCTTTTTTCGTTTTGTATATCCGAAATACAATCCTCCTTTGAGATGGCATTTGGCTAGCTCGTCGAGACCTGCGGTTGTCTGCACAATACGGGCACCCTTTGTCCACTCCACTCGGCAGGAACTCGCCTCGACAGTCTCCCAACTACAGAACACAAGGGCAGTGTTTTTTTTATCGGTCGGGGTAAGGTGATAGGTGGCCGGGCCATTGATAGAGGTGTTGGTTGGTGAACACAAAGCACCCCTTTGCACCCTCGCACGGCGGCCATTGGGGGGTATGGCTGTGGGGGAGCTGTCTGTGATTAAATCCACCCCCCCGTCCCTGGGGGTTTATTGTCCCCATCTTCCGATCCGCGAAAAGGGTTTTTGCCAACTTTTTTATTGCAATTTCAACAATACTATTTCAAATAGTTCAGCAATTAGCATGCTGTCTTTTCGGAAGCCAAGTGCTGAGGATTTACGATGGATAACGCTTTCGTAGGACAGAATGTTGGCTTAGTCATACCATCAGCTGATTTCTAATAATCTGACATATCTGCCTAAGAATAATATTTGACAAACCAAAGGTAGACTACAATAGTTAAGTATCAAGAAGTGATTATATTCCAGGTATTTTAGAAGCGATAACCACAATATTTATAAATAAATCTAAACATAGCTAGAATCCCCTTAAAGTTTTATAATGCTAAGATAACGCTAAGAACAAGTAGAAGGGGCTTGAGCAGAACCACGACTTCATGGAAGTCACTGATGGTTCCTGTTATTTTTAAGTAAGCAACCGCATCCCTCCAAGACCTCCCTACTTCCCTGAACTATCCTTTTCTTATACATAAATGTCTCAGCTATAGCCCCAGACCACACTCATCCCTAGACATTCCACCTAGTATGTAGTAACGTAACTCTTAACATTTGTATATACAGTACAATCCCGATAATTCGTATTGTCAAGGGACTGACATTTTGGTACGAATTATCGGGAATATCAATTCCCCAGGCCGTTTCAGCCGTGGAGAGGCTAACTTTTTTTGAAGGCATGGTAACGTGTCACAACGATAATTAAAACGAGACTGAACTGTAGAAAAGCTTTGTACAGTTTCTAAAACTTTCCTTCTCACCTCTCCTTTGTCCTATCAGTAAAAAGAGTACGAATTACATATGGGATTTCATAGAAAGCCTAGTCTCTTCACTCGCTCTCCTTTTTGCTTCTGTAGAAGGGATTACTTGATTTCCTAGAAATTGTTTATCTCGCACTCATTCTGCTCTCTTACTGTCCTCTTTCCCTTTCTTGAAACAGTACGAATTAAAGATGTTTTTAAGCTGGAAATACGTATTATAAGACGTTTTAAGTGACCTGGAGCTTAAAAATAATACAAATTACCGAGGGGACTGAAATGCATTGTTTTTATACCACTTACCGGCATTTTCTCTGGGGACCGGCAAATTTGTACGAATTAGCCGGAAATACGAGTAATCAGGATACGAAATAACGGGATTCCACTGTAGCAGTGTTTTGCTTGCACTTCATAATAAAGCTTTTCTTTCTTTTCTTTTAAAATACTCTCCTCTACAAACATTATTTAACTGTAGATAAATTATACAAACAAAAGAGATTAGGGTATAATATATTATCAATAGTTTATATTTATGTATTTTGTTTAGCAAATAAATGGAGATAGTGTATGAATGTGAACTAAACATGAGTGAATTGTGTTTTAAATTGCTGTACAAGGAAATTGTAATTTTACAAAGAACTTTCTAATATAAATAATTATCTGTAATTTTTGTCTTATAGTAGGATAAAATGATTTTGTATAGTATCTATGGGTGAGAAATTTCCCTTGTCCCTCGGGATTGGAACCCTGGGCGATGAGAATAAAGAGAGGCCTCAGGTGCATGAGACAGCTGTGTGTGTGTGTGGTTGGTCATTACCCGTGTGGTCTTATCTGGTCCATCTAGCCACGGGTCTGCCTTGTTAGGTCTTGGGCTTATACCTGCCTCTTCTAGCCAGGATCTCTGTTTTTTACATCTGCCCACGATTTAGTGCTCAGTCGGAGGATTCCTGGGGTAACTTTGTAACAGCTGGCCTGGATTGAGCTGAGGGACTGAGAATGCCCACTAATTTTTATGGGACTGGAAGGATAAGCCTTAAATAGGATAAGTGAGAGGCTTTTTTTTTTTTTTGTATTCCTGACATATTTTCAAGTAGTGTCTAATCTCTTATTTGTTTTTTCTGTTTCAGGTAATAATAAAGAAAATACTTTCTTCGTCCTAGGTGTATAGTAAGTTTTTATACTTAAATTACATTCAGATAATATTATAATAAATATGAATACAGTAATAAACTCCAGTCAATCATTGTCGAGTCTGAAGACATGCTTAAAACATGCACAGACATTTTCGTCTACAGGTAATTTTGAAAATGATCCGGAATATTTAAAACATATTCCTCAACGGGATTGATTGCTTGGTTGTATTTTAAAAAGCTCTGTCTGAGCAAGAGTGAAGCATTGAAAAAAAAAAGGTTATGTTAAATTTACTTGATTTGTAATTATAATCTAAAAAATGACCAGAGATTTCTTTCTGTGAAACTCCAAAGGACTCTGAATAATATAGACAGGACATGGAACTGTTGAATGTGACTACATGGAGTGGTCACTCTCCAGCCCACTGGAATGGAATTGTTATCTACAGACCTGAGCGGAAAAGTTGCATTGGCTGGAAATGTTTCCAATTTCGCCGCGGGAGTGTGGGCCTGACAGCGTATCTCCCCGTGAAAGAACTGCCATTCTATCTTTGTCCAGCCTCCTCCAGCAGTTCCAGGCACAGTACACTTTTGACAGACTCCCCCTAGTGCTAACACGAACCACTCATGCGTCTACTGTTTTTGTTTTTTGTTTTGTTTTTTTTGCCCTTAACCCCACGTCAACCCCTTGTCTGGGACAACCTGCGTTGGTGGAAATGTGAGGAAAAAATTAATTCTCTCTGTATCCAGCGTGGCTGGATTCTGGGAGTTCTCTCCTGAGGGATTTGTCCTGTGCTATGACGTTTATCCTCTTACCTGTTCCTGGCTCTCCTGTCCTGGAATGTTAATTCGTCAGGAATACATTAGTAAAACGTCATGTTCGTGTTAGCTTGTTTTTTTTTTTTGTTTGTTTTTTATCAGTCGTTTTTTTTTCTTTCCGTGTTCTCTTATAAACAATACTAGAACAGTTTTAATTTCTTTTTTTTCTGCTGTTCTCGAAAAGATTCTTAATTGAATACTGATGGACGATAATTGATGAAAACATAACAAGTCAACACATCAACCCAACCCGATCTCAAAAAAAAAAAAACCTTCATCTCTTTCATAATTGATTAGCCATTTTAAACTACGTTTCTTTTGTAAGTGGTTCTTTGCTTGATGGTCACTTTATTTGGGATTTCTGCCTTTAAGTAAATAGTTAAAGTTAATAGAAGAACATGTTCCATTCCAAATAGGAATATTCAGTTTTAGGTCAAGTCCTGAGTACGTCCATTTTTTTTAGATCTTAACTTTTCCTTGTTATGGCAAATTAAACAAGTCGGTAAACGGATAATATTTCACAGATTAAAAAAACAACAAATCACTGGTGTTTCCGGTCGTCGCGGCCGAGTTGGCTTAAAAAATAAATTTAAGAATTTAGTGCCAAAATTTAATTTTTTTTTTCATTTTTCACACGTGCCATCAGGTAATTAATTAATAATTGTTAATATGTAATTATAATTTTTTTTGGGAAACCGGCTTAGTCTGTTAAAAGAGTATATTATGTATGACTACATCAGTATGATAAATATGATGGAAATCAACTATGTGTATTTCTTGTTTTGTTTTTCGAACTGTTAGTATTAAAAGAAATCATTAAACATAAACATTGATTCTCAACTTTTTTTTTTCATTTGAATTTTCATTTGATCCAATCCACCGGCCATGTGTTGTAAATTATAAATAATGAAGTGTCATTTATAAATAACTTATTAATTAAAAAATAACAAATATTTATCATATTCATTAATGAATTTAAACTAAAGATCTTGACGTCACTGGTAGCATGTAATCTGTACTTGGACTTGAGTGAACTATAATGATGTAGTGCTGACAAAACTGTAATGGCGACCTTTTGAATTTCAACCTCTTTAAGGTAATCCTAATTAACTTTAGCATTGGGTGGCCCTAACATCTACACAACACGCTGGAGAAGTGGTAGAAATATTTCGCTCTGGGGCTATTTGATATTCCTCCAAGAATTGTAAGTCCGTAGCTAAGCTTGGCGGATGGATTCAAATTTGTAAGTCGCAACAGCAGATCCCTGGGAACAGCGGAGTGTGGGGGGGGGGTCTATGGTAATCTGTATTTTCTTTGTCTACTTCTTGTTGTATTTCTCTTTTACCATTCCACCGCCGAGAAGTTCGTGTTCCACGGAACCTGCTCACGTTAAACCACCGGTCCTAGAATACTAAACAAAAACACTTTTCATTCTCTAAACGGCATCGTAGCGAAATTGCTCGACGTTCTAAAGTGGATTTAGGAGGAATAAGGTTAGGGTTAGAGATATACGTATTTTCTAGAAATTTATATTTCAGCGGATTTTCTCAGTCCTAGCGATCTCTCAAAATTTGCATTTTAAAGGCGGTCCCTTTTCCTTGGAAAAAATATGTTTAAAAAAAACTCGTTGTAAGTAATCTACAATATGAAAAGTGCTTACGACTGTTTCCTCGAGATGCGCATTTCTAAATGTAAACAGCCAACTATTAGTGACATGTGATTGGCTATATGTTTCTATTTATTGCCAGTGATAAATGTTTTCATTCATACTATATTTACAATTTGTATTCACTCGCTCATTCAGTACAGTACAATTATACATTACAAACAGTACAGAGACCTCCCAAATTCACATGGATGCTTCACCGAATACGAGTCAGTGGAGGCTGACCAAGAGCGCGAGAGCCACAGACGCTCAGGACATGATTGTAGAAACTGGCCATTGCCAGGACTCCCACTGTCAGGCATTTATGTTTATGTCGGCTGGCATGGTCATTGTGAGTACATTAATTAATTAATTATACCAAGTCCATGGTATGATATTATTTCTCAGAAGATTTCTTAGGAACAATTATGTCGTGGATTCTAAGCCGATAGCTACTCACGTCCCTCACGAGGCTGAGCGAATCCTTTTATTCCCATCCTCATCAGGAGACATCTTTCAATCAAATGGACTAACCATAAAGACTTAAAAGTACAGTAAAACTTTGTTGATCCGGGTCAGATTTGTAGACAAGCATTTTTTTTGTTTTTTTTTTTTTTTTCAGATACAACAACTTTATTATGATAAAATTACAATCCACCTCATTGGGCAATAAGTAATTGTGACAAATGTTCTCATTCATACAGTATTCACAAACAGCCCAGAGATCTCCCAAGTCCACATGGTCTTGGGAATTCCCCCACGCTCCTCCGTCAGCCGCGTCACCGGATACGAGCCAGTGGAGGCTGACCAAGAGCGCGAGAGCCTCATACGCTCAGGACATGATTGGAGAAACTAGCCATTGCCAGGATTCCAACTGTTACGTATTTATAGCAGGTCATATGGCCACTGCCGTTTCAGTCTCCGAGGAGGATTATAGGGATGAGTGGTGCAGTGCAATGACTGTGCTAGGGGATTGGGGTGGTTGGATACGTTAATATGGAATTTCATGAACTTGGAAGGGATGAGTTCGAGAATGTAAGGTATATTAAGATCCTTATGAAGGGTTTTGTTGATGACGTAATAAGGGGCATTTACTATTGTTCTCAGGACTTTTGATTGAAAGGATTGGATGCGCTTGATGTTCGACTTTTTTTGCTGTCCCCATAGCTCTATTCCGTATGTCCAGATTGGTTTAAGTATAACTTTTGACGATAATTAAATGTTTTTCTGTATCAATAATCAAATACAGGCGTAGAATGGAAAAATCTAGAAAAAGTACATACAGCTACATACCAAGTCATTTCTAAATTACAGATTTGCCAGTGAATGTGAAATCCCCCCCCCCCTCAAGATCTACTGCCGAATGAGAGAACCCACTTTGAAATTGTAGAAGAATGTATTGTATAGATGTTCTTTCTTCTCCAGGGATATTCTTTGTAATGATTGCAAATACTTTATATAAAGTGGGCGAGTGAAAAATCGCCAGCTATTACCGAAGCCGTTGAGATCCGATCCGTGGTCATCAACAGGCTCCAGCCCTGAGGAATTATCCTATTAGAGCGGCCACCATCTCCTCCGGCTCACTCGGATCTATCCAGAGCAACGGGGCCGCTTTGAAAATTTCCGACGTCTATTTAGTAAGATGGCCTGGGCACTTATGTACCGTAGTAACCTCCTTGTTAATTATACATGGGCCGAAGAGCGGTCAGCGATCTGTTCATCCTTGTTTGCTCTTCTGCCTCTTCCGGCGAAGAAATTAGCTGCGGAGATTCGAACGGTGGACTGGAAGGGTATGTCCCCGTTCCCAGTCGCGGTATCTGGGCTATGATTAATGGCAGGACAGCTGCCTGGATGTTTAGCAACTCGCATGGCATTACCTCTGCCTCGCGGTGTTGTCATGCATTATTCATTTGCTACGGTGTGGGCCAATTACTGTCTCTGCGACATTCACAGCAGTATTTCATGCAAGTGTTACCTTAGAGGTCATACATGCTACTGTCATAATCAATTACTCACCGGTTGAACTTCTCCTGGCCAGACCCGGCGTTCGGTGAGACTAGTTAAGTGGACAAGGGTTCGATCCCCAAGACTGAGATGTCAGATCCTTCGCTGGAGTCTATCGCGTGCCAAAGAACTACGAAAAGGGTTAATCCTTCTGCCATGTTGCGGTAAAGGAGAGAACTACCGTTCTGCCTCAGCACTCACCCTATAGGGGGGCGCCATTATCGAGAAGGGAGCCGTTAGGGATGTTGTTTGTAGTTGTTTTGTATATATCCGTTTATGATAGGGTGTTAGTTAACTTCATGTGAGTGGTTCTACTATAATAATTATTGTATTGGTATGTAGATATTTTTTTAATCATAAGTTAACATTTAGTTTAATTTACAATTCTGTTACACTTCAGTAAAGACAACAAATGCTAGTGATCCTGTTGAATGTGAATAATAATTATTCATATTTCTTACCAGCACATTCCTCCAAAATATTTGTGTTTAAAATATAATTGTAGAAGTTAGTAATATTATACCTATGGATTGTATCTGTTAAAATTATTCTGTGTTAGATCATTAGAGTCTGGGAGTATAATATATAGGTATGGATTCCTATGTTTAATGGTAATCTAAGTATACATAAAAAGACATACCTTCAGAATAAAATGATCTCCGTTAGTTCCCTCTGTATCGTTAGTGTGTCCTGGCGTCCGTATCTTGGTGTATTTACAAGATAGTTGTGTTGGTTTCATTACCCTGATGCAATAGCCTAGGGGTAGGTATCAAAATCCAAAAAATACATACTACTAAGCATGTGTAAGTGAGTAATGACAAAAAAAAAATATTTTTTTGTTTGGATTACAGACAACAACGAATAATTATATTTCATTATTTTTATATTAGTTATTTTTACAATAGTTCCTCCAAAAAAAATATTCGTACCCCAGAGAAAGTGCCCCTGGTTGAAGCTTACATTTGTTTTTGTTCGTTTATCTGTGTTACTCGCAGGTTTAAGATGGGGATTTATTTTTTCCCCGAGTTATTATTTTTCCAGAATAATGAATGTATTTTCGATAGGGTTTATGCAATGTCTGTTTATTTTTCGAGGGTAATTACGGAGCTTTGCTCTTATTTTAATAAGCTATGTTGCGAAGATTATTTTTTTAAGTGTTATTATTGCTTCAGAATTGAAGAACTCTTTCTTACATCTATAATTTCTAGTTCCTTCATAAATATTTATTATTATTCCATCTGTCTAGCTCTCTCTCGTTTTCTGTTTTAATTATCTCAAGTGTTATATCGCTTTTAATGAGTAATGAGTCTCATTCCATTACTTTTCTGAAGTTGGCGAGGAAATGGTGTTTTTCTCAAACAGCGTCATCATTTATGAAAAAACTGGAAAGCAGCCGAAGACTTTAAGAAGACGACCAAATCGTATTTATCGGGCTATTCCCGAATTAGCCCCACTAAGAGGGTGGAGGCAAGGCTGTCTAAGCTCTGCAGACCTAATTGGATTTTATTCAAAGTCCCTGCCTCCTTGTGTACAGTCTGAGGGAGGAACGTGGGGGTGGCGATAATTAAATCCTCCAGGTCCCATCCCCCCAGCAATTAATACTAATCTCCGCTCTTCAGAGACCCCCCAGACGGTATCTGTCCCCGGCAGACGAGCTGCTGTCTGGTCTTGTCGTCTTCAGAGGGTTCGGTACAACCGAACAGGGGAGGTTTTGAACAATATAGTTGATATTGATCATTGAACAAATAATTTTGTTAACATTTGGGGTTTTTCTTTAGGGTCATAACTGGTTTAATAATCACATCATTAAATATATACAGATACATGGATCCTGCCTACCCTTCCTCCCTTGATTTTGAGAGGAATATTCTTCTTCCAATAAGTCCAGATTGCAGTTCCTGGCTATTAGCACATGACGAAATTCATAAACATTAAAAAAAAAAAAGTTTTGAAGGTCTATTAATGATATTCCTACGAGAGCAGGGATGGCGTATCTATAGAACTCAACGACAGATGAAATTTTAAATCGCTGTCCGCTTAAATATTTTAATTAACGATCATCATTACAACCTTCGTTTCTCTTAAAAAAATAATATATACTAATTTAGTTTGATGCAGGAAGTTATCTAAAGTAAAACAAAATCTGTTACGTCAATTATTTCCACAGGGAAAAACATAAATACCTGCTCGACCCTCCAGTAGTCCAGTAGTTCAAAATCGGTTTGAAATAATTATGAGACTTTCATATGGCACAGTTTTTTTAACAAAGTCAACTTATTCTTCCATTCTTGTTTTGATTTTGTCTTTCTTACTTCTTTGTAAGCTAGACTAGGTAATAATAATTAAAGCTATCATTTTGACTGTCGTCATTATAATAAAATGCCCCCCCCCCCTCCCCATTGTAGAATATATTAAATATCGATATGACACAATTGGATTATTACAATCGCCCACTCAGAGTATCCATCGATCAATGCCTTATACATATATTTCTCAACATTATTTCCTGCCATCCATCTTGCCAGAGCCCTTCCAAAACTTAAGATACCATTAGGTCCCGTACCATTACCATATTTAGACAGCCTTGTGCTCCATAACCGAGGGTGACAGCCGTGCCACAAGCCATTAACATACACACAGACTTACGAACACACATACGGAGATGAGATAAGACCCGAGCTGTCAGCCTGATCCTTTAATTAATGACTGCCTAGGCCAGCTCTGATATATTAATAGTTGCTTCTACCACAAGGCCTGCGTGGACGCCCACATCATAGCTACCCACAATACATGGCTCGCATCACAATGTTTTGACACACAATTCTTCGCTAAGCATACAGACAGCCCATGATGGGCCATTGACGAACTTACTTTGAAATAATTGTGAGACTTTCATGCGCCACAGTCATAACTCAACTAAAACTATAAAATCATAATATTATCTAAAGCGTGCTGTATTTTAGATAGGTTGTTGGCTAACGCACCTGAAAAAGAATTGGTATCCTTTAAAGCTATAATATTTAGAATCGTTCAAATTGATTTCATTATATTATCAGCTAATTATGAAAAAACTCACATTAAGTACTCCTGCCTGTTAGTATTCATACGCATTTTTTTTTTTATGTACTAGCTTTGAAAATATAGTGCTCAGTTTATAATTGATGTAAAAAAAAATTTTGTCCTGGTGTTCGTTTTCGATTGTTCATTTCATACATAGAATATGTTCAAAAATCCATTTCTCGAGTAAATTCAATTTTGTTTGTATCGAAATCCAATCTCTAAGCTGTCATTTTCAGTTTTCTATACAATAAAATAAAAAGTGAAAACTTTTACCTGTGCATATGAAGACAAACTACTATTATACGCAACAAGGGTTACTTATTTTAAAATTGTCCTTTTATTCTACTACAATTAAAAATTCTTAAAATTCAGTAATACAACAGCTATGCAGTAAATAATTAAAATTCAAAAAACAAAATTAAAAACTATGAAATTTCCACTTTCCTAGTGGGATTCTCTGCCTTTGCCTCGCTAAAACTAGCACCTCCTTGGAAGAGACCCCTTTCATGCGGACGACGGTCACCTGGGGCCCTACAAACTTTACCTAGTAGTGTCTCCCCCGGCGATCCAGTCTGCCTTTCTCCGGTTCACACTCGCCTTTGGGATTCGGACGGTTTTCGCCTACCCTCAGATAACGAGTGTGAATTTATGGTCATTCCAAGACCATATAAACTACCTACAATACCTACGGTATGTGTCGGGGCAAATACCTATCGGATATGGAGTCAGATAGTACAGTAGTAACACCCGACATGAAACAATTGTCTAACCTGAAGCATCTGTGGAGATATCTGAAGATGCCAGCTTAGTGCTGTCGAAAGCACTATTACAATAAAGAAGAGGTTATCAGTTTTTAAAAGACAATAAAACTTTTTTACGATTATACCTTCCGGCAGTAATATTTTTTTTATGGTACAACTGTTGTTTGTTCGTTTTTTTTTGATGTATTTACTGAGTATTTTGGCAAAAACGCGAGATTCTTGTCTCGAGTTGTGCTAGCTTTTAGAGGATTTAAAGTAAACACGGATCAAGGATGAACTACTTGAAAACTGATAATACACTAGACCCTGCTCAAAATAGTTAGTGGATCAGTCCTCTGCTTACGCAACTGGGTTTATAAATGAACCTATTAATAAACATATACACTATGAGCATGTATGCACTTCCGAACTCTCGTTTCTAGGATCAATTTCTCGGTCTGTCCTAAGGTGAATAAGGTTTATTACTGTGTCAATTGGAAATCGCTGGTAGCACGCGATATAGTTGAATTCACGTAAAGTTTAAGATATATAACTTCTTTACTGCTATAAAATTACAATCTGCCTTATTAGGCAATAAGTAATTGTAATAAATGCTCTCATTCATACCATATTTACAATTTATCATTCA
Organism: Acanthosoma haemorrhoidale; assembly: GCA_930367205.1. Taxonomy (NCBI): domain Eukaryota; kingdom Metazoa; phylum Arthropoda; class Insecta; order Hemiptera; family Acanthosomatidae; genus Acanthosoma; species Acanthosoma haemorrhoidale. The sequence continues at coordinate 2,946,086 of OV884013.1, forward strand.
CTCGCTCATTCATACAATATTTACAAACAGCCCAGAGACCTCCCAAATCCACATGGTTGTCACCTCCGTCGCATGCGAAAGAGGAAGCGGAGTCTTGAAAAGTCCCTCACACTCTTCGCGCGAGAGCCACATACGCTCAGGACATGATTGGAGAAACTGGCCATTGCCAGGACTCCCACTGTCACCCATTTATAGCAAGCAGGTCACGAGGCCAGTGCCGTTTTAGTCTCCGAGGAGGATTATAAGGATGAGTAGTGCAGTTTAATGACTGTGCTAAGGGGTTTAGGGCGGTTGGATAAGTTATTATGGAATTTTATGGACTTGGACGGGATGAGTTCAAGAATGTAGGGTATATTAAGATCATTATGAACAGTTATAGATCTATTCCGTATGTCCAGATTGGCTTAAGTATAACTTTGTAGATTAGTAATTTATTTTCTATTGAGAGATGTGATGTCCTTCGAAGTAGTCTGTACAGTTGTCCAAAGCGTCTGTTTAGTTCTTGCCTTTTTAGCCTCGCATGTGGGTTCCAGGTCAGTCGTTTGTCGAGATGGTAGCCTAAGTACCGTACTGTCTTGGATACAGGGAGAGGAATAGAATTAAAATGAACTAGTGGACAAGACTTGCGAAAGAGGTTGAAGGTAATGTGGAAACATTTTGCTTCATTAACTTTGATCCGCCATTGGTTGCACCAATACTCGATCTCATCAAGGAGTTTTTGAAGGTTATGGGAAGCTATTTCGGTGTCTGAGTGGGATGACAAGACTGCAGTGACATCTGCAAATGTGGCCAAGAAGGTATTGTGGCTATGGGGGACATCGGCGGTGTATAGTTCATAGCGGACGTACCATTTGAAACAGAAATTTCGTCTCACATGTGAGTTAAGGAATATTTTTCTAACTTGGAAGGGTTACGCAGTAGCACAGTGCCCTATTGGTGAAAAAGGTGATCACCATTTGATCAGATTTGGATTGACTGCTTAAATGAAACATCTGAAAAATTATTGATTTTTCTCAAAGGATATTCTCTAATATTGACTCCAAACTTTAATATTCGCTTTCACAGTACTTTAAATGCGTTATAAGAGCTGGAAGAGAAGAGCGTGAATTATGCAAAATATCTTCCTTCGTAAGAGCGTGGAGAGACGGTTTTGCATAAAACCCAGCCGCCCCCGCCCGCCGCCAGCAGGGGTTGAAGCCTGTGCCCCCGGACCTCCGAACTCACCCCCTAATCGGATTCCGCCCTTCCTCTCCGCCCTTTCCCATGTCTGGGCCCGGCTCAAACTACTTCATCCTCGGAGCACGCGGTTCTACTACGCTCCAGTGTAGTAGTTGTTAGTAGTTGCTAATTAGCAGTCGCTATAACTAGGAGCGGCTGGGGTGTTAGTAAAATTGTTACTATGCGGCTTCTAAGTTCTCTCTCCTGCCACTTCCATTAACACCTCTCTCCGGCCAAGTTTCGACCACTTGTTACAAACCTAGTTAACTGGAGCAGTTTGGCCCTCAACCCAATTAGCCCCCACAATGCCCGGATGGTAATAGCCTCCATCACCGACAACCAATATCCAATGTACCAATAATGGAGGCCTTCCACAATAATCCAATGTACTTAAACACTTCGAAACAGAGCTTGTATGCTCTAACATCACAAAACAAATGGGTCTACTATCATGCGATGTTACTGTTTAAATACATGTTCAGAGACCTCAGTTTCAACTGTCAGCGTATTATAGCGATTTCTACAATTTTCGAAAATATTTTATTATCATTGTACGTGTTTTCTACGAACTAACTTTCGACGGGCACACCTGGTTCTACTCCATATGGCACAATAAATAAAATGCCTTCTTGTTTAAACAATTCAGATATCATGTATAATAAGGCAACAGTTGACTAGATATTGCTTTCTACTTCATGCTATATTATGGCGAGGCTCGATAACTTAGAATGAAATGGTCAGCTTTTGTTCAAGTTGACACGAAATACAAGTTGTTAGAAAGAGAAGAGAACGCTAAAGTTGAATATTTCAGTAACAAACGTCCTGTAGTATCTTTCTTTTATTTTTTGCTGTCGGCCGTTAGGAGCGCAGCGGGACGTGGGCCCGGGTGTAAATTATGTAGAAGAGGGGAACCATCCCGAGACCCTGGGGTACCCCAGCAACCTTCGTCTGGCCATATGTAGTCTGCAACATCGTCCAATAACAAGGGAACTGTTATTGCTCTTCTATGAAATAATCTACGGTTTCAAAAGTTCGAATTTCTAAAACGAAATTCATTTATCTAAAGAGGGGGGGGGGTACATTTTCGGTACAATTAAATTCTTTCCTGGTCCTGTAACATTCAGAAAAAAAGATGAAAGTTCGTAAATTTATGAAAATTTTCAATTATAAATGTAAATGAAATAATTAAAACTGGACATAGCTGTAACCGATGTAGATAAATGACGTAGCAAACTTGTTACGAATACTGTTCTGTTTGACGTCAGTTCATCGCTTATCTTTATAGGGTCTGATCTCACTGGCGTCTCAATGATTATTATAAAGGGCGTCCCAGAATTAACGCAAGATTCGATTTAAATAGAAAACACAGTTTTTAGTATTTTTGTCGTTATTTTTTTATTGAATTATAAAGTAAATAGGATAGGGTTATTTATGGAATAACACATCGGGCAAATGGCCTCCACGACTTTGCTGGCACATGCGCACTCTTTTGTCGAAATTTTCCATGACCATTTAGCATAAATGTGGTTGAATTTCGTTGATGCAGCGTTGAATTTCCTCTTTTAATGCACGGGTGGATGTGGGCTTGTTGACATACACCTTTGACTTCCAATAACCCCATAAAAAGAAATCTAAAGGGGTTAAATCAAACGATCTAGGGCGCCAATTCTGATCACCGAAACGAGAGAGTACACGACCTGGAAATGTCTCATGCAGTATTTGAATTGTTTCATGGGCTGTATGGCATGTGGCACCATCTTGTTGAAACCAAATATTGGCCACATCAATATCATCTAATTTCGGCACAAAGAACTGTGTCTACGACGCTGAATTGATGTTCCTGGATTTTCAACAACACTCTCACGCACTGCTTCTATATTGACATTTGAACGGCTTGTTTTTGGACGACCAGTGTGTCAGTGTCTCCAACTGATCCAGTCTCCCTAAATTTTCAATTAATCTCTTCACAGTTGATGAAGTCAAAACACTATTCCGATCGTATTTTGTGTGAAATTTTCGAACTGCGGCCACCAAAGTTTCATATTTTTGAGATAATGTTCAACAATAAAGACACGTTGTTATATCGTGTAACGCTCCATTTTTACCAACCCTAAACTGTGAGCTGTCAAATAGTTTTTGCCAGCAACTCTTCAGCCTCTTCAGCAGTTCTTCCAACCAAGCTACCCTTGGTTGGGGTCAGTTATAAAAAAATCAGTGCAATAATTTCTATCCGTTCACAAGCAACTGCTTTGAGAGGCGAGTAATTAATGAAGCTAAGTGAACGATAAAGGCGGCTAAAAGCTTAGCCTCTAATTAAAATATCGATTTGAATTAATTATCCGTAAATTAATCTCCTCCTTTAGGGTCGACCACCTTTAGGCAAGTTATTTGAATAATCGGAGACACTTATTCACTCCAGTTAGCTTCGAATAAAGAATAGCTTATACACTGAGAGGGAAAAAAGTGTGGCCACACCGAGGTAGGTAATTGTACCGATTCCCAATCAATTTGTTATTAACGTCTCCACATACTTCTAGAATAAACAACAGGTCATATGAAACATATTAGGAAGTATAAATTGAATAAAAACCAGTGATTGTTCAGTGGGCATTCGAAGGGGCATTGTCCTAATAACGTTTTGAATAAATGCCTAAGGGATATTGTTGGTATTCTTCCTTTTGAGGGCAACCCTTAACTAGTGAAGCAAATATGGTAAAGTTGGACATCTCTTTATTCCTCTTGACAACTCATCCCATTGAACATAGGGTTTAGATCTGGACTACACGCTGGCCGCTCTAAACATCATATTGAACCGTTTTCCAGGTATCGGGGCACAATTGTTTCTGTTTGAGGCCGTCCATAAACAAAACATCTCCAACGTATGGTGCAAATTGGACATAATCATCCGAAAGAATGTCCTCTACGTAGCCATCAGCTGTTGGAGATCCCTCTATACAAATTAATTCGACCTGAGCTTCTAAATTAATCCCAGCCGAAACCATAGCTCCTTCTTTGTGAAAAGGTTGCAGCCCCATACCGCTCATTAATTTTTCTCCAAACTCTCTCCCGGATATCGGAGATGAATTATACCAAAATATTCCTCAGAATTTTTTTCAAAGCCTTATTAGCCCGATGGCCCTTCTAATATAATTACGGACTTACATAAACGCAAGACCCCCTATTTTTTTTTTTCGTTTATTTAATTTTTAATTACAATTTTAATATTACTGGAGGTTGGCCACTTTTTTGCCATCTAGTTTATAATTACCTTGTGAGAAAAAATTATAATATTAATCAAAGTTTAATCAAATGCAAAATACTGTATGTATCGTGTGGTTACAATTGAAACCCTCTAAGGCTAAATTATCGATTTTGGGATTTTCAGCTTTTTTTTGGCCACAAAAAGGAGATATTTCGACCGGTGAAATACATAAAAACCAAAAATTCATCTCATAAATTTTTTTTTATGTTAAATTTTATGTAAGTACCAATAAAATTAATAGAAAAAAAATCTTCGATCCGAGTTTTCGCATATTCATGTTTCTTGATTTTTGAGTGTTGTAACTTGTAACCTGATTGATGAGTTTCTTCTAATTATGTGTTCATCTACGAAGTTGTAAGTATAGGGTGTCCCAGAATTGACGCAAGATTGGAATTTGCCGCCATTTGCGCAGAAAAGTGCTGGCAACCCTAAAAAAAAAACAATTTGGCAGCTGACAGTTTAGGGTTAGTAAAAATGGAGCGTTACACGATAGAACAACGTGTCTTTATTGTTGAACATTATCTCAAAAATATGAAACTTTGGTGGCCCCAGTTCGAAAATTTCATACAAAATATGGTAGGAATAGTGTTTTGACTTCATCAACTGTGAAGAGATTAATTGAAAAATTTAGGGTGTCTGGATCAGTAGGAGACACTAAACACACTGGTCGTCCAAAAACAAGCCGTGCAAATGTCAATATCGAAGCAGTGCGTGAGAGTGTTGTTGAAAATAGGAATATCAATTCGGCGTCGTAAAAACAGTTCTCTGTGCCGAAATTGGATGATATTGATGTGGCCAATATGTGGTTTCAACAAGATGGTGTCACATGCCATACAGCCCATGAAACAATTCAAATACTGCATGAGACATTTCCAGGTCGTGTACTCTCTCGTTTCGGTGATCAGAATTGGCCCCCTAGATCGTGTGATTTAACAGCTTTAGATTTCTTTTTATGGGGTTATTTTAAGTCAAAGGTGTATGTCAACAAGCCCACATCCACCCGTGCATTAAAAGAGGAAATTCAACCACATTTATGCCAAATGGTCATGGAAAATTTCGACAAAAGAGTGCGTATGTGCCAGCAAAGCCGTGGAGGCCATTTGCCCGATGTGTTATTCCATAAATAACCCTACCCTATTTACTTTATAATTTAATAAAAAAAAATACAGCAAAAATACTAAAAACTGTGTTTTCTATTTAAATCAAATCTTGCGTAAATTCTGGGACACCCTTTAGTTCCTGGTAGTAGTTCAACTTGTATCATTATATTTATTTAAAGGACGCATAACATTTCTAGAAGGTTGATTGATGTTTCTCTTCAGGATAAGGTGTAAATATATACGTATGTATGTTCTGTAGAGTGTGGTAACGCCTAAGAATGACGGTGGGTATGTTTTCAAGTCTCTGTGCAATGTTCTATTAAATACGTTCCAAGGCGAGTTAGAAAAATCACGCCGATTTCCGTTAGTATCCAGGCTGTTCATTCGTGATTCGTAATTAAAATTCGTAAATTAGCAAGTGTGTCTGTTACCTAAACAAAACTGTTGCTTATGAATGCACTAAATGTTTCGAATCTGTTATTTTATAGTTGAAAAACAAAAAAACATATCATGATATAGACACAACCCTCCTTTGAAGCAAACGACTCATTTGTCATTATTTAATAGCGACCTCAAATAAGTCTTAGTTTTTATTCCTTGTTTGTCAAAACATTATATATCCCCCTCAGATGGAAATCTGTTTAAGATTTCAAAAAAAACAACTGGCTATTCCTCTTGATAAAAGGGACAGTAACGAAAAAAAACTAAAAAAACTCAACCCTCACAGCGCCATAAGCAAACAAACCCCTAGCCGATGAGGAATGAGGGTAGCGTTTACACCGGCCAGCGATATATCATTTGTATTTTTTTTATTTTTGGCTTCGAGTCCCTGCCGCCTGCAACATATTTTACAATGTCCGCCGTGGCTTTCTTTTCAAATTTTTAACTGCGCTGATTTTTTTTTTCCTTCATTTTTTACATTCTACCGTGCAGTTAATCAAAAAGTAAATCCTTCCGAGCACGCTGAAGATGAAATAAAGCACTATCCTTGGATAACTTGATATCTTAGAAATTCTGGCAACAGATTGTGGAAAAAAAAAATAAAATGCAAGACATATGTTCGCGTATGATGTTGCCATCCATAACTTACGCAGACTACATGAAAAATAAATTTCTTCTGGCAGATTACATTTTGAAAAAAACTACAAGCTATTAAATCAAACTAAACTGGAAGTGGTTAAATTAATCAGATGGAAAAAAAAAAAAAATTGGTCTTTTTAGCTCTAAAACTTGTATTTTGCCAACCACATTTTCTATCTTTGAAAAATTTTGTATTAAAAAGTAGGAATCGATGACAGAAATATGTGTTTTAATAAAATTTCGAAAATCTTATTTGAAGATGACATGAAACATCGTCAATCGATAAATTTGATAAGGCTGCTAACACCTTTCTTTCATCAGCCTCAGGAGATAGCCCGACGAATACTTTACATTCAATCAAATCTAATTTCTTGCCAATGAAATCACCGTTTAGAAATCCTCGTATTTTCCTGTCTACATCCTCTGCGGTATAATTATATTCATCAAAGATTCAATCAGAATACTGATACTCATAAAACCTCAATTATAATACTGATACTTATTATAAATACTCAATTAGAATACTGATTCTCATCACAAAGTACTCAATTAGAATACTGATACTTATTATGAGTACTCAATTAGAACACTGATCCTTATAAGTACTCAATTAGAACACTGATACTTATTATGAGTACTCCATTAGAACACTGATACTTATTATAATTACTTAATTAGAATACTGATACTTTTCACAAAGTACTCAATTATAATATTGATACTTATTATAAATACTCAATTAGAACACTAATACTTATTATAAGTACTTAAATAGAATGCTGATACGTATTATAACGACTCAATTAGAACACTGATACTTATTATGAGTACTCCATTAGAACACTGATACTTATTATAAGTACTCAATTAGAACACTGATACTTATTATGAGTACTCAATTAGAACACTGATCCGTATAAGTACTCAATTAGAACACTGATACTTATTATGAGTACTCCATTAGAACACTGATACTTATTATGAGTACTCAATTAGAACACTGATCCTTATAAGTACTCAATTAGAACACTGATACTTATTATAAGTACTAAATTAGAACACTGATACTTATAAGTACTAAAATGATTTTAAAATATGACAATATAGTCTTTACAGTGTGTGTACGGCTTCTTTTTGATTTAGAGACAATGAATTCGACGTTGAAGTTTTGATATATGTCTCACTGGAGCACAACGTAATAAGTTTCAACGGAATATTTTTACCAATAGTAATGAGTGAGTGAGTATTTATTGAGTATCATCAACAACAGTTTTTTTTCTGCCGTGGACTGTTTTCGTGCAAGTCACAAAGCAATCGCTATGGTACTATTATTCGAATATAAGTAACGAATAACTTTTTAATCGTTATTTGTTACTTAGTGGTTATTCGTTGATATTAGGTATTAACGAATATATATTATAGAAAATAAATTTGGTCACAGTAAATAATCTGGTAATTTGTAATTAATTCATAAAAGAAAAAAATCACTATTTATTTTTAAGGTGGAACCACTTGAGTCTTCAACCAACTATCCGTTATACTCTGATTGCTATTTTTAATCATTTAAACTTAACTTTAATTTAACAAAGTTTCTGCTTTTAGGAAACTATATAAAAACAGAATATTCTTCTATTTATAAATAGAATTATCTATTCTTATCTAAATGTTGCTTTATTTTTGTATTTGTTATTTACAAAAAAAATTATCCCATCTCTGTTATCTAATGCCTAAGAACAGATTAGCATAAGAATTCATTGGGCGATTAGGTTTCACTTCGTACATATATTTTCCTTTACCTCCTCACATAACTAATTATATGTTTGATCGTACACTGATATACAAACACAAAGTATAAATTTGCATTCACTTTAGCCTTGTTACTAATGAGAGAGAACGTTTGCATTGCCACTGTGCTAATTAATTACTCGTGCTACTAAAGGTAATTTTATTGTCATGTTTAGGGGAAACATAACGTCCCCCCCCCACGGTATTTCCGGCCAATAATGATTAAAGGATATTTTTAACACCCCATTACCAGTATTTCTACGCTGCACTGAAATAATTACTCGTTTGAAAAAAAAAAAAAATTCTTACCTGAATTTCCATTTGTTTAATTATCCTGCCACTGAATGGCAATTGATATTAGCAAATTATAAATTTTTTTTTCAAATAATGATCAAAAGGCAGCTGCTGGTGATTTAATGTTCACCTTTTTCTTTGCCTTCTCCAGTTAAACAATCTTTGTAGAGGAGAGTCTTTTAAAAGAAAGAAAAGCTTTATTATGAAGTAGAAGCAAAACACTGGTGTATACAAATATCAAGAGTTACCTTACTACATACTGGGTGGAATGTCTAGGGACGAGTGGGCTAAAGCTGAGACATATATGTATAAGAAAAGGATAAGATTCTGGGAAGTAAGGAGGTCTTGGAGGGATGCGGTTGCTTACTTAAAAATAACAGGAACCATCAGTGACTTCCATCAAGTCACGAGGCAGGCATACACTAGAAAGGGCTTGCTTCTACTTTTAGCATTATATATAATATTAGCATTGTAGTATTCTTAGCATTATATAACTTCCGTCAAAATGAAGCGATGAAATTCAGTCGTTTTCAGATGAAACTATTTCATAACAATGGCGGTACTATTTTTTTCCCTAGCTCGCTTGCCGATCATAGTTGAAATAAAACTTGTTGAATTTTAAATATACTTAAACTTTGCTCATGTAGAACAAAAGTACAACCGGGTTATTGGTCATTTTGTGGGGTAGTGCAGACGTTTCCATTTTGACTTGCATGGAATAATTTGTACGATTGCAAAAACATTTTACTAATTACAATAACTACGGAGTTGTCAGTGATAGTTTTAAAAATAGGCTTTAAACAGCTAATCAGTTAATAATAAATAATGAAAAAAGGAAAATAACTTGTTTATAATTATTGAAGAAAAAAAAAGTCACTTGTTGCAAATTGAGTTTATTATTGTTGGTTATTGAGTTAACTGTATTTTACCATATTAATGGGGGGGGGGGGGGGGATTGGAAGAAAATAAATCCCAGTATAAAAAAAAAGTGAAAAAATAAATAAATGTAAAATAGGTTTATAAGCTAAATAGGAAATAAGAGGTAAATGGATTTTCCCAGGAGGTAAGCAATCCCGGGCTAATGCGGTTCCTAAGCGCCCTCTTCCTCCTACCAGCTCCGTTCGAATCCTCGTCAATGCTACAGTTTCCTTGGCGATTCCATGGAGTAATCAGGTCTGCTTGTATTAGTAGTCGCTTTGAAAAATGTACATTTTATTACCGGGGGTTCAGTACGGTTTATATTCATTGGCGATTATTCAGGAGGCTTTAAACACTATCACTGCAGAGGAGAGGTTGCGGATCCACGGAACAGCTAGTGATATATGCGAAAACCTTCCATAAACTCCATTATTGTGCTAAAATTACAATCTGTCTTATTAGGCAATAAGTAATTGTGATAAATGTTCTCATTCATACCACGTTTACAATTTTCATTCGCTCGCTCATTCATACAATATTTACAGACAGCCCAGAGGCCTCCCAAACCCACATATTTGTCACCTCCCTCGCATGGAAATGAGGAAGCGGAGTCTTGGGAAGTCCCCCACGCTCCTCAGTCAGGCGCATCACCGGATACGAGCAAGTATTGGCTGACGAAGAGTGCGAGAGCCACATACACTCAGGACATGATAAACTGGCCATTGCCAGGACTCCCACTGTCACCCATTTATAGCACGGTGGTGGTCACGAGGCCACTTCCGTTTTAGTCTCCGAGGAGGATTATAGGGATGAGTGGTGCAGTGCAATGACTGTGCTAGGGGATTAGGGTGGTTGGATAGGTTACTATGGTAATTTCATGAACTTGGAAGGGATGAGTTCAAGAATTGTATATTGAAGCAATTATGAAGGATTTGGTTGCTGACGTAATAAGGGGCATTTACTATTGTTCTCAGGACTTTTGATTGAAAGGATTTGATACGCTTGATGTTCGACTTTTTTGCTGTCCCCCATAGCTCTATTCCGTATGTCCAGATTGGCTTAAGTATAACTTTGTAGATTAGCAATTTATTTTCTATTGCTGCAAATATATTTCTAAGAGCCATAAATTCACCTAAGCGTACTACCAACTCCCCCGACTACATAATACCACTGGCATTGCCTTTATTTATAACATAGTAGAAGAAAACACTCAAAGGTTTATTGAAAATTATCTGTGTATTAGCAATAATTTATAAATTGTTGTACATATCAGCTAAGAAGAAGTTACTTAATGAGATCTTTAAGAAGCACTACAAATTAGTCTTTTAAGTTTTTTTGTGAATATTTTATTTTTTAGTTCGAAGGCAATTAAGTAACGTAATAACATTAAGGAAAATATAAATAAAACTGTGAAATTTTCAATGCCACAGCAGCTCTGTGGACTGATCCCAAATCGCAAATAAGAGCCATGTTGGTTGGTTATCGCGGATGGAACAGGTTCATGATGGCAGACCTAATAGGTTTTAAATATATATCTATTCAAACGACCACTTTTATTCAATATATCATTATTTGGGCTTTTAAAGGGTTCTCCAATGGGCTTTACTCCACTCTTGTACAGTCTGTCCTAGCGATGCGATTTGAATATTTTATGCAAATGCCTTTAAGATATAGACTCCCCATTATCACGTCATGCTCTTCCTGTCGCTTCCTTCCTTTAAACTTTTTGAGTTGTCATTTTTTTTTTTTAAGGTTAAATTATGCGATAATTTCTAGTCTCCTTTGAGACCTTAGTACCGACCACTAATTGGACCTATTAAAGTAAAGGGCGGTCTTCATTTTGATCTTACAAAGCACAAAAAAAAAAAATTAAATTTGATTATTCCTGTTTATTAATTATCATTAATACTTCAAATAATGAAGCAATTCTCACAATGTTGTTCTTTAAAACCCACTGATGCTATCCCTATTACCCCCCTAATAACCCACTTAACCCTAGGCCATGGTTAAAAGACTTGGGCCACGAGATCTGTCTGTATGTCCCCTTGAAATAAATCTCAAGCCCTTTGTTTTCTACTGAAAGATGTACTTGTGAATATTTTCTGTTTAGTTAATAATTTTTTCTCTTTATATGTTAAAACAAATAGTATTTGTTAACTATTTATAAATGGCTGGTGGCCATTCTGGAAGGATGCAATCAAATAAAAAAATCTTGTAACTTTCAACGATAGAGTTTAATTAACAAAAACCTTCATCGGACAATATGACTAGCAAAAATAAACATACAAATACTAAGAAAGTCGGGTCAAGTAAACAGTTACGCGTCATAGAATTTTAGCCATTGGACTAATATATTATTTATGTATGTATCGCTTTTTTTTATAGTATAATACATAAGATGGATGGACCATTTCACCACTTTTAAATATTTATGTACGTTTTATTTGTAAATATTTGGTTTTATTTATTGATTATGTTCGTATTCGTGTGCTCAGTCGGAGGTCTTTATCATATGACGATATTTCATGTTAGCAGCTGAAGATGACGTTATTGTCCACTATATTGTGGAGTGACAAAAGATTTGCTATTTAATAATTGGTATGTGTTTTAAAAAGGTTGTGCCCTATTGAAGTCCAACATAGGGCAGGCAGGGCGGGTCGTCTCGATATTTACACTCCATACATACCAGCCCATACACCATTATATGTATGCATCTTGAGTATCACTAGTAATACAGTTTGGACCCTGTGTTTGCTGGAGCAGGCTGGAAGATAACAAGAGGCAGTATCAATGATTGCAGTCTGTCAGCGGCTGTATCTCGTCTTGAAGATTGACGCTTAAACCTGACGTCTGTCTGCAGTACTGTATAATCTTGTACTCTCTTATAGACCAGCTTGTTGAAACTGTCTATCTTGCGTGCATCCGGCTTTAACGATACATTCCGGCCATATATTTTATTATTTTAATACATACAAAACAAATATAGTCCCTAAGCAGGGGGCTTTTTTTTAATAAATAATTCTGAAGAAATATGTCATTTTTGAGGGGGGGGGGGGAAATGTATGCGTTATTGTCCAAAAAAAATTCAATTATTTTGATTGCGATACCGTCATCAATATCTATATGGTCGATTCATAAGTAACTTCCGATGCAGCTAAGTAGAATCTATTGTTCGTATCTACCCGCTATGAGTTACCATGACAACAAGTTTTTTTTTTCACTATATAGAGTTATCACTATTTAGTTAGTCTTTTGTCAACTGTTTTTTTTTTAACCTCTGAAATGGAGAGTCAAAAAGTACATATTCGTCATGTAATGCTTTGGGGAATTAAACAAGGCAATAGTGCTAGGGTGACAGCTGAAAAAATTATGGAGTGCATATGATGAAAGACTAATAACTGATCGGGCAGTTAGAAATTGGTTTATAAAATTCCGTTCTGGAGATACGACCTTAAAAGACGAACCGAGGGCGGGACGTCCTTCCGACTTTGACGACAACCTTTTAAAGGCAAAATTAAAGCAAAATCCACGTCAATCAACAAGAGGTATAGCAGAAAGGGTACCTCACAATCTCAGTGAACGGAATAAAGAAGATCGCATGTCAATCGCCACAAGTCTGCTCTCACGGATAAAAATTGAGCCTTTTTTAAACAGGATTGTAACATGCGATTAAAAATGGGCTACCTATGACAATATAGTCCGCAAAAGACAGTGGCTTGATAAGGATCAACCACTCCTATCAGATCCGATACAAACATCCATGGCAAAAAGATTTTATTGTGTGTATGGTGGGATTGTCAAGGAATAATTCACCACGAGTTGTTGAAGTCAAATTTAACGATTACTGCGGATAGATACGTTCAGCAGTTGCAAAGAGTGCAAGAGAAACTCCATGAATTGAGTCTTTGAATTGAAGCGCCCTGCACTCGTCAAAATTAATATAATTTCGTTATTTAATGAGAGCAAAATAAATGCCTGATAAAAAAACGGAAGTTACTTATGACTCGATCTAAATATTTCTTAAGCGTTGAGAAATAAATAAGAATTTTTAAATCTTTAATTGTTTGTGACTTGAAGTATCTTGAAAATGTGAGGGAGAAATGATATTGTAGCCACCTCACAGCCTTTTAAATAGAAAATATTAAATAATTTACTAAATAAATAAATTAAAAAAATATTAACAAAACCGACTTGAAGGTAGAGAGGCAACTAGTGCTAACCACGCCATCACCACCGTTTGATTATTATTACGATTGTTCTTAAAATATCCTAACAGACCGATGGAAAATATCCTAATAAATAAATCTCTTTTTGTGATATGATGCGAGTTATCGCCTTGTTCTCTTTACCACTTCCACTGAGCTAGTCTTGTCTATGTGCCTTGCATGCGATCTCTTTCATCGGCACAGTCCGAATTTCTTCATTACATTTTTGTCAGAGATGAACCTTGGAATGTTAAGTTACTCTAAATATATTACTCAGTAAACAATAAAGACGATTTTATACTGCTATAAAAGAGACTATAAACCAAGAGATGAGCGTCCTTGACTCCTTAGAAATGCCTGCGGTGAGGAGATTGCTGCGGTCTGGAGGCTTCCTACTCCTGCGGTTCTTGTTGACGAAACTACAGAAGAATGAAAATAGAAGGGGTCTCTCCAGAGAAGGGATAACTACAGCCAGCCCAGTTCTAAATATTTATGTCATCTGTGAATATGCCATGACAGTTTGAAGGGGGTGATAGTAGGGTTCCCACTCACTTGAAAGGTGCCTCCAAGTTATGTTTCGCAAGACTACATTTTCAAAGGGCACTCCCTTAGCACACCACGGCTCCAAAGCGCCGCATGTGGACTACTCCTACCAGTTGGTAGTTACAAGGTAAAATACACAGAGATGCATCATTCTATATCTAACCGCCAAAATTTAAATGACATAATTCAAGCAATACAACATACAACGGTTAATATTGTTCTAATCTTATATTCTATATAGAGAATATTACAACTCGACTCATAAGACAATTATAAATAAAAAGAAACTTATGATAGTGAGTACATGAGCTAAAGTATTGAAATGCTTCCGTATTTTACGCTAGTAGTTTCTATGACACAAACTCACCATACCCAATGTGTTTTTTTTTTGTTTTTTTTGGTAATCCGCTTTGTATAATGAAGCAGAGTCTGTTGTTCATATTATACATTTCGAAACAATGAAAACACATGATCTAAGTGTTCATAAAGAATTTTATGAGAGGATTTTAACAAATTCATTCTAAGTAATAATATACAGTATTTCCTTAATAATGTGTAACACGGAGTGAGCTGTTTACTTTTCAGGCAAACCTCTGTGTCATATACTCTTCAAAGGATAGTGATATATAGGGTGTCCCAGAATTAACGCAAGAATTTAATTTGCCGCCATTAGTGCAGTAAAGTGCGAGCCTAAAAAAAACAGCTGACAGCTTAGGGTTAGTAAAAATGGAGCGTTACACGATAGAACAACGTGTCTTTATTGTTGAACATTATCTCAAAAATAATGAAAGTTTGGCGGCGCAGTTCAAAAATTTCATACAAAATATGGTCGGAATAGTGTTTTGACTTCATCAACTGTGAAGAGATTAATTGAAAAATTTGAGGAGACTGGATCAGCTGGAGACACTTAACGCACTGGTCGTCCTAAAACAAGCCGTTCAAATATCAATATCGAAGCAGTGCGTGAGAGTGTTGTTGAAAATCCAGGAACATCAATTCAGCGTCGTAGACACAGTTCTTTCTACCGAAATTCAAATACTGCATGAGACATTTCTAGGTCGTGTACTCTCCTATATACACGGCCCCCTAGATCGTGTGATTTAACACCTTTATTTTTCTTGTTATGGGGTTATTTGAAGTCAAAGGTGTATGTCATCAAGCCCACATCCACCCGTGTATTAAAAGAGGAAATTCAACCACATTTATGCCAAATGGTCATGGAAAATTTCGACAAAGGAGTGCGTATGTGCCAGCAAAGTCGTGGAGGCCATTTGCCTGATGTGTTATTCCATAAATAACCGTATCCTATTTACTTTATAATTTAATAAAAAAATTACGACAAAAATACTAAACTGTGTTTTCAATTTAAATAATTCTTGCGTTAATTATGGGACAGCCTTGATATATAGTATTTCTTTAATAATGTGTAACACGGAGCGAATTGTTGGCTTCTCAGATAAACCTCTGTGTCATATACTCTTCAAAGGCTAGTAATATATTAGTAAGTATGTATATATATATATCATTAAAGGTGCTCATTATGAGTCGGGTTAGTATATAGGGCCACTCTTTACACTGGGGAACAATGCTTTGCGGGATCTGCAAGCCAAAGAGACAACGGGGCGATTTGAAGTGAGTCCGCTCCAGCGTAAAAGCCTCAGGGTCTGAGACAGACAGAACCTCGCTAATTACAACGGAGGGGCTCAGAAGCAAACAGAAGTATAGAGAACTTGCTTTATTGTACTTAGTCTCTCTCTGGTATGGGAAAGGGTAATCTCTCAGTCTCTGTCTAACAACAATGTTTGCAAGAGATAACAAATACAGTAGTGCATAGCATGTATCCACTATTTACTTACTATGTAATAAAGGCAGTAGTGCTTGGATACATGCTGTTTACTTACTATGTAATAAAGACAGTAGTGCTTGGATACATGCTGTTTACTTACTATGTAATAAAGACAGTAGTGCTTGGATACATGCTGTTTACTTACTATGTAATAAAGACAGTAGTGCTTGGATACATGCTGTTTACTTACTATGTAATAAAGACAGTAGTGCTTGGATACATGCTGTTTACTTACTATGTAATAAAGACAGTAGTGCTTGGATACATGCTGTTTACTTACTATGTAATAAAGACAGTAGTGCTTGGATACATGATGTTTACTTACTATGCAATAAAGACAGTAGTGCTTGGATACATGATGTTTACTTACTATGTAATAAAGACAGTAGTGCTTGGATACATGCTGTTTACTTACTATGTAATAAAGACAGTAGTGCTTGGATACATGATGTTTACTTACTATGCAATAAAGACAGTAGTGCTTGGATACATGATGTTTACTTACTATGTAATAAAGACAGTAGTGCTTGGATACATGCTGTTTACTTACTATGTAATAAAGACAGTAGTGCTTGGATACATGCTGTTTACTTACTATGTAATAAAGACAGTAGTGCTTGGATACATGCTGTTTACTTACTATGTAATAAAGACAGTAGTGCTTGGATACATGATGTTTACTTACTATGTAATAAAGACAGTAGTGCATAGCATGTATCCACTATTTACTTACTATGTAATAAAGACAGTAGTGCTTGGATACATGCTGTTTATTTACTATGTAATAAAGGCAGTAGTGCTTGGATACATGCTGTTTACTTACTATGTAATAAAGTTTATTTTATCGCCAAAGAAATAAGAGAGAAAAAAAAAATGCTTTCTTATGAACAGGTGATATCTTATAATTGCAATATGGGCTGTCTTTTATTAGTCTATATTCCAATTACAAGGAATCAACTCTCAATATGGCGCAAACAACGGACAAGCGAAGAGAGTGGACTGCTTAAGAGGACTCAATGGTAGGTTCATTGAAGACCCTTGTCCTATGCTTGCTGATATACCTGTCAAAGGACAAGGGTCAGGACGATTTTGGTTTAAATACCACCCTTTGGGTAAGATCTTTTCAATTACATAGCTTCAAAATTCTGTTTTTTTTGTAGCTATAAGAATTTTAAAATTTAAAAAATGGTTTAACATCAGGTCCCTCCCTGATAGTATAATGTATCCCCAATATTTTATTATGTAAGATTGTATTGAATTAAACATAAAATGTATCTCTCTGATAATGTTTTTATTTCTAGATCACATCCATAAAAAAAACAATTATTTTCCTTTTAACTTTTATTTGATGACTATTTTATGTATGGAGATGATTAATTTCACTTTTTGTAATAATAATTTAATTAATTTTATCACACCTTTTATTTTAATTTATTTAATAAGCATGTTTGATATCATTTAATTGCCATTGTAATGGACGTGCTGCTTTGTTTATTAGGAAGCAATACAATCCCTCTCCATCAATTCCTTTTGGAATAAACAATTTTTTCAGTTATATTTAATATACCCATTAGTACTGTTATGTGTAGACACTGCTATGTAAATTTAATTCAGAGATAATAAGATTAAGAGATACAAATTGACTAGATAGGCCAAAGGTGTCCCTTAGCGATGGAAAGGGTTGAGTGACAGGCAGTAGGAGTAGAATTAAGATGACCATATAGCTCTTAAGCTATTTAAGCTTGTTTCTAAGGTGGTGTTAAAACATTCTTTTTTAACTCAAAGAAAAGCCGCGTAGTAACACAGAGAGCGGGTGAAGAAACAGATCTTCGGTGTCGAATCCGAGAACAGATCTGTGACATACTTCTCAGCTGAAGATGGTGGAGGACTTCCCCTCTTGGGATGCACGCTGAAGGTTGAGGTACACACAAAAATGAAGAAGACATCGCTGTAGTTTTCGTGAGAATAGTTTCTAATGTTTAGTCAGCAAGATCAATGTAATTCTGTCATACTTTTAAATAAATGCTATTCATCTTGATCGTTGAGCAAGGGTGTTGAGGGTAGGTATAATAAGGATATATGTATATGTAGAAAAATACATTCTTTATATATTTCCCTACAGTATATGTATATTTGGATACATTTTCATGTTTTAGATACATTAATATATTGGTATTCACCTTAGTATCCCTGATTAGTCCAATGTGTTGCAGTACTAAATTCCTGAACAAAAGTAAGCTCATCATTCCCATCATCAAATTACCATTTGATGATTAATAAAACCCTTATATTTATTTTGTCTTATCATCTTTTACATATTGCTTCACTTAAAAAATCAATTTTAAATCACTTAACTCTCAACTGGAAATATAGGATGTAGGAATCTAAATATACACACATGAATATCTTAATGCATGTATACCTAGATTTACACATAATAAATATATACATATACAGTGTAATACGGGGTGTTTTGTGATATAATTAAAATTTTCAGTTTAATTACATAATTTTTATGGTTGTTAGATTTTAAATGATATGTAATCGAGTTGGAACTAGACCTGAGTTGATACAAATATTACGATTGCTAGGTGCATGCTTGATAGTAAAGCTTCTCTCTTCAGGCTTAGCAATTGAGTCTGTCAAATTTGCTTGCCAACTAAGACTTGTAGGTTTATTTGTTGTGTTTGTATTCGGTAGAGATATCCTCATAATCGAACGGTCGTGGGTTCGGATCCCAATGCTTATTAAAAAAACTGTTTGTACTGTTACGACGTGTCTTCTAGGCTCATTAGTATCTTAAATTGTTTTTTTTTTCTCTTTTGTTCGTTCACTTCCTCAGTTTAGTTCTAAGGACGCATTGCAAACAAACACCGACGATGATACAGTGGTCGCACACTTGCGGTTCCTCCATCCTCCGCTTCTTCTTTGCGGCTGCCCGCAGACTCCAGGAAAAGAGTCACTTTTACGCCTCCGCGAACAAGAAAGAAACCCGAGGAGACGTGCCTGTCCTCGTGTTATGACTGTCCAACCGTCCGTGAGGTATCCCACGGACTCGTGAAACCGCAGCTTGTGGCCTGGCTATTCAAGTGTAGTCACCCGATATACCTGTAAGCTGAGTCACAGCTGAGGGTTCCACTTTCAGCTTCAAAAATGATTTTTTTTTTGTGCTTATTTTTAGGGTTTTCTTATTATTATAATGTTTGCTTGAAACCAGACACTCGGTAAGAAAGTTGGTTTTTAATCCTTTTTAGTGACTCGCCACACGGAAAATCTGGGGTATGTTTATTGGGCTGGAAAAATGTTTTCTTAAATTTCTATAGAAACTTTAAAACATTTTTTTTTCTTATACGCTTAATCTCAGGAACGCTTTCTAGGTAAAACATGTAAACTTAATATATAAACAAGCGCGCCTGCCACAGAACAAACTTTCGCAGGGCTGGCTTAAAGTGAAGCCTCAGGTGGTTCTGTCTGTTTCAAAAACTTTTTTTTTTCCTACTTTACCATATAACTTCCTTTTGCGATAGAACTAACTCAGGGGGAGCTGAATTTTTAAATTTTCAGTTAGAAATAGAACTATATTTTAACTGTTTCTTTAAAACTCATTGCCTAGTGCATCATGCAAAAGTAGCTCGAATGAACAGTACTTCTCATTACCCCTTGAAATTTTAAACAGCCGTTCAATTGACCATGCGATAATAATGCTTGTAGCATAGATATTTGCCCAGTTTCTACTAGTACTATGAATTAAAAAGTAGTTGAGTAGTTTAGTGAAGAAGTCAGTGATATCTGAACTCCTTAGCTGTACAATTGTTTGATTAGGAGGAACAAGTTAGCAAAATGGTTGGTGCCGGTTGTGGAAGGAGATAATCAAATAAAAAATTGGACAATAACATTAGTAAAAGATAAACAATAAACACACGAATGCTAAGAAACTTTTAACCGTTCTGCTTAATAAAAAGAATTTTACATGTTTTAAAAATTTTCATAACATCAATCGTGTAAGCAGCCATTCGATTAATGTATTATTATGATTTTTTTTTATTTATGTATTGAATTTTTTAATTTTATAATACATAAAATGAATGGACCTTTTCTGACTTATTTATATTTAATTTGTATATAGTTTGAAAGTTAAGTATATAATCATACTTATTATATATATTGTAACATTCATGATATTTGAGAATATCATGACCAGCCACCCTCCCACTCTGTCCAGCATCTGCCCTTATGCTCTTAGGAGTGGGGATGAGATAAAGGGCCAGTCTTAGCCTAACACCCAGAGAGTGAACCAGAGCAAGACCCCGACTTGGCGGTATCCAACAGAAGAAGAGGAGAAAAAGAAGAAGAAGAAGAAGAGATCAACAGTAACGTTGATTGGATTAAACGGAGATCATCGATTGGGTGATATTTATGTTGTTTTTTTATTATTATGGATCCATTAAAAGAGATTGAGCTCAATTATCATTTTTTTTATATAACTAATTAGTAGTAACTATCCTTGTTCAAAAGGAATTGAATATTTTTTTATATAATTAATGTCAGCACTATTTATAATTATAAGTATTTGTTATAACCATTATACTTGTATATATTTCACAATTCCCAGTTTCTCAATTTATTAATAACTATAACATTAGCCTTGAGATCGGGCGATTCAATCGGGATAATTTCCTATGTCGAAGACATAAAAATAAGTTGAATTAAAGATCTCATGACGGACCTACCAAATTAGTTAAGGTCAATTGATCTATTAAATTAGAAAAATAAAATGGTAAAATATGAGGTAGGTTCCAATGGGGGCCGCTCCGGGATTAACTTCAAAAATTCTAAAGAAACCAAAGGAATTGTGAGGTATTGCATGTTAGAATAATAACTAGAACTATTTACTAACATATTATATTTTTCTTCTAATTTAACATTTGTTACACAAATGACGAACACAAACATGTTCTGGTCAGACTCAGGTACAGGGGTTGGGTCAAACCCAGCCTCTAAAGGAGACCCTCCAGCCCCCGACCCCGAACCCACAATAAATCATGTCAAGATGTTGCAACTAATCCTTGCCCAATTAAACGAACTTAATGAAAGTAATAAAGAAATAAACGAAAAATTAAACAGTCAAAATAACGCACTTAAAGAAAATAATAAAGGACAGAAGGAGTTGAGCGGGAAGTTTGATCAATTAAGGGAAGAAATAAAATCGGGAAGATCGGCTAAATTCGAACAAGGTTACACGGATGTAAACTATAAATTAGATAGACAATTACGAATTTGTGAGGAGAGAACACTCCAAGTAAATAATAATGTAAATTCAAAATTAAAAGAAGAAATCATTCTATTGGAAAATACGACAGATCATGAAAAAATAAATTTAACAAAGTCACAACTAGTTGATGCTGATTGTCAGACAGATCTTAGCTTATATTCAATTAAGGATAATGAAGAGAAAATGACTTCATTGGAGGATGAACAGAAGATTGCAGATAACAATGATGAGTGTACCTCACGTCAACATGATCTAATAAAGCTTGACGATGAGAATAATATGAGTTTGTTGGAAAATAAATTTTCAGAGTTAGAAGATACAGCGAATATTGAGAAAGGAGAAGTGATTTCATTGAAAGATCAAATTACAGAGCATCAGCAGACAACCAGCGATAACGTGAAAAATTTAAAAATAATTCAAAATAAAGTTTTGGATATGAAGAAATTGGAATCTCAATTTCCAACTCATCTTGATGAAATTCCTTTTTGCGTGTTTGATTTGAACAACATTAAAATTAATGAATGGAAGGCATTTAAAAATAATTACAGGGATGTTTTTTGTTCGATACAATATGACTTCAAAAAAAAGAAAAAAATTTATAGTTTTCTTTTATTATTTTCATTACTAAATGAAAATAATACTGATCGGATGACACATAAACTTTAGAAGTTTATACAAACAAAAACAAAACTATTATTAGAAGTATTGACCCTAGTAAAGTCTATGGAATTATCAGCAAGAGAAGCTTTTGCTTTCATTATCACTTAATCTATAAAACAGATCCTAAATATTCTTTGAATGCTTAAGTCCATTATAATTAATTTTATAGCAAGGAAATAAAATGAGCTCATACAATTTTATACACGACAACGACCTCCCTATCTTTTCGTAACATTTATAAATTTTTTATAAACACTATCTTTTCACTCAGGTAAAATATTCAAATCACACACACACACACTCAACAATTTTCTCTATTGTTACTAATTACCAGTAGAATTGTCTAGTATTTTAATTAAAAACCAATATGTATTACTAATCACACTCTACCGTCTTTTCAACAAATGTTTTCCAAATCGCGTTATGATCCATAAAACAATGTACCTTCGAACTAATCCATACTAATTAGCATAATAATTTAGTTAAGTAAAAAATTAAAACAACTTGTACGCTTTTCAAGCAATTTAAAACCTTGCAAAATTTGAACTATTATTACTATAAACTTTGTAAAATTTCAACACCCGTTATAAACAACCAATTCAACAAACCGAACGCAGCAACATAATATTGTGGATCCACTTAAAAAAAAAAAATTTTCATAAATTTTTTTTTATTTATAAGGGAAGGCAATTGTAACATTCATGATATTTGAGAATATCATGACCAGCCACCCTCCCACTCTGTCCAGCATCTGCCCTTATGCTCTTAGGAGTGGGGATGAGATAAAGGGCCAGTCTTAGCCTAACACCCAGAGAGTGAACCAGAGCAAGACCCCGACTTGGCGGTATCCAACAGAAGAAGAGGAGAAAAAGAAGAAGAAGAAGAAGAGATCAACAGTAACGTTGATTGGATTAAACGGAGATCATCGATTGGGTGATATTTATGTTGTTTTTTTATTATTATGGATCCATTAAAAGAGATTGAGCTCAATTATCATTTTTTTTATATAACTAATTAGTAGTAACTATCCTTGTTCAAAAGGAATTGAATATTTTTTTATATAATTAATGTCAGCACTATTTATAATTATAAGTATTTGTTATAACCATTATACTTGTATATATTTCACAATTCCCAGTTTCTCAATTTATTAATAACTATAACATTAGCCTTGAGATCGGGCGATTCAATCGGGATAATTTCCTATGTCGAAGACATAAAAATAAGTTGAATTAAAGATCTCATGACGGACCTACCAAATTAGTTAAGGTCAATTGATCTATTAAATTAGAAAAATAAAATGGTAAAATATGAGGTAGGTTCCAATATTTATATATATTTGTTTTTATATATAAGTTTTTATGGACCTGAAGTCTGTTTCAAAGCCTGTCTCGGGTCGTCACGAAGGGGTGCCTAGTTACCCTAGCCCTAGTGACGAAGTGAGGGTTGATTAGGCTATGACCTGGACAATTGCTTCATGACGGGTCTTACTACTGTACTATCTGACTCCATATCTGATAGGTATGTGCCCCGACAGTGCACTATGTTCAGGAGAAGAGGTATAGGGTAGGTACTGTAGGTAGTTTATGTGGTCTTGGAATGACCACGAATTCACAATCGGTATCTGAGGGTAGGCGAAAACCGTCCGGATCCCAAAGGCGAGTGTGAACTGGAGAGAGGCAGTCTGGATCACTTGGGGGGACACTACTAGGTAAATTTCGTAGGGCCCCAGGTCTCTTCCAAGGAGGTGCTAGTTTTAGCGAGACGAAGGCAGAGAATCCCACTAGGGAGGTGTGGGGTCTGACAAGGCCGGTTTCAAAGATTGAAACAATTGTTTTTCCCAAATGTTTGTCTATTTCAAGTTCTTTATTTGAGCTGAAGAGTTACGGAAGTTAACCTAGCGAAATCATTGCTGAAATCTGTGGAAAAGCCATTAACAATATGAAGTAGTTATTGTTACTTATGACCTGATACACTGCCCGCTTGATCGTTCATTAAAAGGTAAACTCTTCATTAGAATTATATAAGTGACTCCTTGAGTAAACACATATCAAGCCAAAGAGATTATTTTAATGTTACTTGGAACGCTACTGCTGGGAAGTCACCCTAAGCAATAAAAAAAAAATCGATCCATCCAGCTGACTCATTGTCACTCCCTTCCGTTCATTCTAATTAAAATTCCTCACTTTTATTGTTTTGTACCAACCACTAATCGATTTTTCTTGTTATATTTAATAGTTCGATTCGATTGTACCAGGCTTATTTTAATATGTTTATTTTTTTTTATATAAATAGGTTTTAGCGAGGGCATAAAATTGTAACTAAATATGTTTTTAATATCCATTTTATGACTATTCATGTTAGTCTTTGTTAATCACATTATATAAAATTCGCTTCCACCTTCGCACGCTAGGGAGGTGACAACCATGTGGATTTGGGAGGTCTCTGGGCTGTTTGTATATAATGAATGAATGAGGGAGTGAATGATGAATTGTAAATATGGTATGAATGAGATCATTTATCACAATTACTTATTGCCCAATGAGGCGGATTGTAATTTTATCATAATGAAGTTGTTTTATCAATATAATGAAAGATATTACAAAATCAAGGTTATTATTTACCATTATGATTAAAACAAATTTTTTACAGAGACGCAAACTGATCCAATGCCAGGTTATACATTACGCTCATCTTGACAGAATATTTGTGTTTTTTTCAGCAAAAATCAATTTTGAATGTGTCCATATATGTTTACAAATATTTGCAAACATATAAAACTGGGCCGTCAAAAAGACATTTTTGAAAGAGGACAAGTAAATTTTAGTAATTCTGTTCTAATTCCACAGTAGCCTTTCCAACCACCCTAATCCTGTAGCACAGTCATTGCACTGCGCCACTCATCCCTATAATCCTCCTCGGAGACTGAAACGGCAGTGGCCTCGTGACCTGCTATAAACGCGTGACAGTGGGAGTCCTGGCAATGGCCAGTTTCTCCAATCATGTCCTGAGCGTCTGTGGCTCTCGCGCTCTTGGTCAGCCTCCACTGGCTAGTATCCGGTGACGCGGCTGACGGAGGAGCGTGGGGGACTTCCCAAGACTCTGCTTTCTCTTCGCGGTGGATTTGGGGGGTCTCTGGGCTGTCTGTAAATATTGTATGAATGAGAGTGAATGATGAACTGTAAATATTGTATGAATGAGAGCATTTATCTTAATTACTTATTGCCTTATAAAAGGCAGATTGTAATTTTAGCAAAAAAAAAAAAAAAAAAAAAAAAAAAAAAAAAAAAAAAAAAAAAAAAAAAAAAAAAAAAAAAAAAATCTGTTCTAACCAGAATCCTTCAAATTCTAATTTTTAAAGTTCCCTGCTGGTTTTCCGATTCTTTTTTTTTTAGTGTTTATCATATTAGTCTGTTACAACGTCTTCGAGTTCAGTTCAGAACTAATAATTGCATTCATATATAATATAATAGTTATTCGCGTGGTCTTTAAGGCCTTTCCGTGACAAAAAAAAAGAAAATAATTTATAGTAAAATGTTGAGCCAACACTTGTGATAATTCATAATTTCTATGTTGTTTTTTCATAGTTTCTTCTTTAACTGGCTATTTGATCTACAGACAGAAGGAGACCTTTTCCTTCGTTTATCTGAACTATTATTTAATTGTATAGACATTTTATTTTTTTTTGTAACAGGGAACAAAAACTTTCTACCAATAACTCGAGGTCGTTGTAACAGACTAATATGATTTAATAAAAAATAAAAATATTATTAGATCCAGAAAAAATTGGTGATGTTTTGAGGAAGACAACAAGACCTACTAAGTTCCTACCACTCAGACTTGCTATCGACATTGGTAAAGACGTGTTAAGAGACATGAGATGATGCCGGCTGTGGTATTTTACTAATAATAATACACCAGATAGGAACTGCAGAAGAACTGGGAAGAAAAAGAGATTGCCAAGTCTAGTCGGTTCTTTGAGGTAGATAAGAAAGGATGGTTCATAAACTGGTACGGACTCCTGTGCACGCAAACGATTATCTTCTTATGACTGATACAACATCACAGAGCTTAACTGAAATCGTTTCATTAACAATTCATGATCCCTGGTTGCATTTGACGATGGCCATAAACAGCTGGAGAAAACAAGGAGTGCGGTAGCAAAAACTGCTAATGGGGAGGCCGGCCTGTTATTAAAATCCGCTGGGCATTAAAAATCTAAATGGCATTGGCTGTATAAGGGCGATTAAGAAGGCTTGGGGTGCAACATTCAAGGTTAGAACGTTCACCGGATGAAATTATGCTTTGATAGGCCATAAGCAGTCGGACACGAATGATAATTTCCTTTTTCTTTTCTCTTACACGGCATTACAACTGTGGACGAGACATGGTTCCGAGACAGTGGGCATTTCCACCAACTGCCTCTTTGGCGTGCCCATGGCAACGTGGCTCAATCTCACTCCACCTCGCCCAAGTTAATCTTTCTTCTCCAATGGTCCTCCCCCCCCCCCCCCCTAGCACTGGCCAAATCCTTCGAAGTAGTTTACGTCCACAGAGAACTTGTACTTCTTGAGGACGAATATTAATTATATTATCATATCTAAGGAGGTCCCTGACTGTTCCTTACCAAAATAGGAATTGATTGTTCATGTTATGTTTGTCGCATTGATACAACGGGTAAGTTTTTTACTAGGAGTGATGAAGTTATATGTAAAGTCCAGATCCATCCGACAATTCATCTACTTGAGTGGTGATGTTCTTGACTTACACTTGAATACAAAAATGTTTCAATTATACGATTCTATTCTGTTTCTGTATTTGTCTATTTATCTATGGTCTTCATATATGTTTATTCCCGGGCCGTAGATATAACGATTTAAAAAAACTTCAATAATAATCCGAAAAGGATGTCGTCCAAACTGTTTTGCTTCTGATAAGGTTCTTGTATTTTTGTATATTACTAATCTACAAAGTTGTACTTAAGCCAATCTGGACATACGGAATGGAGCTATGGTGGACAAAAAAAATGTCGAACATCAAGCGCATCCAATCCTTTCAATCAAAAGTCCTGAGAACAATAGTAAATGCCCCTTATTACGTCAGCAACAAAACCCTTCATAAAGATCTTAAGATACCTTAAATTCTCGAACTCGTCCCTTACAAGTTCATGAAATTCCATAGTACCCTATCCAACCAACCTAATCCCCTAGCACAGTCATTAAACTGCACCACTCATCCCTATAATCCTCCTAGGAGGCTGAAACGGCAGTGACCTGCTATAAATACGTGAAAGTGGGAGTCCTGGCAATGGCCAGTTTCTCCAATCATGTCCTGAGCGTCTGTGGCTCTCGCTTTATTGTTCAGCCTCCACTGGCTTGTAACCGGTGACGCATCTTGTGGACTTGGGAAGTCTCTGGACTGCTTGTAAATACTGTATGAATGTGCGAGTGAATGAAAATTGTAAATATGGTTTGAACGAGAACATTTACCACAATTACTTATTGCCCAATGAGGCAGATTGTAATTTTATCAAAATAAACTTGTTGTTGTACAATTATATTTTAGTATGACATTGAGTCCATGTTTGTTAGAGAACCTTGGAGGATCGATAGAATATTGAAATGATAACGGCCTAATCAAATGTTCATAAAAACTGTGTATAAGGAATTTGTTAGCTTAGGCAGAGATTTCTCAGCCGTGCGAAATGCTTCCATCCCTTACTCTCTCCTTTATTAAATTCTGTTCCTATCTCACGGAGGCCCTAAATCACTCGCCGAAGAGTTTTTTTGTTTAATATTAAAAATATCTCTCCTCGGCTACATGGTAGCAAATAGGAAAAAGTTATTAACTTTCCGTAAAGTCAACGTATCGAGAGGTTATTATTTCTGGTTAGTTGCCAAGCGCTAGCGGTAAATGCTCTATTTTCATACATTCCGGTAAATCGTCTAATTGTATCAAACTGTACAAATTATATATAATCGTACAATGTTCCTTTTTATCAACTTATATCAACTAAACCATTTAAATCTTCATACAATATTTATTAATATTAATCCAATCTATTGACTCGTTAAAACCAGGACCAAACACTACGCAGACTTACATAACTACAAAATGTATTATATTATACATTAACATGCTTATTTACTCTTTGAATATTGATCTTACAAATTTTATAAATTAATCACTAACAGGCTAATTATTCTCAATAACGCTCTCAAAAAAAAAACAACAACAAACAAACATCAAATACACCGACATCCACAAAACATTCAGCAAAGCAACTCCACCTCTTCCTTCCTCAACTTCGTCTTCATCTCGAGTCCCCTCTCTCTGCTCTCTCACTCTCTAGACACTGGCTCACCATCAGCGCTCCTGTTGGCGACCTTCTCAAGCTCATTCAGTGGGAAATCCTCTGATACATCTCAATATATAACTATAAAACTATAACTGAAAATTTTAAAAGGTATTTAAAAAAAAAATATTCGAATTACGCTACATATTTTTCATTTGAGATACAATAAAGGGGAAGTATGAAGGCTCGCGTTAAATTTTAAGATTTTCAAAATGAGAGCTCGTAACATTATTTTCAAAGGTTACATTAAAGAGCAAAAATAAGGACCAGTTAACCTTGCTATCATTTGATAAGCATTTAAGGTGATCAGGTTGCTCCCACCGGGCGAGGGAGAAATTAAAACAATTTCAGCCAAACTAATTCGTCTTCAATAATTTACATCGAATACCAAATATGAAGTTATTATTTGTAAACGAAGATTTTTCAACCAGAAAAGGTGTACAAGGTCTCCATTTTTTTTGGGGGGGGGGGGGGGTTGGACGATTCCCTGTATAAAGTAATTCAGAAATGTTGTCCAAGTATTCTTAAAGCTAGACCGGTTCCATTCGGTTGTAGGTTTTGTTTCAAATTTTGTAATTTTATTGTCGGTTAAGATTCAATTAAATAGTGACTTTTTCTTCAAGTTTTCCCATTACTAATTAATCCGTCCCATTACTAATGTGCCTTGTAAGAAATTAAAAAATAAATAAATAACAGAAATGAATACACAAATCCTTACTGATTGCTGGAGCTAAGCTAATGGGAATGAAGATAAATAAATTCAGCTCCTCTCTGGTTGATAACAGTTCAAACCCAATCATCTCCTGATTGTCTTCACGACCTTTCAAAGGTTTATTTTCTGATTTTTTTTGCAGCTTCAGATTTTAATTTTGTTTTAATTTATATAAGCGGGGTGTTGTTTTTTTTAATTTACATTTATGTACATAAATAAACATATATATGTTTACCCTGTCAAAAGAGTAGTATTTATCAATCCATCCGAACAACAACCAGTCCCCTTTATGTGTTTATCCCTTCAGACTGAAGGTAGTCTTATTAAATCGTTCATGTAAACAGTTTTGTGAGTGAAGATTCTATTTTTGAAGAAACTGATTTTTGGTCAGTTTTAACAAAAATCCTACATTTTTTTTTATTATATTTTTCAACAGGCATGTCTTTTTATTGGCGGCCAATTAAAAGAAAGAAAAAATGCATAAAATGGTCAGATGAATTTAATTTGATAATTCTTTTAATAAATAATGAATAAATATAAATTGATATTTATGATACCAAACCAGGGATTATTTTTCTCATAGATACAATTCATGATATAAATTATCAAAACGCATAAATTTTAAGATGGTGTGAACGAATTTGTAAGTGAGCGGTAAACACACAGCGTGTCTATTTCTGTATAAAATAATTATTATCCAATTATTTAATTTTTGTTTCTGAACAAGATTACGTTAAACGAGTCCTATTAAAAAAAATCTTTCGCATGAAGAATTTACTTGAATTACAAAAACCAAAAAATTAAATGCGTAAATTGATATCTGATTTCTATTACTTAAATTAAGAGTTCACATATTTAAAAATTTAGTTCGTCCTTGTTCAAAATACTTCATGAACTCTGGAATTATGTTGATCCCACTCCAGTTCGCTAATAGCCTTAGCTGGTGAATAAATGTAGCCCATCTATGGTTGTTTTTTCTCTTTTATGTAAATTTTATCAAACTCCAACCTACGCCATCTTTCTATGAAATACAAATCATGACTGGACTGTCTATCAAGATCATATAACTTGGGCACAAAGGCGCCACCAGTTATAAAAGAGAAAACTTTATTCCAGCCTTCGGGGAAATGTTCCCTGGAACTTTTCATTCTTTATTCCTTTTCTCTTCTGTTAATATTTCTTACTTTATTCCTGGAAAATGGTATTAACAGTTATTGTCAAGGCGGGACAGAAAGTCCCCTTTTCCTCCCGGGAAGGTAATATAAGATTATTGGAGGCTCCAGCTTGTTCAATGAGTGGCAGGCTACACCCTCCAGGAATCTCCAGAGCTTTTATTAGACAGACTGTCTCTTATTACTCTGGAGCAGAGGAATTCAATAAAAAAGCTCTCTTCTTTCCTTGCTGTGTTGGATATGACACCGCAGATTGTCTTCAAGTAATGGATTGTCATATGAAAAGGTTCTATTATCCTTAGTGGGAAATCGGTTAGGTATTCATCAAATTCATTCTAGGATTATTTTTGGAGGGGGGGGTCTCATAAATAAAATATATATTGAAAGAGTCAAAGCTTGAAAAAGTATGTTTCACGCAGTTGGATGACGTAAATAATTAAATTTAATTAAATTCTAAAATATCCCTTCTTGCATCATTGACCTTCCAAACAAAATTTATCCGCTCTAATCTAATTTAGGGAATAAATTTAAACCGGTAGACAAGCACTGAAGTACAGAAGCATACTCTATTCTTGGAGCGAAGGAAGCCAGTAATGTACGACCCCCTCCTTGATTGAAGGAGCGAGGAAAGGCTGAGGACTATATATATTCCTGCCTGGAACTCCCGACCTGGAGGAAATGGGCAGGGAAAAGCCTGGAAATGGGTCCCTGAGGGTGCGGTCGATTGCTTTTACTGCCTCCAGCCTCCGACCCCCGACCTCCAGTGGTCTGTATCTCGGGCGCGTAAATCTCTTCCAATGCCCCTTCCTGTACTCTCTGACCCAGATCTCCCCTTACACCCTTCACTGATGAATGAACCTTTCCGACTAATGACTCCAGCAGGTCCCTACTGGGTTGTCAGGTAGGGTTTAAGGCAATATACAGCAGAATTAAAGGAGCAATCATTTGGATTAGTGCTATCCAATACTGAGGACGATCGACTTTGAAAGTCTGAGAAGTAAAACGGAGATGTTGAATATATATAACTTGGATTAGAAGGAAGAGATTTTTTTTAATTTGAAATCAGATAAAAATTATTTCATTTATTCGCATAATAAAAATAATCTTCAATGCATTTAGCCTAGAAATGAAGACTAACATAATCGCGAATTAATTACGAATTAAGTCTTCATTTAACTACATAAGCAATTAAAGGAAGAAATTAAAAAATAAAGTAAAATATTAAACGCCAATAGAAAAATATTTCTTTATAATATATCATGCACTAATACACTAAGCCCTTATGTTAGTTTAATTTATATATGCTTACATTTATCAATAAAGTTTGTAGTTATTGCTTTTAATATATCTAGAATATTATCGCATTTGTATACTTGTTGTTGTTAGTGTACGTACCCTTAGTGAAATATTATTTGTAAAAATTGAAGGGTTTGCTGCAAAAAGGAGGTAGCTCCATCCCATAGCTGTTGGGAGTTAGAAACACTTTCTTGTGTCAAAAAAAAAACCTCTTTTATTTGGAACAAAAAGGATGCAGCAGAATCGTAATATGTAAACACCATAATTGAAAGTAAGCAACAACAATATTTTTACATAACTAAAAATTTGAATTTTTTAAACGTTTTGTTTGGTTTCCCAACAAATGGAAAAATTGGAGCTACCTCCTTTTTGCAGCAAACCCTTCAATTGTTGTTTGTTGAAAGATTAGGTTAAGATTTTGTTTGTTAGGTATAATTTAGTTTTAACTCTATGATTCATAAGGTGAGCCCCAGCACTATTAAACATGTTTAGACAATGGATGTATAATGTACATTATACTTTTGTAACAATGACAAATTACAGTGTAAAATTATTAAAAATTGTAGCCAAGCTACAGGACATAAAGGGTGTCCCAGAATTAACGCAAGATTTGAATTTGCCGCGTGCTGAATTTGAAAGTCCTGGCAATTCAAAAAAACAACAATTTGACAGCTGACAGTTTAGAGTTAGTAAAAATGGTGCGTTACACGATAGAACAACGTGTCTTTATTGTTGATTATATAATAATCAACCAAAAATAATGAGAGTTTGGTGGCCGCAGTTCGAACATTTCATAATACAAAATATGGTATACATTTAAGAGTGCGTATGTGCCAGCAAAGTCGTGTAGGCCATTGGCCCGATGTGTTATTCCATAAATAACCCTATCCTATTTACTTTATAAATCAATAAAAAAAATAACAAAAATACTAAAAACTTCGTTTTCTATTTAAATCAAATCTAACGTTAATACTGGGACACCCTTTATAATGATCTATTGTAAATATATTTATTTATGTAGTCTATATTGATTTCCATCATTTATAATAAGAAGGGGATATGACGAAAAATAAATAATAATAATTTTAATTATGTAACGTTTACTGATATTGCTATGAATGAATGCCAATATAATATATAATATGGTATTTAATAACAAATTCTGAACAGTAATTTATTCGAAGTATTTAGCTTAGAATGAGATAAATGACAAAGTGGCAGATAAAGCTGATTTTCTGGTTGTGAATATTTGTGGTTTATATTGGTTGTGAAAGTGAGTATGTGGTTTAGATGAACCAAAAGGCACTTAACACAATTGGCCAGTTCCGACACGCAGAGACTTTCTGACACCTGACACCTCAGCCTCTTTATGGGACATCACCAAATGCAATAACAACTCATGAATTGTTGATAGCATTGTCTTGTTGTAGCCGTCATAAGAAGATATTGTTTTGTAACGTCTGCGAATGTGTAATGGTCGATTGCTTTTTGAGTAAAAGAAAATTAATTTGATTCATACTTAACTAATGGCGTCAATTTTAAGATTGGTTTTTTAGTTTTCTTAATCGGATTCGCTGCTTCTTTATGAAAGAAGCTTCTCATTTACCCTCACGAGGCTGTATCAATCCCTAACTGTCACGAGAATATTCTCTTTAAAATATCAGAAATCTTCCGTCGTGCTCCAGTGATGGTCCTCCTCGGATAGCCACAGTCGATGTTTTTTGTACTTTGTCGGCGTCCTTGATGGGATCTTCCGGAGAAGAAGGAAGCGCCCTCGAAAAAACCCGAGGAGGAAATGACCGACCCCGAGTGGCGGGGAACGAATAGCGTTGACAGACAGTCGGCCCTTTTTGGCGGGAATCATAGTCAGGCGGTTTCAAAAGAAAAAGACAAAACGAGGCGTTACCTCGGCCTTTATGATCCCGGTGTCTGACAGATCAGCTGTGAAATCGATAAATAGACGGCTCTTTGTGGGATATTGAATCAAAGCGTTGCTCACCTAAGAAATATACCGAAAATAATACAATGCATAATTTTAGGGGGAAAAAAAGACCATTTTAGTCGCTGAAAATTTCATTTTTAAATTATACGATCTAATTTCGCCTCGCGATTTATTTAATTGCTTGATTTTTGTTTACATACCTTATGAACTCTGTATTATTTTTTGAAAAATATGCATACGTAAGGATGAAAGGTCCAAAAAACCAGTCTTCTGAAACAATACGTCTACATGTTGCTGGTTCAAAAACTTTATTTTTTAGTATATTATTAAATTTATTTTTGGGCAATCGCCTTGTCCTGGATGTTTTGGTTGAGTATTTAAATCTGAAACAGCTTGAAACCATGGGTTGTTTCGCATTGTTCCTTTTATTATTTAATAAATAACTGCATAGTCTACTAGTTTCCTTACTTCGTTGGTTCAACGCCCGAACTATTCCAGCTTAAGGAGGGTTAGCTTCAGGTTATCACTATTTTCTAGCAGGACTTTATTTTATTAAGGATAAGGCCTTCAAGTTACGGGAAGATCATCTGCTATCTGTGGGTTATCTGTGCCCATAAATGCTTTTATTTATTTTACGAGGTTTTTTTTGTTTGTGCCCACATTTACTAGCCCATAGATCCTGCTTATTTTTTAAAGAATAACTTGATGGCGTTTCGAAATTTCACGAAGAAATAATGATTCGATTTTTTTCTTTATCATGTTTTGACATTATTTATAATGGCTTATAACATACACATATTTATTTTTAGTTTTATGCTTATTTTAATTCCTTAGGCTTAAGCTCCTTGAATGTGCTGTTCCTTGTTATAACTTAATTTTTTTATTTATTTTATACATAAATATATTGATTTATACTAAAGAGTTCCCTTTGTTGACAGGATTATCGGCGGAACTCTACTACGTACGGAACGGAGTTTTGAACGAGTATGCTTTGAACTTCATCGTTCCAGTTCCTGCTACTATGAAAGAGTTGCACTTCACGTGGCAGAGTCTCATCAGCAGACCGGTGAGTGGATTGAAGTGACACTTGTCAATATTAGCACTAGAATGCTATTGAACTTCCAGATTAAAGCGTTAATTTTTCTATTTCGTTACGTCCACGATCAATTATTTATAAGAGAACATATTTGTTTTCAATTAGCCCTTATCCAAAAAAACAAAAACAAAAATATCAATAACTATAATCCGGCTTATATTAGGCTTAAATTAAAATATTCAATCTAAGGACGTGGTTTAACTTCAAACCAAAAATAATATGTGATATAGTGGAAAAATACTGTTAGTATTGGTTGGCAACCAAGTGATTTTTTACTTATTTTTGCACCAGTAGAAAGCTTTGTGTTTTTGTTTCCTTATTATTTTGTCAATGTTAGAATTTTTTTCTTTTGAGATTTGGTAGTCAATACCTTGAGGTTGCTATAGAAACAAATTCCGTGTAATTTTGTTTACAGCTGTCAGTTTACGGTCAGTTTTAACATGGAGTGCAAAAATAAGCATTTTCGACACATTTAAATTTTTTATTTTCATTAAGTCAAGAAAGTGGCTGAGGCCCCCGCAAAGAGATATGTGAAGTTTTTGGTGTTGATTGTTTAACAGAACGCACGTGTCAGAATTTGTTTAAAAAATTTCGTTCTGGAGATTTTTCACTGAAAGATGGCCAACGTTATGGTCAACCTTCTAAAGTTGATGATGACAGAATGAAAGCCATAATTGAATCGAATCGTCATATAACTGTGCGAATGATGGCAAAACAGTTAAATGTATCACACATACAACAATGAAAATCATATAAGACGTCTTGTACTTATTAAGAAGCTCGATATTTGGGTTCCGCCACGACAATGCGAGGCCAAACATATCTTTAGCAACACGTTCGAAACTATTGGAGCTTGGTTGGGAAGTGATGTCGCATCCAGTATCCAGCCCCGACCTTGCATCATAAGATTATCATTTATTTATAAGTTTACAAAACTTCTTAAATGGTAAAAAGTTCAGTAATAACAATCGTCGTGTGACTTGACTTATCAATTATCTTGTCTGTCTGTGTCTTATCTTGTCTGTCTGTGTCTTATACGCTTTATATTCTTTTTGTTTTCATGATTTCTCATCTATTGATATTTTAAGTTTTTACCGATTATAATTTTATTGACTACATTTTACTAGCTAAATTTTATTTGATTCTATGTAAATATCAAAATGCAAATATATAGTAATAAAAGACTTCATATTGGAAGGGAATTTATTCAGAGGCCGTTATGGAAAGGGCTGGAGCTTTTAAATGGTTTTATTTCTGAAACTTCACAGTATTCTGAAAATCAACTTTCCAACCGATTCAAAACATTTACGATACAGCCTTTAATAAATTTAATGCATAAGCATTGATTAATATCTCAACTTTAAATGAAAAATAATTTCCTAACTTTTACTCTAGAAATCAAGTTATTAAATAATACCTATTCATAACCATTAAATTATATTTTGAAGGCTGCTAGGTAGGTACAGACAGACGAACGAAAGATGATTGTCTCGTACTTGATTGAGTGTAGAACAGGGCACGGCAGTTAATGATGATAAACCGAATGATATTTTGGCATAAAATCATCAAAGAGGTTTTTATTTTATTGCAGTTCTGAGAGATAACAATTACTGATTGGTTTTCAACATCAATTGTATCCTTCAATTTATCATCGAATTCGCCTAAATAACAAAAGTGGAGTTGATAGAACGCTAACTTATGGCTGAATCAAATTAGTTATTCAACTTTTAAAAAGCTGACTAGTTATAAATCCGTGAGTTGAAGGCTGTGGATATAATCGTAAATAGTATATTCAAATCGCCTACTGCAATAACGGCCTCCTTAATTGCGCAAACTCTTCACCCTGGTAATAAATTCATCACGGAATTAATTGTCGCGTCGTGGAAATAATTAAATTCGCGTCCTCTAATGATAGACTTTTGAACGCGATGAAAGGCTTTCCATCTTGAGCGTATTCCGGTGAGCATTTGACTTTCTAAAAAGCACCACAAGCGAGCCTCTTAATTAAAATTACTATTTGTCAAACGTAGCAGTGGGCAGAGCCGAGTCCTTGCGGGACGCCCTGCTCCTTGCCCCGCTGAGAACCTGCTCTATAAATCAAAGCACCAGTGCCCCCCCTCTCTCTCTCTCTCTCTCACTCTCTCTCCCCTCTCTCTCTCTCTCTCTCACTCTCCCCTCTCTCTCTCTCACTCTCTCTCTCTCTCTCTCTTACTCTCTCTTTAACTCTCCCTCTCTCTCTCTCTCTCTCTCTCTCTCTCTCTCTCTCTCTCTCTCTCTCTCTCTCTCTCTCTCTCTCTCTCTCTCTCTCTTTTAATAACTTTAATAACTCTCTCTCTCTAATTAATAACTTCACAGAATATATTTTTCCTATCTATTTATTTAGCGTTTCACTAAATCGGCAGTGCTCTATTTTAGCGCTACAAAATTTTCCCCACATTTAGGAATCTAAACCCGCATGACTTTCCTATCACGAATACAAGAATCGGGTACCGCTGGTGAATGAGTTTTCGAAAAGTATAAATATATCTATATCAAATACAATTATAAATAATAACAACCAGAAACTATATTAAAACTTGTTATCACGGAATTAAACAGACTTAAAATTATTGAATAAGTATCCGAGACAGTACGGTACTTAGGCTTCCATCTCGACAAACGACTGACATGGAACCCACATACGTGGCTGAACAGACGCTTTGGACAACTGTACAGACTACTTCAAAGGTCATCCCATCCCTCAATAGAAAATAAATTACTAATCTACAAAGTTATACTTAAGCCAATCTGGACATACGGAATAGAGCTATGTGGGACAGCAAAAAAGTCGAACATCAAGCGCATCCAATCCTTTCAATCAAAAGCCCTGAGAACAATAGTAAATGCCCCTTATTACGTCAGCAACAAAACCCTTCATAACGATCCTAATATACAATTGAACTCATCCCTTCCAAGTTCATAAAATTCCATAGTAACCTATCCAACCACCCTAATCCTCTAGCACAGTCATTACACTGCACCACTCATCCCTATAATCCTCCTCGGAGACTATAGCGGCTGTGGCCTCGTGACCTGCTATAAATGTGTAACAGTGGGAGTCCTGGCAATGGCCAGTTTCTCCAATCAAGTCCTAAACAGATCTACTGGAGAAATAAGAGGGAGGCAACGGTCGACTCAGAATAGCCTAGTGTTATAACTAACGCCTGATTCGGGATCAGGAGGTCCTGTAATGTAATCCTGATTTTAGACAGAACGAGACATTCAAGCGACGATTAAGCCCTCAAACCCGAGACAAAGCAGACCCAAGTTACGGCGCTAACTAGCTACAAGCTGGAGGATATCACACTGTGGTAATAGTATGACTTCCTGTTATATATGACTGTATAGTATGACTTCCTGTTGGACGGATAAGGGATGCTCTCCCTACAACAGCTCGTTGTACATAACAAGTTCCCCTTTTTTTGTTGTTATCTAATCTCATGTATGCCTGTCTGTTTGTGTTTGTTCTTCTACTACCGGAGTGAGATTAGAAATTTGTGTTTCACTTCTTTGACAGTAAATCAAATCTGACAGTATTTACTTACCGAAATAGTTAGTTTTAGATTTTACTAACCTTGCCTGACTAACAGTGAGATCACAGTTGATAGCCTATGTGAGATTAGAAGGCTGGTAAATAGTAGAACTGCCCAACGTCTTTTGATTTTTTGAAAATAGATCTTTTAACCACCGAGATCGTTTTTCGAATAAAAGTTTTTGTATTTGTTTTTTCACTATCATCAAATAAGTATTTAGGAAATACCAAATCTAACTTGAAAACATATAACCCCTTACAAGAAGTTATTCTTAGCCAGTTAAATAATCTTTGTAGAGGAGAGTCTTTTAAAAGAAAAGAAAGAAAAGCTTTATTATGAAGTACAAGCAAAACACTGGTATGTACAAATATTAAGAGTTACGTTACTACGTACTGGGTGGAAGGTCTAGGCACGAGTGTGGTCTGGGGCTAAAGCTGAGACATATATGTACAAGAAAAGGATAAGATTCTGGGAAGTAGGGAGGTCTTGGAGGGATGCGGTTGCTTACTTAAAAATAACAGGAACCATCAGTGACTTCCAAAAAGTCACAAGGCAGGTGTACAGTTCTGCTCAAGCCCCTTCTACTTGTTCTTAGTAACATTATAAATATCATATATAAAGCAAGCATTATAATACTTCGCCGAAATTTATTCTGCCCTAGTAAATAGTATGTGCTGTTAAAATGATTAATATATTAGGTTTAACAAAAAAAAATAGTTATTGCCTCATACAAAATGTATCGGAGATACAAATATTCTTATTTGTCATTGAGGCAAACTAAAAAAAAATAATTATTTTAACTAGGCAATTCTGATGCAGAAAAGGTAACATGAAAACCACGGACAGAAATTACAAGAATATAATTTGAATTTATCACCTACTTCAATTGTCTTTTATTCGATTATCAATTTTATATTCAATTATCGGGCCAATGAATAATTCGAAAATAACTAATTAAGTCCTTCGCGTAAGTCCCGTGAACAAAAAAAAAAAAAAAAAAGCTGAAAAAGCTAGTAAGTAAGCAGACAGTTTCCATACAATTAAAAGTTTCTAACGAAGTCCTATCGCGGAAAACGGACGGGACGGTAGAATTTTAAATTCCTAAAGAGCAGTTCTTGATTAAAAAGGAATCTCCTAACTACCACAGTCTGGGATGAAAAAAAACAAACTTTTAATGCACACCTTTCAAATAATTTGTTAAAAGCGGAGATGTTCAATTTGTAGAAATGTTAGCTTAATGAATTCTCTTTTTTTTTTAATTCATACTTTTAACTTGCAGCCACGTAATAGGGGCAGGAAAATATGATTATTTTTTGGACGGAGATATTGGCTCCAGCATGAGGACTATGCCAATGTCTTAATACCACTTATCGCTAGGATCACGATTTTTTTTTTTAATTTATTCAAATT
Source organism: Acanthosoma haemorrhoidale (assembly GCA_930367205.1). Taxonomy (NCBI): domain Eukaryota; kingdom Metazoa; phylum Arthropoda; class Insecta; order Hemiptera; family Acanthosomatidae; genus Acanthosoma; species Acanthosoma haemorrhoidale. The sequence goes on from OV884013.1 coordinate 2,985,824, forward strand.
TAACAATAAATCACGTACAATTTAAATAGTATCCATATAGACCCTGAAATTTATGTCGGTTTTTAAATATTTATTTTACTGTTGTTTATTATTCAACTTATTTGTTAAACCATTACTGAAAACTAGCGGAATTTTATTGTAAATGACTTAAATATTGGCATGAAAACTGATCTAAATTTTTTTTACGTTAACATCTGTTAGGCTTAATCACAGTGAATAAATCCATTGCCATTAATAAGTATTTTTTGTTTTCTATTACTTGGAAGAATAATTGTAATTTATAAAGTTATATTTTAGTTGGTTTTTCACTTGGTTTAGGGCCGAACTGTTGTTGGTAGAAAATAAAAAAGTGAATAATTCATGAATTGAGTAAAACATATCGTCACTATGAAATGGTTACTTTAACTATTACACAATGATTTTTAGCAGCTGTGTCTTCCTCCGAACAGTAGATGGAAGAATTTCTTTTTGTGCTCTGTTTCGTGGAATGCATTAAACCCATTGTCTCTCCGTAGCCGTGCTCTTGGCAAGTGTGCGACACACCCTGGGGACACGTCTGGTGCACTGGAGGGTGCCGCAGCGTGCGGAACCTCCAGGCGCCTCACATCTGTACCCTCCCTCCTGCTGCGTCTTAGGGGAGGAACCACCCTCTGACGAAACTGCTCACAAAAAACAAATCAGAGTTCTTAAAGGAAACAGTACAGAAAAAAAAGTTTTCCCTTTTAAAAAATGTCAACATCATTACTCCGAATTATTGAGCCGAATCCACCCGATGTAACTTTCTAAGCCGAATGAACATGGTTCCAGCCAGTGCTGACATCAAGCAATTACAATCTGACTTGAAACATATGCTCTCCTGAATCTCTACTTGACGTTTAGGAACTCCGTGAAAGAGTGAGGTAACGTATTCCCTCTTTGGTTACTAATAGGAGCCAGTTTTGTCTCCAGCCGGCTCCTGGCTTAATCCTTAATGATTTAATGATGATAGCTGCCTCGCCCATTCTCCATTTCGACTAAATTGCTGTGTATGGAGTTGGCCCGTTAATTCAAAACTGGTGATGAAATGATTAGCGCTTGTTAAATCGCTTGGAACTTTTCACCTCGCAATATCATTGGCGTCATTGCGAATTTTTATTTTGTTTTACATTTACAGATAATTCCCATGTCCCAGTTTATAATTTTCACATATACTACACCATAGCTTCGTCTACCATAGCACTATATATACTACATATACACATATACATATACATATATATATCTGTACCTCGGACGGATACAACACTATGTCCATTTTCATAACTTTACAGGAGAGGAGTTTTAAACTTTTTTTCAACAAAAAGTGTTATTGGCACAGCTACTATTTATTGAGATGTTGAAACAATATTTTACCAGAACATTCTATTTATTGTTATTTACATCATGCAGTTGTTATAAAATGAAAAAAAACCTTTTTTACGGTTCAAAAGTCAATATGGAAAAAAATGGACATATTGTTGTATCCCTCCGAGGTACAGATATATACATATACTACACCATAGCATGTCCGATCAAGGCGATGACCTCACACCCGGAGCAGTCATGTGAAAAAAAATTTAAAGCGGTCTTTTGGAAACTGAGACTTGTGCATTTTC